>CAUDMG010000277.1:1347500-1647500 GCA_958450375.1 Homarus gammarus
TATATATATATATATATATATATATATATATATATATATATATATATATAAATATATATATATACGTAACCTTTTTCACTCAAATCCTAATGAAACACCACAATTAGAATACGGTGGTAGCTGTTGTATAAACAGTGGGAACACAGTCCCACCACCGAGACGAGGGAACACTCCCACCACCGATCGTCTCGTGCGAAGCAAGTGTATAAATTAAAGAAAATAGTTGCAGTGTGTTTATTATGTTACAGTATATTATAAATAAATAAACAAATAAATCGGTAAATCCATTTCAAGTAAATGGAAAAATTTTACTCGACACCGACATTAGTTCCAGTTACCGGTAAATAGCAGACGCTTCAGTGACGTCACTAGTGTTTACACTACACCAGCAGGTACCATTTGATGACATTACTTGAAGTGAATTGGCCTTATTTTAAAAAACCAAGGATAGTTGGTAAAGGACTACTGAGTCAGTGGGTAAGTGTCACATTTGGGGTACTGGTCTTATACAGCGAATAGAGCTCAAAAGCTACTTTTTAAATGGAAATTTGGGGGGGCCGTCTTATGCACCCCGACGCCTTATAGGCCGAGATATACGGTAAATTCACTTTGGTTTTGAAAAAGGAAGGTTATCCTCAGCAAGTACTAAAGAGTGCCATAGAAGTAGCAAAAATTGGAAAATCTAAGAAAAAACTCTTAGCAGAAGTTGAACCAGTTAGAACTTTGCTGTAACCTTGCTGTATGATCTTATGAAGGACAAACCCCAAAGAGACCCATGTGCAGGTATGTCAAATGGTGGGAGAACTAGTTTGGTTGTTAGAAGCTGTAGATGAAGTGATGGATATACTGTTTTAAGGCATCTTTTTTAAGTATCTTCCCACTTTTAGGTAAGGGAATAATAAAAAGGAGAGAAAAAATAGTCTGAAGAATTTTTTTTTAAATTACCATGTCACAGTATAAAAGAATCACTTAGGGGATATTTAACAGTTTCTCTTGTTATACCAACTCTAGTGCCTCCATAACATTCATCGCTGACGGTACTGTATTTTGGGGAATTTTTTTGTCTTTGTCCTCAGTCAGTGTTTATCATTTGCTCTTGGAGTTTGTGTTCGTTAAAATAATTTTTTTCTTTGTGTAACTTCAAAATAAATTTGTTTTGGTAGTTTCTCAGACAAATTAGCTCTCAACTAGCATCTAAGCTTTAAATGTGTTTGATCAGTAATTGGAAATGTGTTCACAAATTTTGCGTTAGTTTGACCCTCGTAAATGAGTGGCTCGTTTTTCTTTTTCATCATTTTGCTTTTGTTCACATCCACTATCAACTATGTGTTAGTTTGTTCCAAACTCAATTCACTAACCTTTATAGCATTAGCATTTGTTGTGAATCTCTCAGTAGGAGAGTGTCTTCTGCAAACACTGGATGAATCACCTTCCTCTCAATCCATTCACCGAACTTGTTCCTCTCTCCATCGCTCTTGTTTTCATCTCCTTACTATCCACCCATGAAAATATGGGGACCGGTTTATGTTTTAGAGAATGTTTATTAGATCATAAATGTAGCAATATTGTGAAAGTTGCCATGAGAAATATCACCATAAGGAGAACTCTTCTTCCCTCGTGGTACACTAAAGTAAGATAACAATAAATATTAAATTCATTAGCTTTTATATATTGTTTATCCATCATTTTATACTAACTCATCTGCTTTTCTTATAGGTTCCCATCTTTGTTATACAGTATTTGAATGACTAATAGAATTCATGTCTTCTTTATTTGAACAGTGTGTATGGAACTTAATAACTTATTTTGCAAGAGTTGAAAAAATATGCTATTTGTCTAACCCTTGCATTGACATGAAAATTTCTTTGGAATATTTCAAGTTTTAAAGTTATTTCTTAACAATAGAGAATGTGCTGTGATACGTATAATATTATTTGGTCACACCTCTACCACTTACCGGATATGTGTTTCTGAATGATGCCACCTGTTTTAATCTGTAAATACTTTAATGATCATTATTGCTTCTACTGATATAATGTTTAGGAATGACAGTAGAAGTCCAAAAATCCGGACTGCTTGGGGATTGGGTCGGTCCGGATTTTCCGGATTCTCAGGCAGTACTTTTAAAATTCAAATTTCAGGAGAAATAAAGAAGAGATGACCAGGTACATTTTGATAGTTTATTCATTAGCAAATATAGCATGCTTCATTTATCAAAACAAGCAGTTTTAAAGATAAAGCTGTGAATTCTAAAATTTTATTCTTTGCCTTTTTTATATCATAAATTGTAGACTTTCCAATGTCGTATGTTTCCATTAGAACAGTATAGCCCACACCACGTTCTAGTTTCTTAATTATTTCAAGTTTGTCACTCAATTTCAACGTGTTCTTTATTCTCTTCACACAATGAAGTTTATCTACTTTAGGAGCCATTATTATGGGCTTGTACAGTACTCTGTAAATGGAAAGAGTAGGACTCAAAATTACATACGTTGTCACAGTTTGATTGCTCGTTTTAAAGTGGTGACCACATGGTCGCTTGTTGTCGCTGTGCAGCTGTGGCGCTCACGCATGCACACATACACACAAAAGCCAGCTAAAAAAAAAAAAATAGAGTTTAAGTTTTGAAAAGTCCAGATTCTCGGGTGGTCCGGATTTCCGGCATCCGGATTTTTGGACTTTTACTGTAGTAGTTTTGGGGGATAGACATACCTGTACTGTATTGTTGATATGCAGTGCTGGAGTGTTGCATGAATGATGAGGCTAAACCAGATGGATAATTTAAGGGTCCTGTTGTGGCAGGAGTCTAGTAGAGCAAAAATCATTTTGTGAAGTTTAAAAAAAAATTGAATGACAGGGAATGAGGGGGGAGGGTGAGAGTGTGTTGCATTTGAATTCAGCAAACTAGTACTGAAGTGGAAAGGGCTTCCATGTTTGTTCTTTTAGTTTAATGACAATTTTATTTTGTTTAGCTACTGTAATATCACTAAAATACTTTGTACTAAAGTAGACATTAGCTTTCTATAAACGACTGACATATATTTTATTCTTCCTATAAAGCTGTCTTTCACCTCCACAGGAACCAACATTATATATACTGTATCAACTTATGACATGACATTTCTTCTCTAAAAGTATTAACAATGTTGGGAAACAGTGTCTTTTAAAAATGTTAAGACTAACCCTTTACTGTGTAAACTAAAGGAAAATTCTCAGCAGATTATGGCTTTGATTGACTATGCTAATCTTATTATCACAAAATCTATTTGGTGAAAATATAGTCGAAGTACATTATACTGTACTTATGCTTAGATTTAAGATGTTGTGAACTTGGTGCTAAAATCTGAACTTGAATTTTCTCTACTTATGTCCAGGTGATCATACTAATCTTTGATTGATGAGTGATACTGTATACTGTATTGTAGTTTATGATGAATATGATATATTTGATAACACAGTCACAATCCAAAGTTGTTTCTCTCCCCCCTCCCCCCCCCCCCCCAAGCTGGAGGGAAAGCAAAGCCAAGGTTGAAGAAAGGCCAGGGTAATGGACATACACTTGTTCAGTAGTTTGGTAATGAGGCAGAATGACAGTGGGACTCACACACCAGCATTTCAATGCAGTCACTCAGGCAAAACACACAAGCACAAATAAGAAATCTAATTACCTTTACTTTTATCCCCTTCACCACTGATTGGCTCGTAAACCACTTGGGCAGTCAGTCATGTCTCTGTTAAGCGCTGTTTGCAAGTACTGGACATGCACTGGCTTCTTAATAAATCTGAACCTGCTCCAGTGTTGGTCAAGTCTGGTCTTGAAATCATTTCACACTCGGTGCCATCACAACACTCTGACAGATCGTTCTAATAGTTGACATTTCTCACTCCGAAAAAGTTTGTCCTCATAGTTTTCTGGACTTGTGGCTGTTTCAACCTTGAGCTGTGACCCATTGTGGGCTGCCAGCTCCAGATATGGACATTCGACTGAGTAGTGTCCTCTGAGATGTTTATAAACTTCAATTATGTCACCCCTTGGTCGTCTGTAGTATAATCTAGGTAGTCACCGGCGTTCTAATCTCTCTAGTTAACTGAGGTACCATAGTGCAGGCATTATTCTGGTGGCCCTCCTTTGGACATTTTCAATCAACTGACAGTCTCTAGCATATCTCGGGGACCAGACGGGTTGATAGTACTCCAGACGGGGAAGCGCCTTATACTCTTGAAGAGCATTACGAGGGACGGATCGTCTAGATAACTGAACGACCATCTTATCAGACCTTCTAGTTTAATTGCTTGATTCACAAAACATTGACATGATATGGCATGTTGGTAGGGCTCTAAATATTTTAGGAATATTAATACCGTATATCGCGGCCTATAAGGCGTCGGGGTGCATAAGACGGCCCCCCCAAATTTCCATTTAAAAAGTAGCTTTTGAGCTCTATTTGCTGTATAAGACCAGTACCCCAAATGTGACACTTACCCACTGACTCAGTAGTCCTTTACCAACCATCCTTGGTTTCTTAAAATAATGCCAATTCACTTCAAGTAATGTCATCAAATGTACCCGCTGGTGTAGTGTAAACACTAGTGACGTCACTGAAGCGTCTGCTATTTACCGGTAACTGGAACTAATGTCGGTGTCGAGTAAAATTTTTCCATTTACTTGAAATGGATTTACCGATTTATTTGTTTATTTATTTATTTATAATATACTGTAACACATTAAACACACTGCAAGTATTTTCTTTCATTTATACGCTTGCTTCGCAAGAGACGATCGGTGGTGGGAGTGTTCCCTCGTCTCCGTGGTGTGACTGTGTTCTGACTATACAACAGGTGGTTCAACAGCAACCACCTTATTCTAATTGTGGTGTTTCATTAGGATTTGAGTGAAAAAGGTTACCGGTATGTTCTTACTACATACGTTTATTACACAAACATATTTATATATATATATATATATATATATATATATATATATATATATATATATATATATATATATATATATATATATATATATTTATGTATATATTTATATTTATATATATATTTATATTTATATATATATTTATTTATATATATATATATATATATATATTTATATTTATTTATATATATATATATTTATTTATATATATATATATATATATATATATATATATATATATATATATATATAAATATATATATACTGAATATACTATGTACAACAAATGAATGTTCAATGAACTATTTATGGTGCATTAGGGTACTGGGCCACTTCAGACGGGCTATAAATAGACTTGTTATCTCCCCTCCATCTCACCCTGAGCCAGACGGAAGCGCCTTGGTAAATAACATTTGTTTGCTTATTTTCCATTTACTTGAAATAAATTTACCGAATTATTTGTTTAATTATTTATATATAATATACTGTAATATATTAAACACACTGTAATTATTTTCTTTAATTTATAAACTGTTTTGCGACAAAGGAATGTTCTCCAGTAGTGTTTCATTAGGATTTGAGTGAAAAAATATTACGTACTTACTACATACATTTATTACACAAACATATATATAAATGTATATATATATATATATATATATATATATATATATATATATATATATATATATATATATATATATATATATATACACATACATACATACATACATACATACATACTTTCTGCCTCATTTCCACACAATTGCAGTTTCAATTGTTCCTCTTACTTTGACAACACAACATACATAAAGTATATTATTAATCAGTTTTGATCTTTTTTTTTAATTTTTGTATTTATTTATAGTTAGTTACTTAAAATAAGGCCAATTCATTTCAAGTAATGGCATCAAATGTTACCCGCTGGTGTAGTGTAAACACTAGTGACGTCACTTAAGCGTCTGTAATTAACCGTCGATAGTTTCAAGAATTAATGCACTCATTTACTGAATATTCTTTGTAAAAAAATAAAATTTAAATCAATTATTTATAGGAGATAAATATTATTATGAGTAAATATACCGATACCGGTATGCATTACTGACCACCTCCACGGCTAAAAATAGCTCAATCTTGCGGTCACTTTCCCTTTCTTGCTCCTCACTGGCAAATGGGGGGGGGGGAGGGGGGGCATGGGGAGGGGTGTGTGATGATAGCTGTGTTTATTACAGGGTATGTTAGACAGGTTTATAATACATTTTTATTATTTTAATATACCGGTAATCTTAATTTGAATCCAGCTTGCCAAACGTAAGTTTCAGTATAAAATAATTACTGGTAGGAAATTGTGAGTGGCTTACGATGTTTCCATCACCACTCTTGACACAATATTTAAGACGTAAGAATTTTATATTTGTTGCTTAAGACGACCCCCTAACTTTGGGCAGATTTTTTTGTTGTTCAAATTTCGTCTTATAAGCCGAGATATACGGTATACGTATTGCAACAGGTTAAAGCACACCTATCATTGCAGACACATATCCTGTATGTATACCAGGGCCACATGTACTATCGTGCACAAAAGTCGTGTCCACTACCCAGCCACAGTGAGGGTTCGAATAACCTGAGTTTGAAGTTTCGAAACAGCTGGGGGAAATGCTATGGTCAGCCAACAGATGTCGCCCACTGTAGTGTGGGGGGGGGGGGGGATAGAGGAGGTGGGGGCTGGATGAGAGGCAGGTTGTGTGAGAGTGGAGCATTATCACGAACCCTATACATGGTACTGATAACATGAGAAATGTGACAGAGATGGTTTATATTACTGATAAGATTGAATTCTAGAAGTTGTAATGCAGTGTTACCGAAAGATAAAACGAGGCTGAAGCAGCATAATTAGTATACTGTGGTTCCTCGGTTAATGAGCGCCTCGGTTAACGAGTTACCTTCCATAAGATTCTTAACTTCGGTTAACGAGTTTCTTACGAGCCGACCACATGTTTTAGCTTGCATTTGGCGGTCCTCCAGCTGTAGTATTAGTCCGCCAATACAGTAATCGGTTCTAGGGCTTAAATTCCTTACCCTTTTAGTAAATATCAAGAAGTTTATACGATTCAATCATTTTAAAAGTTTAATATTAAATTTTTTAGTCATTTTAACAATTATTGAATATAATTGAAGGTAGGGTCACTAGTTTGTGGCATGCCATCCAGCCTGCCAACACAGCATACAGGCATCAGTCTTTGTGTCTTTTCAGTGGAGGTAGCATCTTGCTTGAGACTCTCTTCAACTAAATGCTTTTTTGTGTGTGTTTGCAAGCAAATTATTGGTCATTTTGAAATTTATTTTACATATTGACAATATTTAATGCAGTGCAGTGTTGATTTAAAGAAAATAATCTTGAATTACACCAAGAGAACTAAAATTTTATGGGTGAAATGGGGTGACTTCTCTTCCACCCCAATGCCTTCTCTTCTCCCTTCTCCTCCACCCCCATTCTAATTCCCATCATCATCATCATCATCCAGGAGCCTTCTACATACACACCTCAAAGTAAGTGTACTTTTCTACCTTTTTTGTTGAATTTAGGCAATTTTCGGTGAGCTGGAACCAATTACCCAAAAACCCATTGAAACAATGGTTTCGGTTAACGAGCAACCTTCTAGAACAGATTGTGCTCGTTAACCAAGGGACCATCTCGACACACTTGCTGAATGTATAGCACACTGTGCATAATATGGCACCACACTTGCACACTTGCTGAATGTATATTGTGCTATGCATAATATGGTACTTGCTGAATGTATATTACGCTATGCATAATATGGTACCGTACTTACACGCTTGCTGAATGAATACCTGTATTACACTATGCATAATGTAATCACTTTTTATGTCTTTATACTGCTTTAAACGGTATTCTTGGCTGATTATATGTGGTACAGTAACGTACTGTACTACATGACATCGATCATTTGTGAAAACATCAGTGAGCGAGCTAACAAGCTTGTACAATGGCAGCAGACAATGAACTAAGAGCGTTATGATGCAAGAGTTTGAGGAGATAGTCTGCGAGATGCATCAGCCAATCATAGGCATCCCTTGCAGTTACATGCCAGTAGTGTCCAATCATAGCTCACAAGAACTCGGAGCTTACCCACCCACTCGCTCAACATGCGTCCCCATGTCTGAAACATAATGCAATCACTTGAAAATATGTTCCCACTCGTGGAACAAAGAGATTTTCTCTACATTTTCCAGAAATGTGCATGATGCATTCCTCAGAAATTCATTCCCATATCCCGAATGAAGAGATATATCCCGGAATTTCTCTAAAAAAAAATAATAATAAATAAATAAAAATAAATGAATCCGGCTGATGGGGAGTTACAGTGATTAAAAATTCTGGCTAACAAAGAAATTACTGCTCTCATTGAAATCCTACATTTTCACTAAAACATTGTATTAATTATTGTACAGTATTGTCACTTTGAACATACTGTCCAGTAATTTTTGCAGTTAATTTACAATTACAGTACTTGTCAGTTACAGTACTGTAAATTTTTAATTAATTACAATCAATTAAAATTTTAATTTTTTTAATAAGTTACAACTAAAAATTATTAATTGCAATCAATTTCAATTAAATATCATTAATTACAATAAATTTCAAATTACAATTACTGGTACCCCATACCTGAAAATGATAATCAGTGTTGTGAACAGTATACTTTACTTTGGAAGCTAACTAAACCAAATAATTAGTAATTAGAAATTAGTTATAGGCATTATATCATTTAAATTATGGGCATATTTTTTCCTGCTACTGTATCGCATTCTTCATTACATAGTGATTTTTTTTTAAATTTAAGAATACTGTACAGTGGTCCTTCGGTTAACGAACACAATTCGTTCCACAGAGTCGTTCATTAACCAAAAATTTCGTTAATCGAGTCTATTATTTCAATGGGATGTTGGATAATTGGTTCCAATTCACAGAAAAAGTATACATACAAAGTACTGTATACCGGTAATGAAATTAACAAAACATTAAATATAAACTAAATGCAGTATACTGTACAATAATAAATAAAAAACAATAGAATACTGTATTTTAACTTACTTTGAGGTGTGTATATCGTATTACCGGCAGCTTTGTTTACATATCAAACAGCTGATTGTAGAGGCAGTTGATGATGACATGCCATATTCTTTACAGAGTGTATTGGTTCTAATGCCTTCTTCGTGTTTCATAATAGTTTCTGCTCTGTATATTATCAATATGTTAACTAAATTTCAGAATGACCAATAATTTTAATGTAAAAATGCAAAAAATATTCAAGAGACCAACAAACTGGATGTTCACTCCTCTGTAAACAAAGTTAAACTGAGAAGCGTTGTTGGGTGATTCAATCAGCTGACGGGCATACAAAAACTGTTCCCTGTACAGTACTGTCTTTACTAACAATATGTTAACTAAATTTCAGAATGTTCAATAATTTTAGTAAAAAAATGCAGAAATATTCAAGAGACCAACTTTCTTGATATTTACTCCACTGGAAACGAATGTAAACATAGAACTGATTACTGAATTGGTGGACTGGCCGATCAGCTGATGCGCACAACAAAACGTGTTTGTCGTAAGGATTTTGTTAATCGAAGTTTTGTTCGTTAGTCGATCTGAAAATCCTTATGGGAGCTAATTCGTTAACCAAAATTTCGTTAATCGAACCGTTTGTTAACCGAAGGACCATTGTACAGTATTAGGATTTCAAGGTCAGTTTTTAGGTAAAGGACAACATTAAAAGAGTACAATATTCTTTAACTTAGTTAGAATGATTTTAGATGTATAGTACAGTATATGCATCAAGTTATCTGTCAAGTCATTGTATGGTTAACAATAAAAATTTATATTGAGGTGGTCTACTGCATCTTCATTTTGACTTCCAACCACCATGTAAACACCCCCCGGGTAGATGTGAGATGTGTGCCAGCTTGATGCAGTGCAAGTGACATCAACACAACAGGATGTACAGACTTCACCAAATTAATGTTAATGATTTTACATTGTCAGCCAGTCAGGTTAGTGCACTCTATGGAAGCATGCAGGTGTTTAGCACTTATGATTTGTAGTGTTAACTCCTTAACGTCTACTCAGGTTCAGTATGTCATGGCAGTGTTGAAAGGTATGGTCACTCTGCCACCTCGTGAAAAGATGGATGATGCCTTAGTGTCTCACCTGCACAAGCAGCGGCGTATCGGATATGCTGACAAATCCTATCACCAGTTAACTCCACATGGACAAATAAACTACACAAATGAGTTATCAGCACAAATTGGTATAGTACCACCCCTCAAATCCTCTTTTGGATTTGTTATTTTGTTTACAACTTTGAGATTGGTGTTTTCCTTCACTTTATTTAGGAAGTATCAGTACAGAATTGAGAGTGATGGGAGTGTGATGGAGAGGTTGGATGGCCAGAAGGTTAACACAGTGCTGAGCATCGGATGGCTGGTGGTGAAGCATACATCGCGCCTATTACTACATGACTTTTTTGGGGTCATCAAACTTGCAACTTCCTTACTCTCTAAGAAACTTAAAAGCCTCTTCTTCAATTAACACCATCTCTGGATGTTGCTCACAACTTCTGAATAGGGTGAAGAGGACACAGTAACTATACAGTACAGTATACCATATAGCCAAAATACAAAGTGCAGGTTGTTAACTACTGAATATTGTTATTGCTTCCAACTGGGTGACAGCCTTGGACAAAAGCCGGTAAAAAAAGACAACCGGCATTGACTTGTGAATGTTTGGCAGGTTTGTTGGTGAAAGAGATGCATGAAATATATTGTTTGGGCAGACATTTAGTTTCAATTGGTCAGTATGATGTGAAACTTAGATTGGATGATCATTAACATTTTTTTTATAGTTATTTCTAACAGTTACTGTAAGTCATACACTAGTTATTCATATACAGTACTGCAGTACAGTAGTACAGTATATTCAATGCAATGATAAATTATTTGTGTGTCAGTAAGTCACAGTCTTATTAGTACCGTATACAATATTTCATGCATTACATATATAGTTTCTCTTGGTATAATAAGATCAATAATGTCCAGTCATATTCATATTCTAGAGATATTTTAGCTTTTATTATTACAGGTACCAAAACACATTTCCTTCTTACAAAGGTCTAATATAAACAGTCAAGCAGGTACATCTCTCATTTCTCCACACTGTACCTGTTATCCATAACAACAAACCACAGTTCTGTGGCTTGGAAGGGAGAGAGAGACTTGAATAATTGGCTTATAAATTTTTAATCATATAGCAACTTGCCCCACTGGGACCTCTTAGGGCGAGACCTACATTAAACACCCACAAAGTACCTTTTGATATTATAATGCATCAATGTACTTCAACAACAAAACTTTTCATGCTCTTAAATAATTTAGTCACGAAGTCTTTAAGCGCATTTTCTGGGTTAATTAATAAGTAGATTACTGTAGTCATGAACAATTAAAAATTACAAATCCAAGAGATACAGTACTGTACTGTACTTCCTCTGTATTTCCATGTGAGTGAAGATCTATTCCCAGCCTAGAGGAAATGCGGTATCTGATTGAAAATCGAATGTGTTTTTTAACCTCTCGGTTGTAATAATTAATGTTTATCCAGAAAAGTTTAAAAAAAAATTTAGCTTTGTTTGTCATCATATTTTAACCTGCCTAATAATGTTTTCCCTGAAATGTTAACTACTTTAAGTTTTAATCAATTTTATTATTAGTCTTTTATGTTATCATGTTTAGTTTTTAGATGATTTTAGTCTCATCCAATTTTACCCTGTTTTTCTTAATAAATTTTATTATCAACTGTTGATATGTTTTTGTTTTGATCAAGCTTATTATCACATGGATCTGTGTTTTTTATTTATTTTTTTCGATTGTTAACCCATTTTAAGTTTGAATGTATACCTGTATTGTCAAATGTTAACCATAATTTTATCATAAATTTTTTCCTAATTGATAATTGTTTGTGATAGGCTGCATTTCTTTGATGAGTCTGCTGCCATTTGAGCATAAATAATTAACTAAATAAAAAACTGTGTTGATCAATTTTATCGTCACATGTTATTTTTGTTTCATTTTAAATTTCAATTGGTGGGTGTCTGTCTCTGTATTGTTGGCAAACAGTCACTGGCTCCAGAATGTACATTGGGCCAGTGTTGGTCAGGGGCCACATACTCAAAAGCATTTATGGGACTGTATCTCTTTGATTACTCTGTAACTGGAGTTACAGTCTCCGATCGGTATACTCAAAACAAATATTTGTCAGTGGACTGCGTAGGCGAGTCCGTATTCGAGGCCGTAACTTACAGGACCTCCTTAGCTGCTGTAACATGCTCAACCTGGATATAGTAAATCGCTAGTTCCCATTTGCATGAAAAAATTATTAATATATGTTGCAATAAAGCTTGTTAGACTTGTTTTATCATCAACATACTAAAATACGATATTACGGTTTCTCTTGGTTCATTTTTTTTACGATAAGATGAGGCTTGAGTGTGTTTAAATTTGTCGCGGAATGGAAGAGATGCATCTTTTGTCTTCCTATAACTTTTCAAGTAATTTGTACCAAAATGGAAGGTTTGTACTGTCCACATTTATGGTACAAATATTTTTTTGGACAGAGTAAACTTGCATCTAAACCTTATTAATGTGGTATAGCAGTAGATATGTCAGCAGTGAAAGCCAAATACGAGGTCAAGTGAACTTATTTGCCTAAACTCCACCTTTTTGCATATTCAACCAATAGCCTATGCCGTGGTATGGCTAGGAACAAGCTATTCTGCCAAGTATCCAAGAAGTGCCCATGACTCGCAGTTAAATAATACCTGACCCAATCTAAGTTCATCAAACCTAATAAAAAAGGTGGGTAAAAATTAAGTGTTTTTTTTTTTTTTTTTTTAGAAAAAGAATTATGTTCATAGGTTTTTTTTATCTGATACATTCAGTTGTGATTTTAATCCCAGCAAAATTAATGGAATGTATCTTACTCTAACAAAACCAAATCTTACCTTACCTTATCTAACCTAACCTAACGTTACCCTACCTAACCTAACCTAAGCACATGACAAACAATTAAATTTTCTAGAAAATTTTCTATTTCTTTTTAAAAAAATACATTTGCAGAGATAACAAACTTTTTATAATCATTTCTCCAACATATCTATATGTTTATGATATATAAACATAACTTAGGATACCACTATTATGCATTTTAATCTTTGATTATCTCTACAAATGGATTTTAAAAAAGGAAAGGTAAGGTAAGGTAAGGTAAGGTAAGATAAGATAAGGCAAGGCAAGGCAAGGTAAAGTAAGGTAAAGATTAGGTTAAGTAAAGGTTTGGTTAGGTAAAGGTTTGGTAAGGTAAATTTGGGTTAGGTAAAGTCAGGTTAGGTTAGGGGTGTCAAACTCATGGCTGACGGGTCAAATGTGGCTCTTGGGATGGTCAGGTGTGACCCGCGGGATGACGATAAAATTTATCATCCCGTGAAATTATGATAGAAATAGATATACAGGTAATCATGTTTATTTAGTAAAATGAATTTTACATACTTAAGATCAGAAAAACCCAAATGAGGTAGTCCTGGTAAGCTAGGTAAGGCAATGGGTGAAGCTGTAAACTTCATTCCTGCAAATATGTGATATAGCACTTGTGTTGACCCTGAAGAGGGTAACTAAAATAAGAATTGGCCCTCGAAAGGTTTTGAGCTTGACATCACTGGGTTAGGTTAGGTAAAGTTTAGGTTATATGCGTTGTGAGTAAACCATCAAATTTGTACTCCCAACGGAGATCTGGTACATGTTCCGTGTTCATTAATATCTGTGCTTTTTAATTTTACTTTATCCACTTCACTACTGATTGGCTCGTTAGTCGCTTGGGCGATTGGTCACGTCTCTATTACACACTGTTGGCAAGTACTGGGCATGCACCAGGGTCCTGAATGTACCTGAACCTGTTCTGGTGTTGGTCAAGTCTTGTCTTAAAAGAGCTCACACTCGGTGCTGTCACAACACTTTCTGGTAGATTGTTCCAAGTGTTCACAACTCGCACTCCGAAAAAGTTTGCCCTCACAGTTTTCTGGACTTGTGGCTTCTTCAATCTTGAGCTGTGACCCCTTGTGGGGCGAGCATCTGCCAGCTCCAAGTAAGGACACTCGACTAAGTAGTGCCCTTAGAGATGTTTATATACCTCAGTTAGGTCACCCCTTGCCCGTCTGTAGTATAAGCTAGGCAAGTTCAGGCGCTCCAATCTCTCAGGGTAGTTAAGGTGCCGAAGTACAGGCACCAGTCTGGTGGCCCTCCTTTGAACATTTTCAATCAACTGACAGTCCCTAGCATATCTTGGGGACCAGACGGGGTGACAGTACTCCTGATGAGCAAGCACTTCATTCTTGAAGATCGTTACAAAGGAAGGACCGTCTAGATATTTGAACGACCTACTTGCAAGACCTAATAATTTATTTGCCTCATTTACCTTCTTCTCACAATGGCCCGAGAACTTAAGCTCATTGTCAACATACACACCTAGGTCCATTCTCACATTGTCTCAAATAGTGCAGTTTCTTCATCTCATTGGGACATGTGATACGCCTCCTTACTGTTGGTACGCCCCAGGTGCATCCTCTTACACTTTGTAATATTTGCACCTTGGCCTGGCTTTATCATGAACTTGGTAACAGTTAAATCTGAATTACAACATTACAATTACAATTTGGTCACTTTGTTTGTTATGATGAAGTCTAGTGGCTTGGGTGTTTGCTCCCCTCTGTAATGTGTCAGGTCTCTAGCATGTTGGAATAGAAAATTATCTCTCAGAGTTTCTACAAAAAGAGTAGCGGGGTTATTCAAGTTATTAGGCTTGGACTCATTTCTCCAGTCGATGACACCATAGTACTCCATGATAAGGAGGTGGCTTGGGTTAAGCATTGCTGCATTGTCTATTAAGGCTCTTAAGTCCCTTTGATTTAGTAGGCTACAGTTTGGGGATCTGTAGATACACCCGACAATAAGTAAGTCCCCTCCCTTTAGTTTAATTTTATACCTTCTTGTGCTGTTCCCTCTGCAATACCGTGCGATCTGGGTGAATAAATACATTCGCTCTTTGCTAAGTTTTTTGCATGCCAGATAACCTCTCATTTTTCCCCCTCACTCTCTAGAGTGATTTTGAGGGGGGTGAGATTTGTCCCGGTTTCCTCACATCCTGAGGGGGGATGACGTAATCAGAACCTCTGTACAAATATTCACAAACTGCATCTTTTTGTGTGTTTTCCTAGTCTCTTCTTCCTCTGCCTGGCTCTCAGGGATTCCATAAATTATTATGTTGTTCTTGCGCTGGAGACGTTCCCGTTGCTCTTCCTCTCTCCGAACAGCGGGACTGCTAGCTGTCATCTCTTCGATACACTTCTTCAGAGTCCCTAGCTGCTGTAGAACTTGTTCTGATCTTGCTTTACTCCCCGCTACTTCCCATGGCCCTGCTAAGGCCTGAGCATAACTCCTCTTTACTACCACCTCCATTCTATCAGCTACTTCCTTGGTCTTAGCAAGGATCTCTTTCTCAACTTGTTCTAGTTTAACAACCAGCAAGGATTCGGCTTCATCTACTTTTATCCCCAGGAAACTCATTTCCCTGTGGCTTGCAATTGTCTCTCACCTTGACTATGCAGCCATGGCAATACCAGCAACAGCCTTCATTCCTTACAGCAAACTGTACCGTCCTAAACGTTGTATCTACCTCCGTCTTCGACCCGCAGTAATCACATGTTAACAGATTTCCTTGTATCGCTTTAGCCCCTGGTTTCGGACCCCCCCATGGTTGTTGCTGTTTGGGAGGAGGGGGGGGGGGTGCAGACTCTGTACATATCTACTCAGCCTTAAGCCCACCAGTTTACCAAGCATTGGACTTCTACTTGTTGGCTTAATAACAAAAAATAATATTGATCTTTATTATTACTGTGATAATTCCTTCTAATTTGTGTCCTGGTAGCGGGGCCTTAGTGTCAAGGTCCCTTTAAAAGCCCCGTTCCGCTGCCTGGGTATAGGCCGTTATGGCTAGTATCATCCACCGGGCAAGCACGATTTATTTCATCTGATCAAGAGATATACCCCTCAGTGGGATGACTTCCTTAATAATCATAACTACTAATTGAAGTCTAAGTGAAGTGAGATATGGAGGTGATCGTGCCCTTATGTCAATTCAATGTTATTTAAAAAGGAAGAAGAAAAAAAAAACAACCTAGCTGCCTTCTGTTGATCTTAAATTCCACGGCAATCTGTGCGTCCAGTGTTGCCTTTTGAGTCATCTTCTGTTTTACTTTTTTTTTTCAGTTCACCTCGGCGAGTTGTAGGTATCTATGTGCTAACTCTATGTACACTGCCTATTGCCATGAATGACGGATTATACTCACACTCAGTCCTTTAGGAACACTGTAAAAAAAAAAATTATTTGGGGCGGTTATAAAATGCCTTTCAGGATAGCCAAGCTTGTTGAATATTTGTTTTTAACTTTCTTTTCCAGTTTTCATCAACGAATATATCTCTTTGTGCTATCACTGTGTACACTGTATCTCCCTATGTATGGTGGATTGTAGGCACAATTTCAGTCCTTGAGAAAGCACCCCACACGCAAAAGAAAAAAGTGTGGCGCCAATAATACGACTCGGTTACTGCCAGCAGTGGTGCCGTGTCAGCTTGCTTGCCAATTTGTTCTTCACTTTAAGTTATTTATAATCTCTTCTGTGGTCACAAATGACACTATGAACTGATTTAATTGAAGGCACAGTACTACACTCCCTAGTTGACCTTTGGGCGGTCAGTAACAGCCGTGACCACAACTCAATAAAGAAAATAAAATAAAAGTCTTGTCATATGGCAATGATTTTATGGTTGTAGGCCTCCTGACCTGGGCTGTACCTCCAAATCGGTGGAGATTGAGTTTTCAAATATACAATCGTGACTAGCATTAAAAATCCTACATCGATATACACTTTCACATCACAAAGACGATCTTGATGATCTTATGTAATCACTGTCCAATTTCTGCCTCAACAATGAAAGTCCGAGTGTCAAACACTCTTTGTTACAGAGACGCAACACGACCTGACCCGCACTCTAACACCAAATGTCGAAGTGTGTAAAATAACCATCCTTATTGTTAAAGAAATAATATAACAGTTGTTTAATGTTGTAACAAATAATTAATCACAGATTTATTATGTTACTTATCAAGTAAGACATAATGGTCCGTTCTTTTTTTTTTTTTTTTTTTTTTTTTTTTTTTTTTTTTTACGTGCATTAGCCCACCCGGGCACAGGTCATTTTTAATGACCCACATCAAGGCCTGTATACTGCCCGATTCTGGGGTCACTAATTCTAAGGGGATAACTTAACTCTATTATTAGTTTTAAGGTCGCTCCCACCAGACCCCCTCTGGACAGTATGTTAGGTAGCGGGCAGAGTAAGCTAAGCACTGGGTTGGGTTTTTCATTGACCAAATCGATAGTGGGAAGAAGGGTGAAACAACAACATGTCTTAACTAATTTATTCCTTATAAAACATATTGCATCCCGTAAGAACACAAGAAGAGTTGGCCTTCCTCAGAAGAACAATTATGATTTTAGTTACACTGCCCAACAACACACGTCTTACATCAACTGTGTGTCATTAACACCCATACTTCATAACAATCACTGACCTCCTTACCTCGGTCATCCCTTCTTACAATGACACCCAACACATCAGGCTGCTTCACCTGTTTGGAATATAGCACCCTAGGTTATTGTATAGCACCACCTCACCACATTATAGCAACACCTCACCACATTATAGCACCATCTCACCACACCCCGGTTACACTCCACACTTACAAGTATGGAACTCCTCGCTATTTCTAGGTACACATATCAGGCACCTCGTTCGCACACCGCCCTCAGTGAGTAGAGAGGGGTACTCCACCAGTAAACATACCAGTACTGTTTCTACGCCTGGTATTCTAGGTCGCTCCAAGTGACAACCGCGAATCTTCTCAAGCATACTATTATTTGTTCCTATTCCTGGGTGGTGATATGCCGGGAATCCACAGGTTCACAGTGGAGGAGCATAACGGCGTACAGTCACCTCACATGGTACGGCTCTCACGGGATAATGGCTGCCGTTCTGAAGACGCTCAGAACGCGTGGGACCTGTTTCGGCAAAAAGACGAGCGATACTCAGAAATAATGCCTGATGGGCCGTTATCACCCACCCTAACACATTACTACTTCACTGTATAACATCAGGCAAGGTTTTAAGCTGTAAAACTGCTAGATAAGTCTTTTTTTAGTGCTGAATATAACACGATGAAGTTCACTGACCTGTTTCGGTGAAAAGACGAGCGATACTGAGGATAATGCCTCACTGCCTCTCACCGACTAGGCCTACAGTTTCCAATTTTTAATTTACACTTTGATTTCTTATGGTTCTCACATGAACACTTTCCTATTTATTGTGACCTTATGCCTTATAAATACATATCTTAATCCTAAATTACATACTAAAGTACGGCTCAGGTTTGAGAGTTCTTGGGGAAATTAATTGGGTGATATCATTAACTCAAAACTGTAATCCGGGTACAAGTGACGCTAACTCTGAAACAAAAGCCACGCGTCGAATTTTCTTAGCGTGGGTATATCCACTTCACTTAAAACTGTAATTAGGGATCCTCCCCTCATGAATTAACGAGTTTTTTAGGGATGACAATGTTGTGCGCAGTACACCTGGGGAGCGAAAATATAATAAAATAAAATAAGAATAATAATAAATTTAATAAAGATATATTAAATAAATACTGTAACAATTATAATAAAAGTACATAATAATGTAATAATAATAATAATAAAAATGTATAAAAATTATAAATAATAATAATAATAATACCCCCTGTAATAATAAAGAGCCATAAATAAATACAAATATCAATAGTGAGAAATGATATATGTATGTTGTGTTGTCAATAGTAAGAGAAACAATTGAGACCCTGCAATTGTGTGTAAATGAGGCAGAAATTCAGATCAGCAACCTGGGACTTGGTCACAATTTTCGTGGTGGCATATGGCAGCAGGGTCTACCATCAGACAACACATTATGCTTCCAATATCTTCTCAGGCGGTAGTACCTCCCTGTTTGATAGCTGCCTACTACCTACTGAGTGTGGTTAAATTGTAATTTTATTCACTTTTGATTTTAATAAATATTGAATTAGTAAAGTGTGAGTATCACCTTGTGGCGTACTGTATGTGGCACGTTGTCAAGTTATCTTTGTTTGTCTATTTCTCTTTTTATGGGCTCACATACGTACGTACATGTAAGATATCTCACACTCAGGATGGAGGTAAGAATAGAAACTCACAATGCATTTTCTGTATATATATTGTATGCACAGTGCAGTGCTGAGGAGGTGCTGTGTGGTGAGAAGCTTGCTCAGAGGTCCTGTTGGGTGAGGAGCTTGCTGAGGGAGCTGGTTGGTGAGGAGCTTGTTTGGAGGTCTTGCTGGTTCAGTAGAGTAGAGTAGAATGAATTCTGCAGCTTGCTTGTCTTGAGGATTGCTGGCCACTTCGCCATTGGGCTATTTCGGCCGGAGCTGATGTCTTCTTTCTTCTTCTTGGGGTTTCTTCTTCTAGTCTTGGTCTTCTTTCTTGCTACAACTAATCTGATGTTCTTGTCTCTTCTTTTCTTGTTATTCTTGTGTTCTTGGTATTTTGGTTTCTTCTTTCTTCTTGTTGTTTTATTTGGGATGAATTATGGTATGAGTGAGTGATATGATAGTGAGTTACTGACAGTCCAGATGAAATGGCCAGTCAGGTGACAAATTTCTCTGTGATTTATTTTTTTTTTTATTGTCTTTTTGTTTGAATATGTGTTGGTAGGTGTCAGTTTTACTTGGTATATGTGCGTGTTGTATGTAATGCAAAGGTTTGTGATATGTCTCTGATGTTGTATGTTTTAATTTTTGTTTTATTCATTTTTATTTTCTTTAGGGCATGGTTACATACAGTACATATTATAAAAAGAGTTCATGCATGTGTCTTTCACAACATGCCGATAAGACGGATTTCCTTGAGGAAGATTATTACAGTGTCACTTATGGTGACATCATCTTGCAATATATTGGGTATAGTCAGCACGAAGCCTCGCATGGCAGCTAGCATCACTAGCTGCCGGCGTTCTGGTTCGTACTGGCTGCACTCCGTCAGAATGTGTCGAATGGAAAGAATTTTGTTGCACGTGGCACAGATAAGTGGAAAGGAGTTGTCTAAATAAGCTTTTAGGTGGGTCAAATAGGTACAATTTAACCTTAGTCTGGCGAGAACCACCTCTTCCCTCCTATTCTTTCGGTATGCTGAAAGCCAGTTTCCTGTTAGTAAATGAAATTGAGCATTTTTATTCCTAGCACCTCTGCAATTCCACTGGATGATATTGAATTTTAAGTCTGAGAGTTGATATGGTCAGCGTTTTGGGTTTTCTTTTTCTTTGTTCTTGTCTCGGGGGGGGGGGGGGGGGGGATTGTGTGCCGGAGTATGTTCCCTAGTATTTCGTGAGCAGTCCCATGGCTCCATAAAGCCAGTTCTCTGCTCGGCAGGGGCTCCCAGCCCCCGGTGTAATTCAACAATGTGAAACAATGGTTGTGGTGAGGAGTCTCTTGTCAAGTTGTCGACAGATTGCGACCTTCCCCTTACCTGGGGGTAGACAAGGTCGACAGTCTGCTTAAGTTTTGTGGTCTCGTTTAATTTGTTTTTAGTTTTAGTCTCGTTAATAGTCATAGTTGTCTTTGAGTTTTCGTCGTTGGCGTCTATGGTTGGATAGCCGGTGAGTGTGGAGTCAGTTTGTGTTGCAATTGACCTGGTCTCAGTCTGTGTTCCAGTGGTGCACATTTTGGGGGGTGAGGTGTTTTTGGATACAGCGGATGCGAAGGACATTCCAGGTGTTGGTGTCTGCAAGGACATCTCCACCTGCTTCCTAGCCTCCCTGTAGTCCAAATTAGTCTCTGCTCTCACCTTACTGATCTCATACTCCCTCAGGTAGGAAGGGCACTTCCTGTGTGCAGCCAGGCCTACCGGTAAGTGTATTTATACGGCTGCTCAGGATCAGAGACACGAGGTGTGAAATGTGCGGAGCCAATCACCGTGCAGTACGCGAGAGAGGACTGGTGCTCTGATCCTGGCTGGGAAGTGGAAGGTCAAGACTCGGTCAGCGATAGTACTCCTCTGTCAGCACCTGAGACCTAGTCTGTCGATGTTGCTGGCTGTAAGCTGATTGGCTGGTAAGCAAACGGCAGGTGATCAGTCGGCAGTTGTAGGGGAGAGTATCCACTACAACCTCTCTTTTCATTCTAACAATTGCTTCTTAGAAAATAATTACTGTAACTCACGTGCCTAAGCTCATATCTACCACGTTACCTAACACCTTAATTCTGCAAGTTATACCCTGTATTCTAATTAAAGCCTGGGTGGTGGCAGTCTATTCTTGTGAAGATATAATAATTATAATAATAGGTGTTGTTAAATAATGATATGGTTTACCCAGGTTAATCCATTGAATAGAATATAACTAAGCACTGACAAATATTGAAAGAAGTAAGAGGAAAGATAAGAAACAATAATGACATTGAAATAAATATAGAAGATATAGAAAAGAAATATAAAGAATATTTAAATATATAAATTAATAAATGACATTGAAAGAAATAAACAATAAGTAAGAAAAGTAAAATACTGTATAGAAATAAAGTAATACGGTTACTGAAATAAAGACTTAGAAAATATATTAAATAATATAATATAATTAAGAAAATTAAAGGTTATACAGTATAAGACAGAAATAACAGAAAATATAACCCAAGAAATTAAAGAAAGTGATATAGAAGAGGTAATATATAATATAATGGAAAAGAGAGGAGAAAAATTATAAAAAAGAAAAAATTATCTCCTTTTACACACATTATTAAACAGATAAAGGTAAATAAACAACATTCCGTAGGTCCCCCCCCCCCCCTTACATCCAAGCATCCAGTACCTTGAATAGTTGTGTTAAACAGGTGTGCCCTGACATAAAACCGTGTTGGCAATCCTTTACAAGGTTGTTTCATAGTAGATGTTATCATGGCATCTCTTATAATGCCCTCAAGTCCTGTACCTTTCATATTACCCTGGTCAGGCTCACTGGTCTATAATTATTCATCTTTTTCTTTTTTTCTTTTATCCTCTTCACCACTGATAAACTCGTTAGCCGCGTGGGCGATCGGTCACGTCTCTGTTACTTTTCCTTTTCTTTTATCCTCTTCAAATGATCGACTCGTTAGCCGCTTGGGCGATCGGTCACGTCTCTGTTACGCACTGTTCGCAAGTACTGGGCATGCACTATACTGCCAGATTCTGGGGTCACTAATTCTTTTGGGGATAACTTAACTATAGTCTTAATTTTAAAGGTTGCTGCCACCAGACCCCCTCTGGGCAGTGTTTGTGTTCTGGGTAATAAGTTCTATATACAGGAGAGAACACAAACACCTGTATAATTTTGTAGGTTCTATTTGCTGGATAAGAGATATGTACACAAGGGGAGTAGCGCTCCTCAACCTGTCTGCTGGTCAACTGCTCTATAGGCGACGTATGGCAAGTGACACATTAACAGTTTCCATACGTCGCCAGGCACATTAATTAGGCATGTGGGACATTGATAAATACATTGCCACACGCTACTAGCTTGGCTGAATAAATAATGTATAAATGGAGCACTTACATAATATACATAGCATAATATAAATACATATACAGAATATACATACACCTCCCTCCCCCCTATACGCTCATAGCAAAGTCTTGAGCGGACCTTTTCTTTTGGATCCGTTCTGAGCGTCGAGAGACTTCATCACTGGGAAGGGTATGGGACTCAACACTGGTGGCGGGGTCAGCAGAAGGCATTGTTACGGGGCGGAGAAAACGGCGGTTCCTCCACCACACACGACCACTGGGTAACCGCACCTGGTAGTCCCGTGACCTACTGAGACCCATGACTACGCCTACTTTGTCCCAACGTAGGGAGGTCGGGTCCTGAACACGGACTTGGGTGCCGACACTCAACCTGGGGAGAGAACGGGCATGGTCGTTGTAGCGGGCGACGACGTCTTGAACACGTTCGGCGGCTCAGCGATCACAATCCTCTGTCTTGGCCTACCACTCCTTGGAGAAGGATTGAGGGTGAGCAGGGACACAAGCACGAAGGGGGCGTCCATACAAAACCTGGGCAGGGGAGCGTCCGGTGTAGTTAGGTGTGTTGAGGAGTTCAAGAAGACCCCGGTCAAAGGCCTCGCAGTCAATATTCCCAGAAGGGGCCACCTTAAGGATGAGGTGCTTCAGGGATTTGACAGCAGCCTCAGCGTGGCCGTTGGACTGCGGGTAATGGGGCGATGACAACACATGCCGGACTCCCCATCAGTCAAGGAACACAGCAAAGTCCCGGCTTGTGAACTGAGGCCCTCCGTCGGTTCGCAGGCGTACAGGAACGCCCACGTCACGGAAGTAGTGGCGGAACTTGCTGATGGTGGCGGCAGACGTCGTGTCATTACCGCACTTGATGACAACCGGCCAACCAGAGAGACGGTCGACGATAACATGGAAGGACTTTCCTGACACAGAGAAAAAGTCGGCCAACACAGACTCAAAGGGGCGGGTGGGGTTGTCGTCACTCATAAAGGGTTCCTGCTGCTGGCTGGGTTGTAATACTTGGCAGGGCTCACACACACGGACAACATTGGAGATGTCTGAGTTGATGCCGGGCCAGAACACAGTCTGTCGTGCACGTCGTTTGGTGGCCTCAGCTCCACGGTGACTCGTGAAGGCGAGCCAAGACGTGGGGACGTGATGCAGCAGGGACAACTACCGATAGAGAGGTGTCACTGGCCAGAGGTAAGGGTAGGGGTAGGGTGGCAGCAGGGTAGTTGCTGCTCCCTTCGTGCACCCTGTTGGCGTATTTTACCTCGAGAATCGGTGTTGGGAAGTCCTGGGAGATGATGGCCAACTCTTGGCAATGTCTGTAGGACAGCAAAGGAGTCGGGACACCATTATGCACGTCAATCCAGGCTTGACACGACCTGTTGCCAAAGGTGACTTGTGCTTGGAGTGAACCTAGGGCCGGGGTCTTCTGTGAACCATCTGCCGTAACGCAGAGGTCCTTGGGAGGCGGTCCTAGATCGCTTGGAAAGAGCCCCAAGCATTGCAAATGCTGGGGACCGATGACCGTAGCCTCAGCGCCGGTGTTGGGCAGCATCTCGAGACGGGATGACACATTGCCGTATGTCACGATGACGCTGACGTGCTGGGGGACTTTGGTCCTGGGACGCGAGGAGTACACCCTCCTAATATGGGTCGGGCTTTGTCCAGGGTCGTCGTGCCTCTGATTTGGCGACTGTGGGCGGCCCTTACTGGTAGAAGGGCGCTGAAGCTTCCGCCGACGCTGTCCCTTGGGTTTGTGGGTAAGGCTACACTTGTCATAGTGGCCCAGACGACTGCACACATTGCACTGGACGCGTTTAGCTGGGCACCGTACTGTGAGTGACCAGTGGCCCTTACGGTCACAACTGTTGCATGTAGACTCAGCAGCTGGACACACCTGTGTTCCGTGCTGCTTACCACAGTTGTTACAAAATGAGCCGGGCGTGGTGGGCGAAGGCATAGGAACAGACTTCTTGTCCTTCTTGTACCGGGACACAGCGCGTACAACTGTAGGGGGAGCTCGGATGGCAGAGGTGGCACACCTGGCAGCCTCATAGGAGCGACATATCGTCGAAACATCCTGAAGAGTCGAGGGAGGTGAGGCGTTGGACAAGTTCCTCGTCCTTAACACCCATCAGGATCACCTGCTTCAACTGGGTCTCCTCGCACTGCTGGTGGTGGCCTAGACATATATCTACCCCTTCCGAGGCTCTCTTAAGACATACATAAAAGGCGTCAAAAGTCTCACCCTCCATCTGTCTGCAGCTAAACAATTCCCTCCTGCGCAGAGCTTCATTCCGCTGTCCTTTGATGTGCCGTTGTAGAATGTCCAGTACCTCCTCTACAGACAACGAAGAGGTCGGAGGTACCTGCAACGTATGTTCTAAGACACGCTGAATTTCCAAGGACAGGCACATACGCAGCTGGATGAGTTGTTTAGGCTGTGACAAACTCTGGAGATCCACCATTGTAGAATAATCAGTCCACCGTCGCCGCCATTCACGAAAAGTCTGGAAATTCACATCAGGCTTCAAGATGGGCGGTGTTTGAGCAGCTGCTTTAGGTGGGGCTGGTGGGCGTGAAGAGAGCGTTGATGAGGTATCTGAACCAGTTAGTACCGAGGCAGTGTTAGAGCCAGGGGCTTGGTTAACAGTGAGGCGAGATATCAAGGCTTCAAACCGTGCACTGTCTTCCAATCTCCGTTGGTGGTCTCTCTGTGCCTCTGCTTGTCGTCTGTGTTCATCCGCCACACGTCTGTTAGCTTCATCCTCGTGCCTTTCATCTCTCATAAACTTCATTAAAGCAATTATCTCTGGAGACAACGCTGAATGTCGAGGTGAAGGGCTGCGCGATGTTGTTGGAGCTGGAGCGTTATGGTCAGCCCGGTCATCCATCTTTGCGGAGCTATCATCCGACTGACTCATCCGGGCGCTGG
This sequence comes from Homarus gammarus, assembly GCA_958450375.1. Classification (NCBI taxonomy): domain Eukaryota; kingdom Metazoa; phylum Arthropoda; class Malacostraca; order Decapoda; family Nephropidae; genus Homarus; species Homarus gammarus. The sequence continues at coordinate 1,373,182 of CAUDMG010000277.1, forward strand.
CTCCACGGCTACGTAAGGCACGAGACCTAACTACTTCACCTGTGTACTGTGTCTTAAATCAGTGTTGAGCCGGTCAGCCCATCGTATCAACAAGATCTCAGACAAAAAATTAATTAAATACACAGATAAGTAGATTATATATATAAAATATATATAAGGGAGTCGCCGATGTTAGTGTGTTAGTACATGTATGTGTGTGTGCCAGGCGGGCGAGAGCGTCTCGCCATGAGGGGCCTCGAGCTGTGAGGGGGTGTGGAGACGACAAGGAGCGTCAGTTACCCTGAGGCATGATGAGAGGAGGATGTGAAAAACGTTACTCCTTACAAATGCCCAGAACATGCCGTGTACCTTGGGAATCCTTTAGAACAAGGTCACACATGTTTGGCACTAAACACTTCACAGAAAATCACTGTCACTGACACTGCTCAAAGTTGCTAAATTCTTCTAGGAGGGGTGGCGGGCGGCGGTTGGTTGACACAGGGAGGGAGTCCGTAAGCCGGCTTTCCACAAACTTTGCACTGTCACTCGTAATTATCCAGTAAGACTAGACACTGCGCCATGTTCGTGTTCTGGGTAATAAGTTCAATATACAGGAGCGAACACAAACACCTGTATAGTTTTGTAGGTTCTATTTACTGGATAAGAGATATGTACACAAGGGGAGTAGCGCTCCTCAACCTGTCTGCTGGTCAACTGCTCTATAGGCGATGTATGGCAAGTGACACATTAACAGCTTCCATATGTCGCCAGGCACATTAATTAGGCATGTGGGACATTGATAAATACATTGCCACACGCTACTAGCTAGGCTGAATAAATAATATATAAATGGAGCACATACATAATATACATAGCATAATATAAATACATATACAGAATATACATACAGGCAGTATGTAGCATGTTAGGTAGCGGGCAGAGTGGACTAGGCATTGGGTTAGGTTTTTCATTGACCAGATCAATAAGGGGAAAGAAGGGTGAAACCATAACAAGTCTTAACTAATTTATTCCTTATAAAACATATTGCATTCCGATAAAATACAAGTGAGTTGGCCTTCCTCAGAAGAACAACGTTGATTTTGGTTACCCTGCTCTACAACAGACATCTTACATTAATTGCGTGTCATCCACATATTTATTGCATAACAATCAGTGACCTCCTTACCTCGGTCATCCCTTCTTACAATAACACTCAACACGTCAGACTGCTCCACCTGCATGGAATATAGCACCTTAGGTTATCATACATAGTAACACCATCTCACCTCCCTGTAGCACCTGCTCACCACACCTGCTGCACTCCACACCTGCAAGTATGGGGCTCCTTGTAATCAGAGACGTGACCGATCGCCCAAGCGGCTAACAAGCCGATCAGTGGCGAAGAGGATAAAAGTAAAGTAAAAGTCAAACTTAAATGCAGCCGCCTAGTCCTGGTCAGAATCTGCATAATTACCATCTTCACTTTTACTTTTTTTTTACTTTTATCCTCTTCGCCACTAATCGGCTTGTTAGCCGCTTGGGCGATCGGTCACGTCTCTGATTACTTGTCCTTTTCAATTATCTTTTTCACCAAAAGATCGGCTCGCTAGCCGCCCGGGTGATCGGTCACGTCTCTGTCACACACTGTTGGCAAATACTGGGCATGCACCGGCTCCTGAATGTACCTGAACCTGCTCCAGTGTTGGTCAAGTCTTGTCTTGAAAGAGCTCACTCTCGGTGCCGTCACAACACTCTCTGGTAGATTGTTCCAAGAGTTTACAACCCTCACTCCGAAAAAGTTTGCTCTCACAGTTTTCTGGACTTGCGGCTTCTTCAATCTTGAGCTGTGACCCCTTGTGGGGCGAGCGTCCACCAGCTCTTCAAGCCTTAGGTCCGATATGCCTACTTGCGTTTTATTTCAACTTTGTGTAGCTCGTAACCGCCTCTGGAACTCTTTTTTTTTAGCCTTTCTACACTCCGACTTTGCTTGGTTCCTGGACCTGGCATTCATCTTCCTGTCCTGCTCATCATTTGTCTTAACCCATGATATTGTAGTGGATTCCTCCCCTACAAACGCCGTTTGTCGCTGACGAGCCGGCACCTCGTGTCTTGGTCAGCAACCAGCGCCGCCATACATCACGGAGGTCAACTATTAAGCCACGCCTACCTCCGCTATATAAGATCTCACCTCGTGGTGACCTACCTCTTTCTACCTACAGACACCAGCAAGTAACACCTCCTCTGCTCCTGCCTGGCGGCCCTCGCTCCCGCCGTCGACCATGGCGACCCACAAGCTTGTCCTCCTCTGAGCACCCTCACCAACCAGCTCTCTCTACGTCACGCTTGTAACTATGCTGCCACTCCCCAGCACCAAGCTGCACTGTACATCTAATACAATATGTATATAGAGAACACAATGTGAGTTTCCTTTCTCCATCCCATCCTGAGTGTAAACCAAATATCTCGTACCCCACAATATAACCTTTAGAGCGATTATGGGTAATATGACCAGTCACATTGCACTCAAACGTTATAATTCGGTCAAACCTGTTGAATACAATTCAGTCTTAGTATTTCAAATAATAAATCATATGTAGGTAATCATACATAAATGTCTAATTGCTATATTTCCATGATGGCACAACGATAAACAATACAATGGGCACAGTCTAGATTAGTACTTCATCATTCTCACTGTCAGACTCAACACTCACTTATTTAACACGTTTTACTAACAATAAAGACAGTTGAAGCTTTCAACATCGCTCATAAGGGATCTTGAATGCTTCATCTGTAATCAGACATTTCTAAGGTGATGCAAAACAGCGGTGTTCTCTCTCACATTCAAATTTACTTTATAGAGAGGATGGTTTCAGGAAGTCAGAGAAAATGGACGGCACCTAAGCAAGAGAAAACGTGTTTCTTCCTAGGGATAACTCACCAGTTATCTACATATTTTGAGTGCGTGAGGCATAATATGAATCATCAGGTTTCAAACAGACCAGCCATGACACTGGACCATGACAGGTCTTAAATAAATAGGTTGGGTGTCACCCTATGATGGTAAGAGTTGGAGTGTTGGAGCAGCTCGTATCATGCCTTGCTTTGGCTAACACAAGTTGCAGTGACTGGCATTTTATTTACAAACAAGTCGTTCCCTACTACTTCACAACACCATTGGTACTTCTTGTCTCTGTAACTTCACTACTAAATACTCTACATACGGGCAGGCACGCCAACTAAACATGTCATGACTTACAACTTAACATAATGTTTGTTTAAACGTTATTCTTCTAGAGTTATCCTACAAGAGTTAACCTAATCATTACTGCTTACGGTAACAACCCACTTCTCGAATTTCTGAAATTTTTCTCTTAAATTTGTCGAAAGCCGCTTGGTTCATGTGTAACCCTCTCTTTGTATTTCTGGAGGCACTGAGTTTAGTCTTGGGTATATATTTATCGATCAAATGGTGTTCACTTAACTGGCTATGATATTCAGCGTAGTGTCTGCATTCTTATATCTTAGTGAGTCAGGCCAGTAGATACCCAACTCCTCCCTCATCCCGTCGTAATTTCCCTTGTAATATTTTTCACCAGACTGGTGCCTGCACTTTGGCACCTCAGCTACCCTGAGAGATTGGAGCGCCTGAACTTGCCTAGCTTATACTACAGACGGGCAAGGGGGGACCTAGTTGAGGTGTATAAGCATCTCAGGGGGCACTACTCAGTTGATTGTCCTTACTTGGAGCTGACGGACGCTCGCCCCACAAGGGGTCACAGCTCAAGATTGAAGAAGCCGTAAGTCCAGAAAACCGTGAGGGCAAACTTTTTCGGAGTGAGGGTTGTAAACTCTTGGAACAATCTACCAGAGAGTGTTGTGATGGCACCGAGTGTGAGCTCTTTCAAGAGAAGACTTGACCAACACTGGAACAGGTTCAGGTACATTCAGGAGCCGGTGCATGCCCAGTATTTGCCAACAGTGCGTGACAGAGACGTGACCGATCGCCCGGGCGGCTAGCGAGCCGATCACTGGCGAAGAGGATAAAAGTAAAAGTAATTAAATATGAATGGCAAAATTACACGGTGGCTGGTGCCAACTGGGGCTAGATGTTCCAGTTTGGCCACCATACCCTAGGAAAATTAACCTAGCCCCCAGCCAGAAATTCCTACCACAGCTCACATATCCCTAAAACTGCTCTTACCCAAGCTGACCAAGAAGTAAATGAAGGAAGATCTACGCTTGACTTGAATATCCCGCCTATTTGATCATGTGGTGTTTAGTGATAAGTGTGAACAAATTTAATCTTCACTCCAGGATTTACATCAGTAAAATGCCTGATTGTTAATTTAGGAGTTGAGTTAAATTATTATTATGTATTTATACTGTCTGCTGTGAAGTTTTACTTGTTTCTAATTTAATAAAAGTTGTTTGTATATCCATAAGTAAGTACCGTAGCTTATGACGTCATGTCATATGATTTCTCAAAACATTAGCAGACGAAACTTATCCTTCGTGATGGCTGTTGCTGCTGCTCAGGGCAAACTTATTGCCGTCATTGGCGATGAGGTAAGATGGATTATATATTTAGGGTCTACAATGAAGGAATTAATGGTCCTCTTCTTATTTTTATAGATGAGATTGTGAAGATGAAAGTGTTTAGGTTATGTAACGTAAAGAGCATCAGCTTGGTTCAGTGTCGGGCAGACCAGGGTCAACTTGAAATATCTCCGCTTGCTTACTTGTTCAACAAAGGTCACGTATCTTCGATGATCTGGCAGTCTGCCACACAGTGCAGTCAGGGAATACAACTTAGATACAACCTAAGTTATATTAGACACTTGGCAAACTTGGTGGTAAAGGTGGAGGAGAAGGTTGGCACCAGAATGCGTTTATGTATTTCGCTCATATTTTCCATAGTTATACTTTGGATGGTACTGTATTAAAAAATAAAATTGATATGACGAATTTTAATTTTAATAAAAAAAAAAAAAAAAAAAAAAATTACACGAAAGCGCTTGGGAACTTTGTGTTTTCTTCTTTCCTTGTAGTTATCAGCATATACCTAGATCACACGCACCTACAGTGATTTACTTGCATATACTATAAATATATATATATATACCGGTCCAACTTATTACCCAAATGTAGCAAAATGTAGCCGCAATGAAGTCAAATAATGGTCCTACGTGAATAAATCGGACTGCTAATCACTTCTCGACTAGTATTTGGTGTCACAAAGTCACAAAAAATTGGAAAACTTACTTTAATCTGAGTTAATAGATCGCGTGCATGTACCGAGGGAGCGAGTAATTACCCAAATGTAGCCAAAGGTAGCCGCAATGAAGTCAATGATGGTCCTACAGGCGTAAATCGGGCTGTGAATCACTTCTCGATTATTATTTGGTGTCAAAGTCACAAAAAATTGGTAGACTTAATTTAATCTGAGTTGTGTTGTGTTAGGTTAGGTTAGGTTAGGTACATGCACTCGGTCTATTAACTCAGATTAAATTAAGTTTACCTATTTTTTGTGACTTCGTGACATCAAATACCAGTCGAGAAGTGATTAGCAGTCTGATTTTTTCATGTAGGACCATTATTTGACTTCATTGCGGCTACATTTGGGTAATTAGTTGGACCCATATATATATATATATATATATATATATATATATATATATATATATATATATATATATATATCCTTTTTCCTATGATCATAAATTACCTGTAGTGGGCAAGGTATGAAGGATAAGAAAAATTGCAGATTAAAACGGTGAAAAACTTATGATTGGACACTTAAGTCAAGCCTCTACGTGGTTTATACGTGAAGATATATAATTTTTGTAAAGTTGCAGTTTTACGACCAATTGTATTGACCAGAAATCTAGGTATTTCCCTTGGTATATAGTGTGATTCATTCGGATTTGACCTTCCTTTCCGTCGGAAATGAGTCATTTTTTAGTTATCATCCCCCATAGAACCTGAACCTAAACTTGGTATTATTGCATTTCCGCACACAACATTCCTACCCCTAATCTATTATCATATTCGAATAAGACATAAGAACATAAGAATGGAGGAAACTGCAGCGGGCCTATTGGCCCATACTGGCCACTCCCATTTACACCCGACCCCTATTACTCATATATCCATCCAACCTATGTTTGAAGCTATCCAGCGTATTCCAGTTAATGATGTTTGGTAACTTGTTCCACTCATCCACTACTCTATTTCCAAGCCAATGTTTACCTATTTCACACCTAAATCTATTTTGTTTAATTTAAAACCATTGTTACGATTTCGCTCCGGGTAGGATAGTTTGAGTACCTTTGTAATGTCCCCTTTTTTCAGCCCTGACTTTCATTTATACATCTCTATCATATCCCTGACTTCTATTTATACGCCTCTATCATATCCCTGACTTCCATTTTTACACCTCTATCATATCGCCCCTCACTCTACGTCTCTCAAGGGAGTGCAAATTAAGATGCTTTAACCTATCTCTGTACTCAAGATTCCTAATGCCTGGGATTAGTCTTGTCATTCTCCTCTGAATTCTTTCCAAGGATTTTATATCCATTCTGTAATACAGCAACCAGAATTGAACTGCTTAATCCAAGTGAGGTCTCACAAGCGCAAGATATAGTTTTAGGATGACCTCACTAGTCTTGTAACTAACACTCCTTTGTATGAACCCAAGTATACTTTATTAGCCTTGTTTCTAGCAAATACACATTGTTTACTTGGCTTAAGATTCCTACTTATTACTCCTAAATCTTTCTCGCAGTCAGATTTCTCAATAACATCGTTGTTCATCTTGTATCTGGTTTCCCTGTTTACCCCGGTACATCTGTGAACCCTCACTTTACGCGGTCAATTGAACCCACGGAGGCCCACGTAAAGTGAACAACATAACATATGGGATTAATTGAAATAGAGACCGGGCCGACCCCCAAACTCCACTTTTTCCGACACAATACCTATGTTCTAGTAAAAATAACATCTTATTTTTATGATGGTACACGCACACAATTAATATTTAAGAGAAATAGAGAAATACAGTTGCCAAGTTAATGTCCATTCAAATAATGGACTCAACTTCCCCCCCCCCCCCCCCTCTTCTCACACTCGCTGGCTCTTCCCTCTCTGAGAAATGTTTAGGGGAAAACACTAGATTTTAAGGTATAGTAATAATTAATACCTCAAACTAAAGTTAGGATAATATAATTGACATTGCTGGATTCCTTGTAAGACCAGGAATATTTTGAATAAAAATGTCATATATTTTGCACAAAAGATAACATATTTACTCAGAGTAAACAAAATACTTACATTAGATCTAAAATTTGTATGTCTAATGCAAAATTTATGATGTTTATATTCAAAATGATCATCAAGTTGTAAGAATTCCTTTATGTAAATTATATATTCTGGCCGGGTAATTTGTATGAATTTTATGAGCTAAAACAAATATCTTCAGTTAATAAAAAAAAAATATTCTTCACGACACTATCTATCTGTCAATCAAAATACCCCACCTTTCCTCCCCCCCCTCTTCCCACCATGCCAGCTGGGCCGGTCGGTCCCTCCCTCCCTACCAGAGAAATGTTTGGGAGAAAACAGAATATTTACCTTTTTAGGAATAAATAATACCTCAGAATAAAGTTAGGATAATATAGTTCACATTGCTGGATTCCTTGCAAGACCAGGAATATTTTGAATACACACGTCATATATTTTGTACAAAAGATAACATATTTCCTCAGAGTAAACAAAATACTTACAGTAGATCTAAAATTTGTATGTCTAATGCAAAATCTATGATGTTTATATTTGAAATGATCATCAAAGTGTAAGAATTCCAGCAATGTAAATTATATTCTGGCCGGGTAATTTGTATGAATTTTATGAGCTAAATAAAAAATTATACTTCACCCACGTATATGAGTAGATGCACCGCGTAAAGTGGGAATTCCGGTTCTGGCAGGGTACTGCATAAATGTAGAAACGCTTAAAGTGAAACCAGTGAAACGAGGGTTCACTGTACTGAGTTCTTTACATTTGTCCACATTGAATTTCATCTGCCATTTTTCAGACCATTCGAAAAATTTGTTTAGATCTTCCTATAGTTTTGCGGAGTCCTCGTCAGATTTAATTACACTCTAATTATAAGATACAGTGAGTTCTGCTGTAACGCGTGTTGTGATAACGCGAATTTGCTCTAACGCGATTTATTAATTAGGAACGATATTTGTTTAACGCGAATGCTTGTTTGCTATAACGCAATTTTTGCTTACTATTTCTCCAATTTTGTGGTATTAACTGTGAATATGGTAAAGAAGAATATCTCCAAGAAGCGTTTTGGTGATAGAATTCCCGGTGATGATCGTAAAAGAAAGGATATAACACTTGAAGAGAAGCCCGATTTTATCAACCTCAAAATCACCCTTCTCCCCCATCAAGTTACATTCATATTTTTTCAAGGTAAAGTGTTACATTTACTGTATGATTTCATTATTAGATATGAATGTAACATTTATTTAGACTGTGCTATCCTTTGTGTTAGGCTAACTACTAAATTTTTTCGATTTCGAGTAATCTGCACCTAACCCTATTTTCTCCATAAGCCCTGTTATTTCTATTACGCGATTTTCTATAACACGATATTTTACAAGAACACAATTATCGAGTTATAGCAGAACTACCTGTACTGTAACTTTTTTCTATTACATTACCGTCGCAAATGTATAATAACGGAGATGGCATATCCAAAATTTTCAATACAGTATTTTCTTCCATTAATCTTCCGCCATTATCGCCTGCCTCACCTCCCACTTTTTACTTTTATCCTCTTCACCACTGATCGGCTTGTTCAGCCGCTTGGGCGATCGGTCACGTCACTGTCACGCACTGTTGGCAAGTACTAGTCATGTACTGGCTCTCTGTTATGCACTGTTGGCAGGTACTGGGCATGCACTGGCTCTTGAATGTACCTGAACCTGCTCCAGTGTTGGTCAAGTCTGGTCTTGAAAGAACTCACCATCGGTGCCGTCACAACACTTTCTGGCAGATTGTTCCAAGAGTTCACAACTCTCACTCCGAAAAAGTTCGCCCTCACAATTTTCTGGACTTGCGGCTTCTTCAATTTTGAGCTGTGACCCCCAGTGGGGCCAGCGTGACTCCTTCATAAATCATCACACGCATGCGTTCCCGTACATGTCACCCGGCCAATCAAAAGCTTTTTTTGAGGGGGCAACCAATTAAAATGATTTGGGGTTTAATTTGCGGTATTTTTGGCCCAATCAAATTTGATTTATATTTTGGGTCACACACAAACAATTGAGAGGATTTGGCATGACTTAAAGGAGTGGATTAAAAGGCCTGGCATCTGGAAACACTTCCTAAAGTAATACAGTACCTAGCAAGATATCTGTTCATACATGATTTTTCGGGTGTTGTACTTCATCACTTCTTGGAAGAAGCTGCCCGCCTGTAACCCCCATTAAGCGAAAATCAGCGTCAGCAACCTGTACTAATCTCAGAATCCAATGACGAACGAGAACCAGGCCAATAAGGTAAGAAATCAGTGATTCCATCATACAGTATGGTGAGAGCCAGTTAGGTTAGATTAGGTTAGATCAGGTTTATGTTTTTCTAGTGTTATTTTTTTTGTGTGTGTATTTTATATTCACTTAGCCATAATTTTTGTCGGAAAACACCTCACCAAAAAAAAACCCGGCCAATTTCCGACGGAAATGAAGGTCATAACCGATCTAAATACACAGGAAAAACTTATTTTTTTACTTTCTAACAGAGTTGTGTGCACTTCTGCAAATTTACCCTAAACTTATCTAACTTCTTAGTATCCTGGTGTAATTTTACGTTTTTTGTGGATGTGAGAGTACACTCAGATCGAGCGGGCAAATGTACGTGAATTTAGCATTGCGGTTATCATCCATTTGCGACGGAAGTGGTATTAGAGAAAGTGTTCAATTTGTAGTTTCAACCAACAATGGCTCTCAAGTTTTTGAGCAACATGTTTTCCTGATGGTTTAGACAATTTTAAGACCACTTTCTTTGATGGTATTCCCTCACAAATTACCTAAAATTACCTAACTTAACCGAGTCTGTATGGGTAGAAATTGCAGAAGGAAGATAAAAACTAATTATGGGAGTGAATTACAGGCCCCCCAAGTCTTGGTAAAGAAGCAGCTCAGCCCATATGGCAGGAAATGAGTAGGGCAGCAAAATATTGTACAACAACCTGTACATTATGGGAGATTTCAACTTAAGAAATATCGACTGGGACAACATTGTAGGTGACTATGAATCTGAAGACTTCCTAGATGCAGTACAGGACAATTTTTTAAAACAACTAATTACAGAATCTGCTGGAGGTGACAATATATTAGACCTAGTATTAACAAATAAAGAAAATATTATCAGAGATATCACAATAGAGGAAGAACTAGGGAACAGTGATCACAGAGAAATCAGGTTCACCCTAAATTGGGAAACGAAAAACGATGACAATATGGTCAGAGTCCCAAACTTTCGATTGGCGGATTATGAGGGGTTAAGAAGGTACCTAGGTGAGGTCGCCTGGGAACAGTATGTCAGTTCCTGGTAGGAACGGGTGAGGTCACCGGCGACACAACAATTGATCATGACTATAATATATTCACTAGTGTACTACGTAAAGCACAGGAACAAAATATACCATACAGAAAAATTAGTTCAAATAAGAATGAGCCAAGGTGGATTACCAAAATAATTAAACATGACATAGGAATAAAGAAAGGAATTTATAGAAATTTAAAGGGAGGGGAGGAGCATCCCAAAAATAGGTGTAATGAACTATCTAGGAATGTTAAGAAAAATGTAAGGAAGGCAAAGAGGGACTACAAAATCAGGATAGCAGAAGAATCCAAGGTGAATCCCAAGGGATTTTTCCAGTTATATAGGACAAAGGTCAAGGACAAAGTGGGACCTTTAACGTCAGAGAGTGTGGAAGTGATCGATGATAATGAGAAAATAAGCAAAGCATTAAACAGCTACTTTTTATCAGTTTTCACAGAAAATATCACGAGGAAGTTCTAGAGGTGGAACTGATATTTAGGGGAAATAAAGAGGAGAAATTAAAGAATGTCACTATCAGAAAAGATGTTCTTAAGAAGATAAACAAATGAAAGAAGACAAAATCCTCAGGGCCGGATGAAATTTTCCCTCGAGTTTTGAAAGAGTGTAAGGAATAGATTAGCGGACCCCTTGTAAATTTATTTACAAAATCATTAGACATGGGAGTTGTGCCAGACTTGTGGAAACAGGCGAATGTAGTACCCATATTCAAAAAGGGAGATAGAGAATCAGTGTCAAATTACCGGCCGATTAGTTTGACGTCAGTAGTGGGGAAAGTTCTTGAATCAATTATAGCAAATAGGATTCGATCGCATTTAGAGAAAAACAAATTAGTCTACGACTCTCAACATAGGTTTACAAAGGGAAAATTTTGTCTAACAAATCTGCTGACGTTTTTTAGGAAAGTCTTCGAGGTAGCAGATAATGACGAAAGTTACGATGTTATTTGCTTAGACTTTAGCAAAGCGTGTGACAGAGTACCGCATCAGAGGCTTCTGAGAATAGTTAAGGCTCATGGTATCGAGGGGAAAGTTTTAAATTGGATAAAATCATTGCTCACCGATAGAACACAGAGGGTCAGCGAAGATGGTATTAAATTTGAGTGGGGCTGTGTAACCAGTGGGGTTCCCTATGGGTCAGTACTGGGCCCACTCTTGTTCATAATCTACATGAACGATCTAGATACTGGGTTCAGCAGTGACATAAGCAAGTTTGCGAATGACACCAAAATAGGGCGGCAGATTAATTCAGGGCAGGATGCAAGTGCACTACAGGAGGATTTAAATAAACTGCAGGAGTGGTCAGAAAAATGGCAAATGAAATTCAACACCAACAAGTGCAGTGTACTTAATATTGGAAGAACAAATACTGTCAATGTATACAGCCTTAACAACATCAACCTAGAGAAGTCGACTTGTGAAAGAGACTTAGGGGTACTTGTAAGCCCGGACCTACAGCCTGGAAAACAGTGCGTTAATGTTCGAAATAAGGCAAACAGAGTACTGTATTTGGTTTTATATCTAGAAGTATAAGTAATAAGAGTGCAGAGGTCATATTGCAACTATATTTTGCGCTAGTCAGGCCGCACTTTGATTATGCTGTTCAGTTCTGGTGCCCTTATTATAGAATGGATATCAATTCACTGGAGTCGGTGCAGCGAAGAATGACGAAAATGATTCCGGGACTTAGAAGCCTTCCATATCAAGATAGATTAAAGAAACTCAACTTGCATTCCCTAGAAAGACGAAGAGTGCGGGGAGATATGATGGAAGTATTTAAGTGGGTGAAAGGAATCAATAAAGGAGATAAAGATAAAGTTCTTATAATAGCCGAGCAGAATAGGACTCGTAGCAACGGATTTAAGTTGGATAAGTTTAGGTTTAGGAGGGAGATAGGAAGGAACTGGTTCACAAATAGGGTGGTGAATGAGTGGAACTAGCTGAGCAACTTTTTATTAAGTGCTGGAACCCTGGAAAGTTTTAAAAGGAGGCTAGATAGATTCATGGATGATAGAGAGTGGTAGTAACTCTCGACAAGAGCTGCTATGCGCAGGCCAACCGGCCTATTGCATACTCCTTGTTTTCTTATGTTCTTATGTTCCTAACTAGGAAACTCCTCCCTTTGGATCCCCGGTATATTTAAGTCATTTGTGAGGGAAACGTCAGAGGAAAAGTGTCTTAAAATTGTCTAAACCATAAGAAAAACACGTTGCTCAACTCGAGAGCCGTGGTTGATTGAAAGTACAAATTGACAAAAAAGTTGTTGTAATTGACGGGATATAACTTCTGGGGAACCCAAAATCCTTTAACCCAATTGAGAGGGAAACTGCAATAATACCTAATTTTATCGTAAATGTCCCACTATAAATTCTGGCCTGTTCGTGCCTGTTGTCGTCCATTGGTAAACAAACAAATTCTGATTCCAAATGAAGGAATGCCATATTGGGGTGTCACGGGTTCATGCGGGGAGGATATAAGTTTCTTATTTTTCGTAGAGTTCAGATTCAGGTACAGTCAACCAAAGATGCACTGACCCCACCCTGGGTCTCGTGCTCACAATTTTACCTGGCAATACTTGGTAAAGTAAGGCTGTATGTAAAGGCGATTGTGATTGGTGGATCTATTTTTGGCTGTATCATTGTCAGGACAAATATTAAACAAACCAAAGGTAGCATTTTTATATTAATAAACTATTCATCGTTATTTTAGATCTTGAGAAATTTCCAAATGTTTGCTTATTTGCTTAACCCCTACACCCCGGTTGATGTTCTGAAACGTCCATCCAGGGTACTACAGTTGACATTCCAGAACGCACGCCTTTTCGCGCCATTGTTTGAATGTCCAGCGCGGGTTATTAGGTCTCAGCATGATTATTTGGTGGTCACGCCACACACAGGGTAGTGTAGGTGGGCTCAGTGCGGTTAGTTCGCATTAGCCTGTCGTCATGGAGAGTCGTCCCTCAACCTAGCGACAGACTGAGTGTGTTGCCAAGCACTTTTATGAAAAATAATGCAAATAAAATAAATTCTAATTAAATTATTTATAGGAAATAAGTATTATGATTCGTAAAGATATGCATTACTGGCCATCCCAGACACATAGGCAAGCAGAAAATGGCCGTTAGTGTGTAGTGACCACGAGCGCTCGCCGTCAGAACAACACTGTCCCCTCATCTCCCTCGCCACTGTGACCCCAGGAAAGTTTCTAGAGAGTCAATATATAGTTTTTCTTACTTTTTTTTTATTGTTTTATTATTTAAAAAGGTTAAAAAAATATTTTTGGAAAACTTTATTTTTTTTATTTACCCCGCGTGGGGTGTACAGCCAGCGGCACTCTAGCTCGGGACATAGGGGTTAAATAATAAAGCAAATTTTATTTATGAATTGGCAACTCAACTACAACCACAGCTGCCACAAGATTCTCACATCAAATTTTCTTCTTTATTTAAGCAAATACAGTATATGAACATTTGGAAACTTCTCGTAATCTAAAATAATAATGAATAGTAATACTGTATCTCCGTTAGCCAGAATCCCTCAAACCCGGAATTCTATGGTACCCGGAATTGAAATTTTCTTGGAAAATCATTCCCAATATAGCATGCTTCATTTATCAAAACGAGCAGTTTTAAGGAAAAAGCTGTGAATTCTAGAATTTTATTCTTTGCCTTTTTTATATCATAAATTGTAGACTTCCAATGTCGTATGTTTCCATTAGAAAAGTATTGCTCACACCACGTTCTAGTTTCTTAATTATTTCAAGTTTGTCACTCAATTTCAACGTGTTCTTCTTTCTCTTCACACAATGAAGTTTATCCACTTTAGGAGCCATTATTATGGGCTTGTACAGTACTCTGTAAATGGAAAGAGTAGGATTGAAAATTACATACATTGTCACAGTTTGATTGCTCGTTTTAAAGTGGCGACTGTGTGGTCGCTTGTTGTCACTGTGCAGCTGTGGCGCTTATGCATGCGCACATACACACAAAAGCCAGCTAAAAAAAAATAAATAAAATGAATAAAAAAAAATATAAAAGTCCGGATTCTCGGGCTGTCCGCATTTCTGGCATCAGGATTTTTGGACTTTTACTGTAATGCAATATGAAAATGGAAAAATGGTAGCAACTATTTCACGTGACCTTGGCTTCTCTCTCTCAACTATATCAACAATTTTGAAAGACAAGGAACAAATTTGTGTGGTAGTTAAAGGATCAGCACCTATAAAGGGAACTATAATAACGAAAAATTACTTGTGATGTGGATGGAAAATCAGCTGCAAAAGTGTGTACCCTTAAGCCTTCTAACCATACAGGCTAAGGCAAGAAGCCTTTTCGAAAGCCTGAAAGAGCAGGCAGGAGATGAGTGCGACCAAAACTTCACAGCAAGTCATGGGTGGTTCCAAAGGTTTAAGAAATGTTACAGTTTGCACAGTGTAAAGGTGAGTGGAGAGGCAGCAAGTGCTGATGTGGGTGCTGCTGAAGCTTTTAAGGAGGAGCTAGATCGTGTCATCGTGGAGGGAAATTATTTGCAAGAGCAAATATTTAATGTGGATGAAACTGGCTTGTTCTGGAAGCACATGCCAGAACGGACACACATCCACAAAGAGGCGAAAACCATGCCGGGATTCAAGGCATTCAAGGACCGAATCACACTTCTGTTGGGGGGGGGGGGGGGGAATGTAGCTGGTTTCAAGGCAAAACCCTTCATGATATATCATTCAGAGAACCCAAGGGCTTTTAAATATGTCAGCATACACACACTTCTACTGAAGGTGAGAAAACGCTCAGAGAGTTTTGGAAGGACTACAACATTTTGAAATGTACAAAGAACATAACTGCAGCATGGGATGAGGTTACAGGTCAGTGCATGAATGGAATATGGAAAAAGGTCCTGAAAAGATATGTGAACAGTTTCAAAGGATTTAATGAAGATGAAGCAATTTCTGAGATTAGTAACAAGATAGTGCAGATGGGTCAACAGCTGGAGTTAGAAATTTATAATGAAGATGTTGAGCAGTTGGTGGAAAGTGTAGCAGAAGAGCTAAGTAACGAGGATCTTATTGAACTGGATGCACAGAGAATTGCAGAGGAAGAAGAGAGACAAAATGTAGGAGAAGAACCTGCACACCCCCAAAAATTTTCAGTGAAACAAATGGCAGCGGTATTTGCTTCTATTATAAGGGGATGCAAATCTTAAAGAAGAAATGGATCAAAATGTTGAGCATTTTGCAACAGTTGACAGACTGATCCAAGATGCATTTGCTTGCGACAGGGAGATTGACAATGAAAAGAAAAGGCAAACTGTGCAGTCTAAATTGGACATATATTTTAAGAAGTCTCCCACTGCTGTCAACTCACGCCCCACCACCACTGCTGCCTCTTCACTCCCTAAAGATGATCCAATACCTTCAACAAGCAAGTATGTTAGCCTGTCTGAAGAAAGCAAACTTGATGACCCACCCAGCCCTGTCTCCTCCTCTGCTTCATCCAATTAATGTAGTCTACATGCTTAATTAAAAAATTATTGAGGCCCCCTGTGTATTCAGCTGACTACATTAAAAGTAAGTGCACAGTAACACTTTATTCATTTTTCATCATTGATTACTTTTACTGTACTCTTCCATTTTAGAATTTTCTATGTACTATTTTTGGTATTTTTTGCTTTTTCGACTTACGACCAATTCGACCTACGACCTGGTCGTCGGGACGAAACCCCGTCATAAGTCGAAGAGAGACTCTAGTTTCGGATTTACAGCACTTACTTGTCCTCTTCCCTATTGGTCAGCTTACTAGTCAGTCAAGAAAATCTAAACAAGAAAAACAGAAATTTCATTTCCCTTCTACTATTTGGATATTTCTTTTATTACTACTGCTACAATTATTAATGTTCCCTCCTTTCTTCCTTTTTGTAGAACTACTACTGTTCCTATACTTCAACACACAAGATATACTGTACTGTACTGTAGATTTCTCCAATTTATAAATTGTTCTTCTTCCATTGCAGGACACGTGTGTTGGCTTTTTGTTAGGTGGCATCGGAGAGGTGAATAAGAAAAGAGAACCGAACTTCCTGGTAGTGGATAAAAGTGAGTTGCATTGTATACTAAGGAAGGTTTTCCAGAAGTTAATTGTAACACAAATATTGTTCAGTAGACCCTTGCCATTCGCGATTTTGATGATTCGCAGTAAGCAGATGGTGGCTAGCTTGCAAGCCTTTTCCCGCAGCACAACAAGTCACCCCACACAGCATCTCGTGTTGTACTCTCAAAACTTTAGTGTTTCTGTGTGAAATGGCCCCTAAGAGACTGCCTAGTGTCAGTGCTAGTGGAGTGAAATGTAAAAGGCAGAAGTCAGTGATGACCCTGACAAATAGTTAATTTGAAAGGGGATGAGTGCTGCTGGTAAGTTGATTGGTATAGGTAAACAGTAGTGCACTAAAGTACAGTAGAAGTCCAAAATTCCGGAATGCTTGGGGATTGGGTCGGTCCGGATTTTCCTGATTCTCAGGCAGTACTTCTAAAATTTAAATTTAAGGAGGATTAAAGAAGAGATGAACAGGTACATTTTGATAGTTTATTCATTATCAAATGTAGCATGCTTCATTTATCAAACGAGCAGTATTAAAGAAAAAAGCTGTGAATTCTAGAATTTTATTCTTTGCCTTTTTTATATCATAAATTGTAGACTTTCCAATGTCGTATGTTTCCATTAAAACAGTATTGCTCACACCACGTTCTAGTTTCTTAATTATTTCAAATTTGTCACTCAATTTCAACGTGCTCTTCTTTCTCTTCACACAACGAAGTTTATCTACTTTAGGAGCCATTATTATGGGCCTGTACAGTACTCTGTAAATGGCATGAGTAGGACTCAAAATTACATACGTTGTCACAGTTTGATTGCTCGTTTTAAAATGGCGACCGCGTGGTCACTTGTTGTCACTGTGCAGCTGTGGCGCTCACGCATGCGCACATACACACAAAAGCCAGCAAAAAAAAAAAAGTGAGTTTTTGAAAGGTCCGGATTCTCGGGTGGTCCGGATTTCTGGCATCCGGACTTTTGGACTTTTACTGTAGTATAAGTTGCTATTTGTGGTTTTGCCAATTCGCGCCATTTCTTGGAACCTATCACTCACGAATGGCATGGGTCTACTGTACAGTACAGTACAGTGGTCCCTTGGTTAACGAACACAATTAATTCCACAGAGTCGTTCGTTAACCGCATCCATTATTTCACTGGGATATTGGGTAATTGGTTCCAGCTCACAGAAAAGTACATCCAAAGTAAAGCCAAAAATGCATAAAGTCAGAAACACTCTTAAAATTCCCCTTAAATCACCCTTAAATCACTATACAGTCAGTTCTGCTATAACGCGATAGTTGTGTTCTTGTAAAACATTGTGTTATAGAAATTCGCGTAATAGAAATAACAGGGCTTATGGAGAAAATAGGGTTAGGTGCAGATTACTACTCGAAATTGAAAAAAAATTTAGTAGTTAGTCTAACACAAAGGTTAGCACAGTCTAAATAAATGTTACATTCATATCTAATAATGAAATCATACAGTAAATGTTACACTTTACCTTGAGAAAATATGAATGTAACTTGATGGGGGAGAAGGATGATTTTGAGGTTGATAACATCGAGCTTCTCTTCAAGGGTTATAGCCTTTCTTTTACGATCATCACCGGGAATGCGATCACCAGAACGCTTCTTGGAGATATTCTTCTTTTCCATATTCACAGTTAATACCACAAAATTGGAGAAATAGTATGCAAAAATAGCGTTACAGCAAACAAGCATTCGCGTTATACAAATATCGTTCCTCTATTCATAAATCGCGTTAGAGCCAATTCGCATTGTCAAAACACACGTTATAGCAGAACTCACTGTATATATATATATATATATATATATATACCGTATATACCCGTGTATAGCACGAGTTCTTAAGACCAAATTTTTTGGCAAAAAGTTGGGGGTCGACCTCTATACGGGTAATAGTTTCGTTAGGTTGAAAAATATTTACCAGTAACTACCAGTAAACAATGGAAACGACGCACCAACGCACCACCCGCTGTGAGTGTCGGTACAGTTGCCAGGGCAGATCTCTTGCGTCATCATAGCAAGCCCAAAGTAGCCAAATGCATGGTATGGTATGCACAGGAGGATGTAAAACATAAAGTATACACGTGGGCTAATCGTGATGACATAATATGATGTGAGTCAGATCATCTACACTCAGTTGCCAGTTTCAAAATTTTCCTTTTAAAATTTTAAGTTACCGAGTATTTCTTTTCCCAAATCGTTTTACAATACTGTAGGTAAAACAGTATACTATTGTGCAAACCCCACAGAAAAAAAATTAACAAATGGAGACACCAAAAATGTAAAAAAAAAAAAATGCTGTCTGACTTGCAACACTGTTGGTAGGGTCAGGTGGTTCTAACGGTACCTGCCAGGACCCGGTAATCAAATTTATAACAATATCTAACCTCAATTACTGTAGTTTATCTGATGTAGGCAATATGAAGTAAAAAATACCAGTTAAAGTGAGAAATTGGAAGAGAATAAACAAGAATGATGTTGGGCTATTTTTGGTTGGGCTGATGGAGAGAGTACCAGCTGTTTGGTCTTTTTTGGCGGGAGAGTCACGCAAATATCCGTACTGGTATTTGTTTGGTGTGTTCTATATTTTTAAAAATGAATACTTGTAAATTAAAAGTACCGTAACATTGTATTATATAAAAACTTGTCATATTTCTGGAAAATAAGAAGCAAGAAAATAAGAATACACCGGTAAACACAATTTCAACGTACGCTAAAATTAAAAGCTGCTTAAGAAGGGCCGATGCAAAAACAAAGCCTCCGCGACCAGGGCTCTGCCGTATCAGCTAGACGGTACACGTGTTTTTCGAATCGTTTTCAGTTAAAAAACTTTTACATCACAAGTGAATTAGGATAGAATATTATTGTAATATAACAGTTTTTAACTGAAAACCATTCGAAAAGCGATTACGGTAACATCTTTTGAACGAAAGAAAGCGAGTTTTTGTCACGATTTTATCCCACTTTCCACTATAATACGTACGTCATTTCAGCAAAAATATTACATTTCCATATTCTCAGAAATAAATAGTAGTTTTGCTGAAACGTGATGTATTTCAATGTAAATTAGGATAAACTACATGAAAACAAAAGACTTTACCTAACCTTCCGATGTTCAAGATATGTTACTCGTATTTTTAATAGTTTTCGGTTAAAATACTGTTATATTAGTGATATTCTATTCATACTGTGGTTGATATAATACCTTCACGGAAATGTAATATTTTTTGCTGAAATGACATACGTATTACAGTGGAAAGTGGGATAAAATTGTGATGAAAACAATGACTTTGGCTTTCTTTCGTTCAAAAGATGTTACCGTAATCACTTTTCGAATGGTTTAGTTAAAAAACTGTTGTATTATATTACAATAATATCCTAATTGACTTGAATAAATATTACGATACCATATTTCTGAATATTTTCATTAAAATCCATCAAAATCATTTTCCTTGTCATCGTCTGCAGCACCAAACAGCTCCTCCCAGTCCTCTCCTTGAACAGGGCTAGAGGGTACGTGTTTTTCGAATCGTTTTCAATTAAAAAACTGTTACATCACACGTATATTTTACCTAAACTGCGCCTGAATGAATATATTCTCGGAAATAAATAGTAGTTTTGCTGAAACGTGATGTATTTCAATGTAAAATGGGATAAAATACATGTCGAAAACAAAAGACTTTACCTAAGCTTCCGATGTTCAAGAGAAGTTACTCGTTTTTTTAATAGTTTTCGGTTAAAATTCTGTTATATTACAATGATATTCTATTCATACTGTGCTTGATATAATACATTCACGGGAATGTAATATTTTTGCTGAAATGACGTACGTATTAAAGTGGAAAGTGGGATCAAATCGTGAAGAAAACAATGACTTTCGCTTTTCTTTTATTCAAAAGATGTTACCGTAATCGCTTTTCGAATGGTTTAGTTAAAAAACTGTTGTATTACAATAATATTCCCTCCTAATTGACTTGAATAAATACTTGAATGGAAATATACAATATTTTTGTTGAAACTACCCGCGTTTCAGTGTAAAGTGTCGTGATAATAAATGGTAAACAAGTTTATAGGACGTAGTGTTTCTCTGAAGGTTTTGTTGTTCCTTTACCCTCAAAACGTGGGTCGACCTATAAACGAGGAATATCATAAATTAACGATTTCTTGGTCATAAAATCGGGGTCGACCTATATACGAAGGGGGGTTATAGACGAGTATATACGGTATATATATATATATATATATATATATATATATATTATATATATATATATATATATATATATATATATATATATATATATATATATATATACAGGTTGACCATCAAAAATCCGGCAATCGATAAACCGGAACCTTCAGTTTTCCGGCATGGATTTCGGAGCGCATTTTCAAATATTTCTTTGTTTATTTAATGAAGATATATGTTTTAGCTCATAAAATTCATACAAATTACCCGGCCAGAATATAATTTACATTGCTGGAATTCTTGCAATTTGATGATCATTTTGAATATAAACATCATAGATTTTGCATTAGACATACAAATTTTAGATATAATGTTTACTCTTGAGTAAATATGTTATCTTTTGTGCAAAATATATGATATTTATATTCAAAATATTCCTGGTCTTACAAGGAATCCAGCAATGTCAATTATATTATCTAACTTCAATCTGAGGTATTATTTATTACTAAAAAGGTAAATAGTCTGGTTTTCCCACACATTTATCTTGTAGGGAGGGTTGGTGGGGGGTGGGGGGAGGGAGGGACCACCCGACCATCTGGCACGGTGTGAAGAATATTTTTTTTTTTATTAACTGAAGATATTTGTTTTAGCTCATAAAGTTCATACAAATTACCCAGCCAGAATATAATTTACATTGCTGGAATTCTTACAATTTGATGATCATTTTGAATATAAACATCATAGATTTTGCATTAGACATACAAATTTTAGATATAATGTTTCCTCTGAAAAAATATGTTATCTTTTGTGCAAAATATATGACATTTATATTCAAAATATTCCTGGTCTTACAAGGAATCCAGCAATGTCAATTATATTATCCTAACTTAAGTGTTTAATTTTCTTTGTTTAAAGGACTGTACAGGTAGTCATTTTCTGTTAAACTTATACAGCAAATATAACCATCAGTTTTCCGGCATTTTCGAAAATCCGGCACTCCTCAGGTCCCGAGGTTGCCGGATTTTTGATGGTCAACCTGTGTGTGTGTGTGTGTGTATATATATATATATATATATATATATATATATATATATATATATATATATATATATATATATATATATATATATATATATATATATATATATATATATATATATATATATGCATATATATGTTGATAACCACCAGGAAAGAAGAAAACACGAAGTTCCCAAGCGCTTTCGTGTAATTCACATCTTCAGGGGTGAGTCCAGACTAGAGAGAGTAATGCAAAACAAGATGAATATATACAGAGGAGGGTGAGACCAGGTCCACAATGGTCAGGTAATTAGGTAATGACCCTACTAATCTTTAAATGGCACACAACGGTTGGTGGTTGGGTCAGATGGGACAGTGACCCGCCCTCTCACCTGATCACAAATCTTCTTAATTACAAAGTTGTCCAGCTTGTACATGCCGTTACTCAAATTCATGTTGAATGCTTCGGTATGTTTAATAAGACTAGATTCTATGATGTTCCTACTATCAATTGAATTACATGGTAATATTGAGGAGACATTATCCCAGTCAATGCAATGCTTGTTATCCCTCAAATGAACAAACAGAGCATTGGATTCCTGGCCTGTCCTAACACTGTATTTGTGTTGTTTAATTCTAGTTACAAGATCTTTACCTGTCTGGCCTAAGTAAAACATATTACATTCCTTGCAAGGAACTTTATAAATGCAACCAATTGTGTTGTTGGGGGAGTTCTTGATTAACATTTGTTTAACAGTGCATGAGTTTTTAAATGCCACATTGACGTTCCAAGATTTTAGCTGTGCCGGAATGTGTGAGAAATTTTTGTGAAAGGGTAATATTAGGATATTCTTATGGTCATGGGTGGGCTTGGGATCAGTTCTATAAAAAGTTTTCTTAGTAATGTTTAAGCATTTGTCTATGAAAGATCTAGGGTATTTAAGGTTTGAGCCAATATTATATATATATTTGTATTCCTCATCGATGAATTCCGGACTGCAAATTCTCAAGGCACGTAAAAACATTGTTGTAAATACTGACTGTTTGACTTTATTATGGTGGGCAGAATAATAATGAATGTATGAACACACATTGGTTGGTTTTCTATAAATACTGAACTTAAAAGTGTTACCTATTCTGTGTATCAGACAGTCTAGGAATGGCAATTTACAGTCTTGCTCTAATTCCACAGTGAATTTGATCGAGGGGGCTAAGTTGTTAAGTTGTGGTAGGAAAACTTTTAGGTCCTCATTACATGGCCAGAGACATAATACATCATCAACATATCTAAACCAGACTGCTGAGGGTGGTAAAATATTACTTAATAGTTTCTTTTCAAAGAATTCCATATATAGGTTGCTTAATACAGGTGAGAGTGGATTACCCATTGCCATACCAAATTTTTGAGCATAATATGCCCCATTGAATTCGAATTTGCAATCCTTAATACATAGTTTGATGAGTTCGATGAAGTCGTCTTTCGAGACGGGCAGTGAAATGTTATCCAGGGAATCTATGAGGAACTCTAGTAAATCATCAACTGGGACCTTTGTAAAAGGTGACGTTACATCAAAGCTGACCAGTTTAAAATCATGATTAATGTGCAAGTTATTGAGTTTATCAACCAATAACTTGCACATTAATCATGATAGACTAGATAGAGTAATGCAAAACAAGATGAATATATATATATATATATATATATATATATATATATATATATATATAGTATATATGTATATGTATATATATATGTATATTATATGTATATATGTATATATATATATATATATAGTATATATTATATATATATATGTATATATATGTATATATATATATATATATATGTATATATATGTATATATATGTATATATATATATATATATATGTATATATATGTATATATATGTATATATATATATGTATATATATATATATATATATATATATATATATATATATATATATATATATGTATATATATATATATATATATATATATTATATATATATATGTATATATATATATATATATATGTATATATATATATATATATATATATATATATATATATATATATATATATATATATATATATATTCTTGGAAACGTGACGTTAACCGAATTGGACGTTGTCTGATCATCACATTAACTTTTTATTTATACTTGCGTGTATGTGGAATACTATATACGTACATGTACACTTTTGCTCTTAAATCATTACTGAAGTGTGATACAGGTGATTAAGTTTTATCTCTTGTGCAAAATACATGACATTTATATTAAAATTATTCACTGTTTTACAAGGATTCCAGCAACGCCAGCAGATGGGGGAGAGAGAGGGTGGGAGCGAGCGAGGGGGTGTGGTGGGAGGGAAGGTAGTACGTTTGACAGTTGGCACAGGCCCAGGTCGAACGCCTGTATATTTATCAGTTCTTAGGTGACTAAGCTTCTCTTATAAAAAGCCAGTGAAATGACCTGGGTGAATATAATTAACATAGATGGGATTCTTGTAACATACTGATTAATTTGAATATAAACATGCTATAATTTGCACTAGACAACAATTTTAGTACCGTAATCAAATTAGTACATGTGCACTCCAGCTTTGCACTAAGAAATCTATGTAAATCTACCCAAAAATACAGTTGAAAATTTTTTTATAAAATGTACTACAGTACTGCACACTAATGTACTACATTTTTTATATCTTGAGCAAAATATATGACGTTTATATTCAAATTAATCTCTGTCTTGCAAGGATTTCAGCAATGCAAATTATATTATCCTAACTATAGTCTGAGATATGATATAAAATAAATATAAAGAAATCACCAATCTTTTATCTTGAACACGAGGGTGGTGGGAAGGGGGGGGGGGGGTGACAGAATGTCTGGTTTTTGTTTGTTTATTTATTTGAGATAAGATTCGACAGTTGGCGCTGAAGGCCTGCCTGCGTGTTTATTTATCATTACTTAAGAGTGACTAAGCTCTTCTCATAATTTTCCACCCAAACGACCTGGCTGAATATAACTTACATTGGAGGGATTCTTGTAAGATAGTAATTTATATGAATGGTTTTTTTTTTTTTTTTTTTCAATTTAAATTTTAATTGTTTATTCCTTGATAGAGGAAGCGGGATCCTAGTGCTGTCACTTGGTACCCCTGTATCATAATCCTGTAGTCCACAAAACATGTAGCTATGGTTTTTTTATTTGGTCCCCGTCATATGAGTTTGCTCTCACATCAGGACGCCTGAGTCCTCCGTTTTCTCTCTTAATCTTAAAGTGCACCAGAAACTTTACTATTTTTAGTAATGCCACAGAATTTGAAATTGCAACTCCAATTGCAGCTTTCAATTGTTGAGGCAACAAGATATGTCTGATTACAGCAAATGTGTTATTATCAATTTGTAGGTGAAAGATTTTATCCTCAATAGATGTAGGTTAACATTTCACCTGTAGGCAAATGCTTAGAAAAGCCTAAGTAAGGAAGCATATTCCTTTCACACATAATGGGGAGGATCATCGTGTCTCCGTCAGGGGATCGTGGAGTGGTGGTCCAGCAGGTGTCACGTGGGTGTTTTTTTTTGTGGGGGGGGGGGGGGGCACGGACGTATATGCGATCGGGCGTTGTTCAGTCGGACGCTAACCGGCGCATGACTGTATATACAGTCTGCGCGGAATGTTAAGTCGCGATAGGGCCGACGAACTAAGTTCTCGGAAAAATACTATCATATGTTGTGAAGCCTGTCCTGGGATGCGAGATGTCAAAACGCTTGGTTTGTTGGCAAGTGCTGACATTTGGCAACTGAGAACACGTCATGGCTTGTAGTCAGTGCGCCTCTGGCAGCTGTGAGGGGAATATTTATTGTGCGGGTTCCCGTGCCATGTGGCCATGTTTTGTCTAGTTTAAGGTGCATTAACCCGACAGTGGCCATCAGAGATGTCCAGGAGGGTTACTACAAGAGACGATATTGCAGCAGTGATTGCATTGTACAAAGCGAACCATGTACTGAGAGAAATATTGGCTCAGACTGGTGTTGCATAACGAGTTGTTCAAAATCTTGTCAAACGTTTCCGTGACCTTGGAGAGGATGAGTTACCAGCTCCATTACCTAAGTCTGGTAGGCCTAAATTATTGTCTCCACTGACACTTAAGGTTATTTCTCGACAAGTTCGGTCCAATCCCTCACTCACAGCACGTGAAGTGAAAGAGAGAAACCCCCGTCTTTTGAGTCACGTCTTGTTACGTTGTGTTCAACAAGCCCTGCACAATGACCTGGGATTTAAGAGCTTTTGTGCCTGCCGTAAACCTCTGTTGACAAAGAGACAGAAGGAAAATAGAGTGAAATTTTGCAAGAAATATGAAGTGTGGGATTTAGAGACATGGAGGAGTGTATTATGGTCGGATGAGGCTACGTTTTCTGTGACTGGGAGTAATGGAGGGAGGGTGTAACGCCCCCCCCCCCCCCCCCCCCCCCCCCCCACTCAGACTCGCACCTCCCACAGTACACTGTAAAGACTGTTAAGCACCCTGCCTCGCTTATGGTTTGGGCTTTCTTTACGTATTATGGCGTTGGTGAACTAGTAATCCTCCCTAAGAACCAGATGATGAATCAGTACAACTATCTTGAACTGCTCAGTTATTTCTTACCTGAATCATTTGATAAAGCTAAGGCAAGCCTTTTCATGCAGGACGGTGTCCCATGCCACACTGCTAAAAGTGTCATACAGTGGCTCAAAGACTGTGAGGTACCTTTCTTTAATGACTGGCCTGGCAGTAGCCCAGATCTTAACCCAATAGAAAATTTGTGGTCCATTGTTAAGCGTCGTCTGCGCGACACTGACACATCATCAATCCCGAAGCTAGAGGCAGCCATCAAGGATACCTGGGCTAACTTGCCACCTGACCTCTTGCAAAACCTTGCTGACAGTGTTCCTCGAAGGCTAAAAGACTGTCTGAAGCGCAGAGGAAACACTACAAAGTAGTAATTGAAGTGGTAAGTGTTACTTGACTTTATTTATATAACATAATCATAAATATCAATATTTTTTCAGCACACGATCTAACATTCCGCACAGTCATGCGCCGGTTAACGTCCGTACAGTCATGCGTCGGTTAAAGTCCGATCGCATATACGTCCATGCCCCCCCCCCCCCCCCAAAAGTGACGCCCGCTGGACCACCACTCCACGACCCCCTGACGGAGACATGATGATCCTCCCCATACTGGTCAGATATTATGTGTTAAAGGAATATGCTTCCTTACTTAGGCTTTTTTAAGTATTTGCCTACAGGTGAAATATTAACCTACATCTATTGAGGATAAAATCTTTCACCTTCAAATTGACAATAACACATTTGCTGTAATCAGACATATCTAGTTGCCTCAACAATTGCAACCCCAGTTGCAATTGGGGTTGCAATTTCAAATTCTGCGGCATTACTAAAATTAATAAAGTTTCTGGTGCACTCTAAGATTAAGAGAGAAAACGGAGGACTCAGGCGTCCTGATGTGAGAGAAAACGGACTCGTATGACGGGGGACCAAATAAAAAAAGCATAGCTACATGTTTTGTGGACTACAGTATTAAGCGCACCCTTTTCGTCACTTTGTATTAAACCTAGCCATGCCCATGTGTGTTTATGATAGTTACCATAACAGTTTCCTGACGTCCCCCCTCGCAAAGCAGGGAAATAGTGAAGTTTACTTTGCTGGGTTAGGCGGTTACTCTATATGGGCCTTGCCATTCTGTTGCAACTTAGAGGGGGTGTCGGGGGAGGATGATTCGTTAGTTAGGAAAACCAGAGTACCTATGGTAATGTTGGAGGGGGTAACCCTGAGGTTATAGTAGGTGGTGTTGTGTAAGTGACCTTTCCTGTTTAGTTCCTGAACCCGAATAAAGATCGATTGTAACTTGTTTTGCAAGATAGAAGGGTAGTCCTCGCCATAGGATAGGGGTGGGGGGTTGATTACTCAAGTCAGGAAGGCTTGGGTCCCTACCAAAGTGAAGGAAGTAAGGAGTGTTATGCAGGGTGGTATTTTTTGCGGTGTTCATGGCCAGTTGTGCAAGAGGTAGCTGATCATCCCAACCGCCGCACTGATTATTAACCAAAAACGACAAGTTATCTTTCAACGTGCGGTGGGAACGCTCAACCATGGCATTAGCCTGTGGGTGGTAATTAGTGGTTAGATTTGACTTAGCCCGCAGCAAATCGCACGCCTTCTGAAAGATGCCAGAGGTAAACTCTGTCCCTCGATCACTGACAATGACCCGGGGACACCCATGAGTACCAACGTATTTTAACAGGGCTTCACAAACTGTCTCTGCGCGTTTATCGGGGATGGGTATATAGGTCGCAAAACGTGAATAGTGATCGACGATGGAAACAACATATCTGTTTCCCCGATGTGAACTTATTGTCATGTCAGTTAGATCGATCGATACCCGTTCCAAGGGCTGGGAGGCTGGTGGGAACTCCTGCAGCTCTCCCTGTCTCTTTGGGGTACCCTTCCTTAACTGACATGGCAGACATCCTTTGACAAATGCCCCAACTTTCCACGCTAGATTGGGCATGAAAAACATAGAGCTTGCTCGGGTGGGCTGCGAATTGGGAAGAGTGAGCTACCTCTAGGGCCGAGTTTTCCAAGGATGCGGGGCTGACTATGAGTTCTGTGGGTTGTTCATCATGTTTCATAGTAACAAGATACAGGACTCCGTTTAAAAGACTGAAATCACAAAGTGAAGCTTTGTTGACCTTCTTGGGGAGCGGACCCCCCCCCCCCCAAGGAACACAATGACAGGACCCCACTGTGGGTCTTCAAGTTGGTGTTGGCGCACCTCGTTAGGTGATAGGTCCCCAAAAATGGGCTGAGTCATGCTGCTAGGATTCCCGACATTATTTATAGGTAACACATTACGGCTCAGTGCGTCTGATACGACGTGGTTCTTGCCTGGCTAATGCAAAATGGAGAAGTTATACGCATTTAAAAAGACTGCCCAGCGTGCTACCCGTGCATTAGGAGTTTTACCTTGGAAGATATACATTAAAGGACAGTGATCAGTGATTACATAAAAGTGTCTACCAAATAGGTAAGCATCAAAGGAAGTTACGGCCTTGACAATAGCCAAGGCTTCTTTCTCAGTTGTGGAGTAGCGGAGGGCAGCTCCATTCAATTTCTGTGAAAAATAAGCAATAGGGGTGGGGTTATCTTCACCACCTTGCATGAGACAGGCTCCCAGTGCTTCGTCGGAAGCGTCAGTGTGCGCGTAAAACGGCTGCGTGAAGTCCGGCAGTGCTAACATTGTTGCCGACTTCAATAAGTCCTTGAGATGGTTAAAAGCTTTATCTGCCTCCCCCAACCACCGAAACTGAACCGATTTCTTTGTAAGTTTCGTAAGGGGAAGGGCCGCCTCTGAAAAGTGAGGGATGTGACGTCTGAAAAAATTGGCGGTGCCCAGGAACTGTTTCACACCCCTGGCTGTGGTGGGGGGTGACATCTCTGATATTGCTTTCACTTTCACCGGGTCAGGTCTAACGCCGCCATGACCTACGATGAATCCCAGGAATTTGACTTCCTGGCGTGCGAACGCACATTTTCTAAGGGACACTTTTAGTCCGGCCACTTTCATGACCGAGAGAACCTCATCTACATCCCGCATAGACGATAACATCGTCCAGGTAAGCCGTCCGCAAAAGCAGTTTTGGGGCGGTCCGCCGGGTCAACAGGTATACTCCCGTACGCATCCTTACAGTCTAGAACTGTGAATATAGTAGCTCCGTTCAATTGGTCCAGTGTCTCGTCAATTCTGGGCAAAGGATAGCTATCAGCAATGGCGTCCTTATTAAGTTCCCTATAGTCCACACAGAATCTAGTTGACCCGTCCTTTTTTCTGACTAATACGACCGGGGAGCAATAGGGGCTAGTGCAAGGGGAGATGACACCACGTTCCTCCATTTGGCGGCATAAGTCCCTGATTTGAGTTTTAGCCGCCTCAGGCAGCCGCCACTGCCGTACTCTGGTGGGGGGGGGGGCGGAGCCGGTATTAATTTTGTGTGAAGCTGACATCAGGCCGAGGTCCTGATCTGAAGTTGCAAACAGGTCTTTATGCTGCTTTATTATAGAGCTTAGACGTTCTCTAGTAAGGGTGGGTAGGTGATCTATGTCAAGGGATTCTAATGCAGTGGCAAACATTTGCAGTGAGTCTACGAACTCTGTGTCACTCCTAATGTTATATCTCGTAGAATCAAAATGCTCCAGATCCTCTACTTTATCGACCGCACAGACTGTTCCCACTGAATGACCAGGAGTAAGTTTAAATCCCCTGGGGGTGGGGTTTATGACTGGGACGCTAGGCTGCTGAGTTTTAATGAGCCCCGGCTGCACGTATGGGGACATTTTATTAGGGGTTTCAACAAATACATACTCCTGATTGTCTGTGGAACTGTCGAACGACCTTGACCATCGAACGAGCAGAACAACACTAGAGTGGGGAGGGATGACAGTGACACACGTAGGGTGTAGCTGGGGGGCCTGGGGTGCGGGGGCGTTTAGGCTTAATGAGGTGGACGGGCAGACCAGACCTATTCCTAATAGGAGTACCTCTATAATCTCTACCATCTAGTGTCATGGTATACCGGCTCCCATCAAACTGGATTCCATGCTTAAACCTACACAAGAAATCTGACCCAATAAGAACATCCCCTAGGAAAAGATCACCGCTTACCACAACCAGCGCGTGAACAATCATCTTATCTCCTAAGTCTACAGTTATATCTCTGGAATCCAATGTTGAGAGGCGGTTACCCGTGACGCCACGTAACTCAGGAACTCTATGCTTTCCCCCTAAGCTCATCTTGGAGGCCACGTTCTGTTTCACTAAGGACAGAGAGGAGCCTGTATCAGTGAAAGCTTCAACCCGTTTCCCTCCCATTTTCAACTTAATTATTGGCCTGTCTTCCCTAGTCACCAACGCCTCGCCCTTGTCATTAGTAGTAGGGACATAACCTGCGAATGTGTCCCCACTCGGCACATGCGTAACAACACGTTCCGGCATATGGACACACTCTGCGGGTATGTCCCTGGTCGCCACACCCATCGTACTGGTTTTCCTCATACTGGAAGGGACATCCGTGCACCGCGTGGGACCATGTCCCATAGGAGGAGCAGCGAAAAGGCTTCGGAGATCTATACCAGCTATCCCGCATGGGCAGGCCCGGTCGCGCATTTGTGACTGCACGAGGGCGGGGGTCAATCCCAGCCCACGCCCCATGGGTCCCTGCCCCGGATGGCCGGTCGCCCCGTGGCGCATAATCCAACGTGTTTATACCTAATGTATGTAACCGTGATTGCTCCCGCCCTTCCTCGTGAAACGGTGATTGTTCCTGTCGCTTCCTTTCATCCCGGCTGAGATTCTCCACCATCAATCGCAAGAATTCATCCTCCCAGACAGAAGGGGTGTTACGTGCAGGGGTGGGAGGGGTTGCGTGAATTGTCGACACAAAATGGGAGGAGGGAGTGAGTTTCCTGAGCTGTATGTACGTCCGCGCCGCTTTAATTGCGCTCTCTATCGTAGTTATCCCGCTCGACACCATGAACGTACGCATCTCGCCGGGTAAGCCCGATAGAAAGTAAGAGAGTAATAGCTCGGGTGGGAAGAATTGTGGGTGATTGACTCTCGCCATCTTCACAGCACTATCTATGCATGATGGTAAACATTTAAAAATGAACACTCCTTTAGCTTGATATTAGCTAAGCGAAGCGTGTGATCTTGTAATATGTTACCCTGGCTGTAAATTTCCCGTAATCCGTTCGCGAACGTGTCCCACGCGGTAGCATTCTTTACTGTCGGATTAAATCCTAGCACAACTTTCGCGTCGCCGCCCAATCGCATACGTGCCGTCCTGAGGCGGCATTCCTCGTATTCCTGAAGGGTTTCCGGGAACGCATTTTCAATGTTTCCTAACCACTGTTCCAGCCTATCGGCTGATGTCGCAGGGTAACGGCCATCACCCTCAAACATGGGTATCTGACTGACCAATTGTGCTGCACTATGAGCTGAGACGGTCGTAAGGAAGGAATCTGGCATTCTGGAGGAGTTGGGAGGTGCTAAGGAGCACGCGAGCATGGGGAGGGAAGTGGCGAGAGAGGGTGCAGGGCGGTTAAGGGGTAGGGGGGGGAGAGTAGGTACTAGTGGATTGTTCAGGGAATGGGAATAAAACGGAAGTCACTGGTGTAGTGTTAACAGAAGTCATATTAGCTTGCGAGGAGGGCTGGAACATGCTGATCGTGGAAGTTGAAACTGTCAATGTTGACGATGACGTCTGTGGGTGGGACGAGGAGGAGAGTTTACTGACACTTGCCCTGGTTGAGTTCTCGACCATTGTTCCCACTACCCAACAATATGTGAACCAGGGAGAGGGGAGTGGATAATTGTCACTAGGGAATGACCACTTGTACCACACTGAGGGACAGGAATTATATTACGAATGCTACCACCCTTGTACTGCCTGCTTCGTCAAGATAGTTACCAGTTTACTCCAAAAAATTCTAACCATCACTGTACTGAACACTAAGGGGAAGAGGCGTGAGTTTTACGTTAAGTGCCCTGCCACCATTATAATAAGACAAAATCCCATATGAAGAGGTAAGCTAGGAGTTTATAGTAGTAGAGTATTATAGTGAGAGGAAATGGTATCGTGTCTCGAGGGTGTGATGTTAACACTGTATATTAACACAGGCACAGTACAAGTGTAGTATATAAAACACCAATGCGTGTTACAGCTTTATTTTACTAGTTCAATAGGGGGAATTAATGGGGGGTTCGTACACAATTTATGATAGACTATGGTATTCTCGTATAACCTAACCTCACAATTAGAATGGGCACTTCACTAAGTCGATTGTTGGGGAGGTTCGGGATCACCGCCCTTCTACCGTCTACACAACCAGCACTTACTGTTACACGTTGAGTTGACAGCACTCTGTCGATGGACCCGGCTGAGGCCTCGTTAATCTTAGTGGTGGACTTCTCTCGAGCGGGAATGGGGACGTTGTTGCTGGCCCTTCTTGGTTACAATGCACTCTCGTGAGGGAGGGCTACGACGTCCTATATATTGGAAGACGAGCCGTCAGGTTGAGCTGATCGGGGGGGCGGCGAAGGGTCTCCTTACATTTGACCTCGCTAATGTAAGGTCAGGTCTGGACTTTTTCGGAGCTATAAGTTGTTGTTTATTTTGGAGGAATCTTCTGATGAATGCTAGCCTGTTAACATCGTTGGTGTGGCCGTGTGACGACAGAGGTGCTGGTTGATTTGTGGCCCCTTGACTTGGGCTGCGAGGGGTCCCTTTACATTTGACCTGGCTAATGTGAGGTCAGGTCTGAACCTTGTCTGAGATGTACTGTAGGTTATTGTGTAAATTGGGGGAGGGTCGGCAGGTGGCTCCTTCTGTCTGTGTGTCTCTTACATATTTGTTGGGGCCGTGTGACATGTGGAGGGGAGCTGGTTGATTTGTAACCCCCTTGAGCGGATGTGAGGGGTACCCTTACACTTGACCCCCCTAATGTCGGGTCATGTCTTGACTGTTTCTGAGATGTAAGCTGTGGTCTGACAACCCATCACTACAGTTCCACAGAGTCGTTCGTTACCGAAATTTTTTTTAACCGAATCTATTATTTCAATGGGATATTGGGTAATTGGTTCCAACTCGCAGAAAAAGTATACAGTTGGTCCTCCTATTACGCGGTCCCACAATCCGCGTTTCACCGTTAACGCGGTGCCTTGCCAGAACCTAACATTTTCACATTCCGCTGTCGTGAACCCCATTACGCGGAGAGCTGCTGGCAAGCCGCGCCATTTTTGGATCCAAACCTCCCGCCATGTTGTGTAAGAGGCGCGAAAATGGTGCGCACAAGGTCGCCCAGTCATCAAAACATTACCGAGTTCTTCACCCGCCACCCACTACAGCCGGCCCAAGTCAGTGATAGTGATAATTATAGTGAGGATATGGACTTATATGAACTTTGGGGGGTTTGACAAAGAGGCCCTGCAAGCCTCTGTGGTGGATAGTGATACAATTGATACAAGTGATACAGGTGAGGGCCAATAATCTGCCCTCTGCCTCGGAACCAACCGCCCATCCCCGTGTGCCCAGCCATCTTTTCTACTAATGTAAGTGTTAAAAAACCTAATATTATTGATTTCTCTTAATTATTAATTGTGTGTGCATGCCATCATAAAGTTAAGATAATATTTTTACTACAACATAGTTGTGTGTCGTCAAAAAGTGGAGTTTGGGGATCGGCCCGGACTCCATTTCAATTAATCCCATATGTTATGTTATTCACTTTACGCGTTTCTCACTTTCCGTGGTACCCTCCGGGTTACATTAACCGCGTAATATGAGGACCAACTGTACATACAAAGTTCTGTATACCGGTAATAGAATTAACAAAACATTAAAATAAACTAAATACTGTACTGTACAGTATTCTGTACAATAATAAATAAAAAACAATAGAATACTGTATTTTAACTTACTTTGAGGTGTGTATATCGTATTACCGGCAGCTTTGTTTACATATCAAACAGCTGATTGTAGAGGCAGTAGATGATCACATGCCATATTCTTTACAGAGTGTATTGGTTCTAATGCCTTCTTCGTGTTTCATAATAATTTCTGCTCTGTATATTATCAATATGTTAACTATATTTCAGAATGACCAATAATTTTAATGTAAAAATGCAAAAAATATTCAAGAGACCAACAAAATCGATGTTCACTCCTCTGTAAACAAAGTTAAACTGAGAAACGTTGTTGGGTGATTCAATCAGCTGATGGGTGCACAAAAACTGTTCCCTGTACAGTACTGTCTTTACTATCAATATGTTAACTAAATTTCAGAATGACCAATAATTTTAATATAAAAAATGCAGAAACATTCAAGAGACCAACTTTCTTGATATTTACCCCACTGGAAACGAATATAAACATAGAACCAATTACTGTATTGGCGGACTACCTGATCAATTGATGCGCACAACAAAACGTGTTTGTCGTAAGGATTTTGTTAATCACACTGAAAATCCTTATGGGAGCTAATTCGTTAATTAAATTTTGATAATTCGAACCGTTCGTTAACCGAGGGACCACTGTATATGGTGCAAGTTACGAATATTTTGTGCTGCTCCACTTATAAACTTTTAACCTTTTCAATTAAGTATATTTGTGTATATGTACAGTACTGTACAGTAATTATTATTATTATTATCATCTGTTTTAATATTTTTCCAGACACTAGTGTTCAAGAAATTGAGGAATGTTACAAGAAATTTATGAAGAGAGATGACATAGACATCATTCTGATAAATCAAAATGTGAGTATGATAATCCTTTAGTCTGTACGCACAATAGTATGTTGGAACAGATTTTTCAGATAAAATATTCGCATGAAAGATTAACAACTTGTAGCTCCTAGCAATAGACATAAATATAATAAATATTTTGATATAGATCTGCATAAATTTGGCCATCAGGAGTCTACATGTATGTAACGGAACTGCATCTGTATGTGAAATTATTTATTTATCATTAAAGAAATAAAGCTAGTGACTTAATTTCTTAAGTTAGTTAATACCCTAGCCCCAGGCTAGGGTGCCGCTGGCCATGTCCCCCCACACGGATAAATGGAGAAAAATCTAAACTTTTCCAAAAATAATTTTTAACCTTTTTAAATGATAAAACAAGCAAAGAGAAGTAAAAAAAAAACTATACATTGACCATCTAGAAACTTCCCTGTGGCAGCAGTGGCGAGGGAGATAAGGGGACAGTGTTCTTTTGACAGCGAACACTCGTGGTCACTACGCACTTAGCGGCCATTTTCTGCTTGCCTTTTTGTCTTGGACGGCCAATAATGCATATATTTACTGATCATAATACTTATTTCCTATAAATATATCATTTAGAATATTTCATTTGCATTATTTTTCATATAAAGTGCTCGGCAACACACGCACACACACACGCACACACAGTCAGTCACCAGGCTCTCTGGCTGTCTT
The DNA here is from genome assembly GCA_958450375.1 of Homarus gammarus. Classification (NCBI taxonomy): domain Eukaryota; kingdom Metazoa; phylum Arthropoda; class Malacostraca; order Decapoda; family Nephropidae; genus Homarus; species Homarus gammarus. The sequence goes on from CAUDMG010000277.1 coordinate 1,409,181, forward strand.
TGTGTTTGGTAGAGCAAGTAATGCATAAAATAATGATAATTCCACAAATAAATACATTTATAACATAATCATAGCATTAATTTCCGGTAATGCTACACTACAATACAACTACACTACTTTTAGCAATATTACTTGGATATAACATGATAAAATGGACAAACAATGAAAATGAAACAAACAAAAGTACAGTAGGTTAATTATGTTGAGGAAACTTTCCTGTGGCAAATAGTCACACTGGAACCTGATAACCCGCGCTGGGCATTTAAACAGTGGCGGGAAAAGGCACGCATTCTGGAACGTCACCCGGGCCGTAAGGGTTAAAGTGAATTGCTAGCTCGGCGTACTGCAGATGTCAAGTGAACATAAAGATTTTTAGATGGACACATGTGCTGGCATTGTAGTACGTATACAGTATAATTTTTACTTGTATGCAAAGAAATGTATATTCTATATTGTGTTTGCCCATAGGACAATTATTTCTTTTACCTGTATTGTACCTGTATATGTGTGTGTGTAATAATAATAATAATAATAATTAACGGTTTATTGAAAGAGCTTGGCAGCCAGAAGGCTGAAAATATACAGTTACATATTTAGGGAATGGGTTTCGAATTACAAATAATATACAAGTAACACAAGTGATACAAATAAGGCATATAATAACTAGATGGGGAAAAGCTCAAACTACAGTTCATTTCAACATAGTGACAGTGCAAGAAGTAGTGTTTACTGGAAGTGAATACACTGATTTATTACAAGTTATTGATAATTTTTACAAAAGTAAGTGTGTGTGTGTGTGTGTGTGATAATTATTAACGGTTTATTGAAAGAGCTTGGCAGCCAGAAGGCTGAAAATATACAGTTACATATTTGGGGAATGGGGTAATAATATACAAGTAACATAAGTGACACAAATAAGACATATAATAACTAGATGTGGAAAAGCTCAAACTACAGTTCATTTCAACATAGTGACAGTGTAAGGAGCAGTGTTTACTGGGAGTGAATACACTGATTTATTACAAGTTATTGATAATTTTTACAATGGTTGGGACTGGGCTGTTCTTATAGCGATCAGTTCGTGCACGTATGGGCTGGATGCGGTTGTGGTGTCGAACAGCAATTCTCGGACAAGGGATCTCAGGTGGTAGTAGGAGCCGGTGTCGGGGATGGTGTAGAAGCTTCTTACCAAATTTGCAGATGAGGTCGTGGTGATGGTCAGTGAGAGTCGAAAGGGTCAGTGTGTTGAGCGCTTCTTGATATGTGGAGTAGGAAGGGGAGAGAATAATCTTGCATGCCCTCTTTTGCACTTTTTCTAGGTGTTTACGTTGTGTGGCATTTAGGGAGGAAGACCAGGTGGGGGAGGCATAGGTGAGCTTGGGAAGTATGAATGTTGTGTAAACACTGAGGAGCTCGTGTGCAGGAACTCCGAGGGACTTGAGTCGGCGGAGGAGGTGGAGACGGAAACTGGAGGATTTGATAACTTCACTGACGTGTGGTTTCCAATTTAGTTTGTTGTCTATGGTGACGCCGAGGAGCTTCGTGGAATCTACAACCTGGAGTGTGTTCGGACCTAGAGTAATGGAAGGAGGTGGGACAATGTCGGAGGAGAGGTTGATGTGCATAACCATGGTCTTGGTATGGTTGATGGTGACATGGTTGTTGGTGGCCCAGTTTTGGAGACTGTTCAATAAATTCTGAAGGGCGGTATAGTTGGGAGCAGAATTGTTGACGCTGATCCCAATGGTGGAGTCGTCGACATATTTCCAGCGAGCAGGGGTTTCTCTTAGGGCATCATTGATGAGCATAGGGAAGCAGAGTGGTCCCATCTTGGTGCCTTGGGGGACGCCACAGGTGAGTGACTGAAAGGTGGAGACAGCCCCTCGGAAGCGTACAGCTTGGCGTCGGTCACTGCGGAAGTCTGTAAGCCATGGTATAAGACTTCTCCGAAGCCCAAGCTTTGTTGATGATTATATTGTGGTCGACTAGGTCGAACGCTTTAGTGAAATCAATGAAGGCGACAGCTACAGACGTTTTTTGTTTCTCGAGATGGCGGTATATGTAATCGAGAAAGCTGACAAGACAGTGAGTGGTGGAGGAAGTTTTCATGTTGCCAAATTGCTGAGGGTCTATGACTCCTGCAATATCAGCATAAGCCCAGTCGAACACAAAACTTTCACAGATTAGGCTGGGTATTGGGGTGATTGCAATAGGTCGTAGCTGATTTAAGGATTGTGGGCTGGTTGACTTGGGCACTGGTGATACATAAGAGGTCTTCCAGTCAGCTGGGCATCTGGCTTGACTGAGAGAAGCATTGATGATGGAGCATAGAGGTTTAGCAAGCTCCGGGGAGAACTCCTTGAAGAGTTTCATTGGTAAGTCAATGGGGGTGGTAGAGCGTTTTAATTTCAGTTTGTCCAGGCGTTTTGCTACTTCAAATTCTTCTACTAAGTCAGTGGGAGGGGGGGCTGGTAGGTAAGCAGGGAGAGTGGTTGTGTCAAGCCGTGGGAGCGTCTGGCATATAGTAGCGAAATGGTTATTTGTTTGCTCAGCTGCGTCAACATTAGTGAGATGGCTAAGGAAGGGGAGGGGAGGGGGTGTGTCTTATTGTTTAGTCCACAGAGTTCTTTAAGCTTACCATACCATTGACTGATGTTGGTCTGCTTCAGGTGTTGTAATTTGGTTGGGTAGTGGGACTTCTTTGCAGTGCGTATTTCGCGGATGACTCGGTTGCGAAGGGACCTGTAGCGGATGTGGTCATTGAGATGAAAGGCTCTGTCTCTCTGTTCCATAAGTCTTTTGATCTGAGGTGTGATCCAGGGCAAGTCAGCTGGGTGAGATCTGACGGACTTCTCGGGGAAGAAGTGGTGGTGAGCTTCCGTGGTGGTGTTGGTATAATTTATCCATTTGGTTTCCACGTCATCCACGCTAAGTACTCCAGTCCAGGGATGGTGAACTATCCACTGCCCAAAGAGGCGCACTGCAGAGTCAGTAATCGGCCTGTAGGTCTTGATGTAGGGTCTCTGTACTTGAGTGGGATTGGCAGCTGGGGACCAGAGCACTGATAAGTGTGTGCTACATCCGATAGGAGGCATTGGTTGAGGTGGTTGGTACTGGTCCGCTAAGTCAGTTAAGATAAGGTCAAGGGTATTTTGACCGTGTGTGGGGAAGGTCACAACTTGTGATAGTGATAGCTGGTCCTGGATATCAGTGGTGTCAATTTCATTAAAATCCCCACATAATACTAACTTGGCACATGGGTACCTAACTCTGAGGTGGTGATGAGATGATTGATAAGAGTGTCTCTGGTGGGTGATCGAGGCGGATGGTATGCCACACAGATTATGATGGAAGCAGTGTTGCGCGGGTGGGCCCGTAGCACGACACGTACCCATAATGCTTCCACATCTGCTGGGACTTGAACATCCAGGCGTGACGGGCGTAGGTCATCTTGACAGACGAGGGCAACGGCCCCTCCGCGTCTATGTGAACGAAGGTGATGAAAGAGTTGATATCCCTCAATATGACACGTTTCAGGCACAATTTGCCAAGCCTCACATATGGCAACGACGCTCGCGGCGGCTGACCTGACTGTAGTTGCCAGCTCGTCGAACTTGTTAGCTAGGGAAGTGACGTTGGATAGCAGTAAAGACGGGAGATCATACCATATCCGTGGAACTTCAGTGTGGTGGTATGGTCTGTCAGGGGTGGGTTTCTCCGGTTTCCTAGTGGAGGTTACGGTTCTAATGGGCTTATGTGTATGACGGCCTTGTCTACGGCTCCGCTTGTGTGTGTGTGTGTGTGTGTGTGTGTGTGTGTGTGGACACACAAAACACATACAAATATATAATAGTGGGAAAATACTCTTACAAATAATAAAAAAAAAAAATTATTAAAAATGTGAGTCTACCCTCAAGTCCGTGCTTTATTAATAAAGTAATAAAGCACGAACTTGAGGGTAGACTATCACATTTTTAATAAATTTGTTTGATTATTTATGAGAGTATTTTCCCATTGTTATTTATTTGCAGATGTTTTGTGTGTGTGTGTATGTCTACACGCACACACACAGATTTACAATACAGGGAAAGGAAATTACTGTCTCTATAATGAATAGCTCACTGTCCCAGCCGCAAATACCGGGTATGTCGGCAACTTTAAAACTACCGGTACCCATAGACATTCTTGGGTACATCCAGGGTGTCATCTGCAAATAATAGAGGACTGTGAAATATAAATCTGCAAACTTGGGGGGCCCCCCTGTACAGGTAGAAGAAATAATTGTCCTAAGGGCAAACATAAAGGGAATATACATTTCCTTGCACACAAGCAAAAATGTAACCCCCCACCCACTCCCACCACCCGGTCAGTAAATGTTATTCTTGGATTTGGCTCTTTGCGGCCATTTTGAGAGCATAACCCCCTCGAATTTTAAGGGCATGCTTTACATTGATAAATTCATTATTTTTTGCCTTCATTATGATTTCTAATAAGAGACCACTGCTCAGTATTGGATTACCACATCAGTTCTGGTCAAATTGGTGGGTTTGAAAAATATGACCCATGTGACCCACACTAAACTGCCAGTGTAGGTTTTTTACTTCCTCTTTGTGCCTGAAGGGGTGCAGAAGCCACTGTAGGAAGTAGAAAAGATCGTGCTTGGAGATAAAAAGATGAGTGCAGCCACACAACTATAATAGGTAATGATACAAAAGTTATGTTTTTGTTTTGTAATGTCAGCACTGCTTATGACATAAAGATGCATATGACGCAGAGTTGGAAATTATGGTCCAAATTAGAATAATACAAATTTGGAAAGTCCTGAAATGGATATTTTGTTACCTATGTGTTACATCATGTTGCAGTTGTAGTATTCTTATTGGTGAACAAGGCTAACAGGTGTGCTGCATACTGTCTATCATTTATCTCTGTGTATGAAGACAAAGGTTTTCTTAATTAAAATGTGAATTTTCACCTAATATTTTGTTAGCAGATATCTCTTAAAATTTCTGATATGTCAAATTTAAGCCTGTAAAAAATTTTCTGAAGACCTCTGTAAATTATCATAGCTATCATGTAAATAAAGTAGATATCACCCATACTTGTACAGTACAGTACTACAAGGTAAAAATATGTAGATTGATAAATCAAATAATGTACTGACTGAAATGAAGTAGAAAAACAGAAAAGTTTGAGAAAGCTTAAATTTAAATGACAAGATTCAGAAAAAAAAAATGTAAAAACAGATTGTTAAATAGTGCAGTTGTGTAAATGTATCCAAACTGATTTTAAAACCATATCATTATGACTGTACACAAGAAACCATACAAACTTGTAGGCATGAGATTTTAATGACCACAATCTTTGTCACATAGACTTGGGTCATGATTGTAACTGATTTATTTTCAATGGCCATTGGGAACCTGATGGGTCCCAGGTCAATCCATATAAAAAAAAAAAAATCCCGTATTTGCCAGTGTGTAAGATGCTTTTTTGTGTGTATCACAAATTACCTTGTGTCTAATGTGTATTATGGATGGGAGGCCAAACGCCATAGGCGGAGATGCCTTGCTAGGGAGTCCACTAAGCACAAAAATTTTGTTACTAATAATATTCCTAATACAGTGGTCCCTCGGTTAACGAATGGTTCGGTTAACGAAATTTTGGTTAACGAATGGTTCGGTTAACGAAATTTTGGTTAACAAATTACCTTACATCAGAATCTGCAATTCGGTTAATGAACAAAAATTTGATTAACGAAATCCTTACGAACATCATGTTTTGTTGTGGGCATCAGCTAATGGGCTAGTCTGCCAATTCAGTAATCTGTTCTATGTTTAAATTCGTTTCCAGTGAAGTAAATGTCAAGAAAGTTGCGCTCTTTAATATTTTTGCATTTTTTATATTAAAATTATTAGTCATTTTAACATTTATTTAACATATTGATAATATATGCAGTACAGTGGTCCCTCGGTTGACGAACACAATTCATTCCAGAAGGTGGTTTGTTAACCGAAACCATTGTTTCAATGGGATTTTGGGTAATTGGTTCCAGCTCACCGAAAATTACATACAAAGTAAAAATAAATGCAGTAAAGTGCACTTACTTTGAGGTGTGTATGTAGAAGGCTCCTGGTTGATGATGATGGGAATTAGAAGTGGGGGTGGAGGAGAAGAGAAGGAAGTGGGGGTGGAAGAGAAATCACCCCATGCTTCATGCCGTCATTTCACCCATAAAATTTTAAGTTCACTAGGTTCAATTCAAGATTATTTTCTTTAAATCAACACTGCACTGCACTATATATTTTGTCAATGTGTAAAATCAATTTCAGAATGACCAATAATTGTACTGTGGAAAATAATCGTCCAGGGATAATGATGATGAAACCACAGGAATATGTTATGTACAAATCTTACTACAGGACATTCGAAAAATGGACAGTATTATATAATTTTCCCATTTTCATCTGTCAGATTGCAGAACAAATCCGTCACGTCATTGATAGTGACAATGATAACCCTCTCCCAGCTGTCTTAGAGATTCCCTCTAAGGATCATCCATATGATCCTACTAAAGATTCTGTGCTTCGCAGAGCCAAGGTAAGAACATGCTTTTCTTTGTTAATGAGTTGATATTGCATATTCTCATTTATTCTTTCTTTTCTTTTTCCTATGTTTAGTACCTGTAATTGAATACCTTACATAAGACGGGCTTGTGATGAACTGAGCAGTACAGGTACAGTAGTTGGTCAATCATCCCATTTATGACATCTTTTTTTTATTAACATATTCTAATCAGCTTTAGAGGGGGAAACAGAAAATCCTTAGTTACCAAAAATTAATCTGTCAGTATCAGGTCACATATGGACACTACATGATGCCGATATCAGCATCTCAGCATATTCTGGTTATTAAAAAAATAAATAAATAAAAAATACAATATCTTAAGGATTTTGCTTATACAACAAGGTGCAGTATTGAAATTACCAACAATAGAAAGTCACTTGAAATGAAGGACAGGTTCCTGGTTTGGTGAAAGTTGCTGAGGTCCATCGGAGCTTAGGCACTACTTGAAAGAAACGTGTATCTGCAAAAATACATGGCACATAGCGAAACATGTTTGCGAAATGTAAATGGCATATACAGTACAGGTATATAAAACTATTTATAATGGGAGTGTGTATAGTAAGGACTACTTGTATCCAGTACCATATACTGTATTTATTTAGCATCTTTCATTATTTTGAGAAGATTTGGGTGACTGTGTTCAGAATTTATATCCCTAACATAATAATTCCCTTAAGCCCATCACTTTAGGTGTTTGTGGTATGTTCATGTATAAGCAGCATAGTGTACAGTATATGATTTTTTTTTTATCTTAATTTCATCTTTTTAAGCAGAATTTAATCTACAGTCCCCCAAAAGAGTGTTGTTAGCCATGGGGTCGATATGATTCGAGGCTTCCAAGCAATGTTACTTAACCTGTTTCTAGGCGGTTGGTAGTTCAAAATCCACGACCTTTGAGTATGAATGAGTATACAGTATAAATTTTTTAATGATACATACATTAATATAGTTAAATGGATTTCTTGTTACACTGTATTGAAGTATCTAGTATGCCATACAAGGATGATTCCCTCCCCCAATCCTACCCCCATATCTAGCTGTTGTTGATATGGCAAGCAGGCGTACCAACTTATGATGATGCACTGGGGATCATATCAAAGCATTTCGTATAGTATTTCAAATTGTAGTGACATAAAATCTAATGATACTTTTTGGGGGGATTGTACATTGTACAATAGAACCTTTGTTATCTGGCATGAGGAGAATGGGAGGTACAGTACAAGTTAATCAAATACTGTATACCAGTTAACAGAGTTACTCTTACCTAAAGAATACAGTACATTCCCTGTATTCATCACTCAGGTAGTAGTAGTTGTATTATACATTACTTTTGTTTCTTGAAGTTTATAGTGTACAAGTATGCATTAAAATTGTAAAATATACAGTATTTAATCTCATATGGGTAGCATTTTGTGTAAATCATCACTTAATCCACTTGAAGTGAAGTTTGTACATTTTTATTGGTGGATATAATTATACATACTGTACATATATTATTTTTTCCAGGGTTTGTACAGTGCTGAAGATATGCGTTAAGAAGTCATCAGTAGTGGCGAGAGAGAGAGGCTTGGGTGCTGGTCTCTGTTGTCAACATTCCTTTTATTAGCATGAATGTCAGTCAGTGTGATTAATGAAGGACCATAAAAAGTACAGTAGATGCTCCTACATTAATAATTTTGAATATTATACTGTACAATACAGTACTCCTCAAAGCTTTTTTTATGCATAAATATACTAATATTTTCACTTTGTGAAAGTATGTAAGGTGATTCACACAATAATTTTGATGATGATTTTCCATTTAAGTAGTAAAAGCATATTAAGAATGAATTAAATTGACAAATAGAGAAATATTGTAAGGATATTATTAGCTTTCGAATGTACTTTCATTTTCAGATTTTACTTATCAGTCTCCAATGGTCATAATAATATTGCCTAGGAATGTATTGATGAGAGGATAGTAGTGTTGCTATATGTATAGGGAACACCAGTTCATTATGGGTCATTAACTTATATGTGATATAAGGAAGTGCATTTGATGAGGAGTATAGTGTGTATAGGTAGAGGAACAAGTACTAAATAAGTTAGATTAAACCAATGGGTAATGGGACTGAAATATTTTCAACAATTTTATAAATTTTTAGGATAATTAACTGGCAATACCTTGTTTTGTAGGTATTATCTAAAAGGCTTTAAAGAGTTCTCCATCTACATAATGTATAATTTTTTAACTTCGTCTTATTTGCATTGGTCCATAGGGCTTCCTGTTCCACACAAGAGAGTGAATTAATAAAAAAAAACTACACAGTATGAACCCAACCTCCTTCATCACTATTCCCCCCCCCCCCCACAAACAAGCACCCCGAGACTCTTACACCCGGAGTTTTAATTTCCCTTCCTCCTTCTTCAATAAAGAACCCGTAGGTAGGAATCCTTCCTTCAAGCGGTAGTTTTAATCACCCGAAGCTCTTCCTCTGTGCGGGACCATCGAGAATTGGGTTGGTAAGCCCTTTCCGCCTTCGCTGGTGCATTATGGTTCATCTCGCCCATATGGTTAGTATGCTGGAGGTGACCAAACACTGGTGCCAAATTTGAGATTGTACACAGACGACCATCAATATGGGAGTTATTAGTACACCTGTACCAGTAATTGGCGGTGAAAAAATTCATAAATTTTCCAGGTGATAATTCGCTTACAAAACTGATGAAAAGTTGAATTATTTATTTTAAAAGTGCTTACTTTATATGTCGCATAAAGTTTAGTGATGATGTCCTGCCAGTGAAATTTGGCCCTATCCATTTTAAGAGTTCTTGCCTGGAAAGTTGATTGCCTGTTTCTATTTTCCAGACATTAAACTCACAGAACTGCTAAAATGTTGAATAAATTATCTTAAATGTGCTCACCTGTTTAGTACCAGTGTATGTATGATGAGACGACTCCAACAGCTGAACAAGCTTGCTCGTGGCAGTAAAACAAAACACAAGTCTCTTGAAAATTTCATAATAATGTCTGTAAAATCGTTAATGTAAAAAAACAGGCATGTAAAATTAAGATTAAGTTTGTCCTTGTTCATAAATTGCATTTATTATAAATATCCAATAAAACAAACAAAACAATAATGAAGAAGGTAACAAAGATCAGCTACTAGCCACACCTTCAAGTTCCAATGTTATTGGTTCATTTTTCCACTGCCCCTCTCTGTCATGTGCTGTAGTGTGGGGTCCTTTGCATTTGAAACTTTGTTTGTAGACACAATGATCCCTGTCAATGGAAGATGTTGACTAAAACTCCGGGCGTTATTCCCACATCACAGTGCCCCATAAAATTGTTCTCTTAAACACCATCCTCTCACCATGTCTGCTGCCTTTTTTTTTTTTTTTTTTTTTTTTTTTTTTTTTTTTTATTATATAGTTCTAGGCTTTTAACTTTTTATTACATTCCTTAGTATGTTCATTATTTTAGTACTGTACTGTACTTAATTTTCTAAAAAAACAAAAAAAATATATAGATATATGTAATCCCATATCCTCTGTACATTCCATATACTGTACAGTACTTACCCAAGACTGTCAGTATGATATCTATTAGAAAAATTATATGATTTGTGTGTGGTTTTCTGGTTTATTGGGTAATCTACTTTTACAGATTGTCACTTGTATGCAGTGTAGGTTACAGAGGTCAACCACTAGGACTTGTCCCTCTGGATTGGATAACTTTCTCCTTTGATTTCTCTCATTAAAGTTGCTAGTTTTCCTGCCTTATTAGAATATATTCAAATATGTTGTATCATGTTTTCTTTGCCATCCAAGCCTGTCTTCCACCCATCAAAACAATTTCACTAAAAAATATATATATATATATATATATAAATTGACAATCCCTTGTCCGAAATCCTTAGGGCCAGAGGCATTTCGGATTTTGGAATTTTTCTGTTTTCAGATTTTTTTTTTTTTTTTTTTTTTTTTTTTTTTTTTTTTTTTTTTTTTGTATTAGCCCACCCAGGCACAAGTGACCGACCCACATTGGGGCCTGGGGGCGAAAATATAATAATAATTCATAGGCCTAGGTCGTGTTTCTCACTTTTTATCTTTTTTCATTCTTGTATTTCTTTATTATTATTTTATTAATGCAGTATTATTGTTATTATTTTTATTATAAATTTTATTATATTTTATTATTATTGTTATCAATATTATTTTATTTTGGTGTATTTTTTAATTACAATTTTTATTTACTATGAATAATTATTATTATTATAATTACCTGTAGTATTACTATTACATTTTTGCCCCCACAGGCCCCGATGTGGGTCAGTGATCTATGCCTGGGTAGGCTAATCCCTGTTAAAAAAAAAAAAATTGCTCCACAAATTTTTTTTCGGTTTTCGGAGCTTTTTGGTTTTCGGAATTTCGGATAAAGGGTTGTCAACCTGTGTGTGTGTGTGCGTGCGTGTCATGTAAATCCACAATGAAAACGTGGATAAGATAAATCTTGATAAAATCACACGGGAAAATGGAAACAACGGAGTACCTTAGCTTTCGTCTTTATTCAAGACATTATATATATATATATATATATATATATATATATATATATATATATATATATATATATATATATATATATATATATATACATACATATATATATATGAGAGAATGGTTGTAAGTGGGTTAAACTTCGCATTTATACAATAATATTGCATGATCTGGCTGTTGCTGTATTTTGTCAGGATCACACAAAAATTTCCAAATTGTATATAGAAAACCTTTCTCCACACTTGATAATGCAGCAGTTTTATTCTGTGTACATTGTGTTAATGCTTAGTTTATAGAAATCATTGGGGTAATTTACTTGTCCAAAGCAGAATTCTTAGCATGAAGTTGGCTACCCCTAGGTCTTTGGTAAATTAACCTTTCAAGTTGTTTTGATCCTGTGTGTTTCACCTTAAAATACCTTTACATTTATGAAATTTTTGTAATATATATTAATGATTTCCTCTTCACATGTTGGTGCATATTGTTAAGGTGTTGTTAAAAGGGTTGTATATGTTAGTTGTATATGTCTAGTGTTGTGTAAATTCCTGTGGCTAAAAGTTGGCGCACAAAAAGTGTGTGAAGGTATTTGAAAGTAAACTAAAACTATATAAACATTGCCTTTTTTTTCTGCATACACAAGAAGAACAACAAAGTTGGGAATTAACTCAATATTTATTTAAAATTTATTCACTCTATTAGGTACCACTAGATGGCTTTACAGCACTATGATAGGGATGAGTCTGCCAATTAACCAGCATAAGCTGAATCATCATATCTTAGATCTTTAATGCCCATTCACTTACCCTCTGTTACTATTGGCCATGGCCGGAAATCTCACCCCCTCACAGTCTTTCAACGCATCTGCCAGCCCACGAGGTTAGTGGGAGGAACTTGGTGTTTAATAGGGCCGGTTCACTGTTCCTGCATTTCTGCTTCTGGGAGGAGTGGTCTCAGTATGAGATACAGCTGAATGGCATGGGTTGTGCTAGGACAGGAGTGCTTAACAAATAGCATCCGATCGCATTTAGATAAAAACAAATTAATCTACGACTCAACATGGGTTTATCAAGGGAAAATCTTGTTTAACAAATCTACTGACATTTTTTAGGAAGGTCTTCGAGGAAGTAGATAATGACAAAAATTACGATGTTATTTACTTAGACTTTAGCAAAGCGTTTGACAGAGTACTGCATAAGAGGCTTCTCAGAAAAGTTAAGGCTCATGGTATCGAGGGGAAAGTTTTATATTGGATAAAATCATGGCTCGCCAATAGAACATAGAGGGTCAGCGTAGATGGTGTTAAATGTGAGTGGGGCTGTGTAACCAGTGGGGTTCCCCAGGGGTCACTACTGGGTCCACTCTTTTTCATAATCTACATAAATAATCTAGATCCTGGGATCAGCAGTGACATGTAACACCACAAAAAAAAAATGATCAGGAGTTATTAATGTATCCATATTTACTGACTTGCATAGACTTCAAGTTCCAGATTTTTTTTATTTTGTAGCTCCTTTAGTGGATATACCTTCAGCTTGTGTTAGGGTCCTTGATGGAACCTGAAGCTTAGACAAGTTTCAGGAACAGATTTCCCAGATAAATTTTGAAATATTTGTTTTATAGAATAGAGTTATGTAAGTAGTGCAAACATTAATTTGATTTACCCTTCAGGTGCTAATATCACACAACCATCCAGTACCAATACCATCAGAGTTACCTCCTAATGTTCGTCAAGTTCGTGGTGTGGTGTCTGCAACAGAAAATGGATTTGTGTTTGGTGATGGTTCTTCAGCTGAGGCTGATATGATTCTATATTGCACAGGTAAGAACAAATACTGTCAATGTATACAGCCTTAACAACATCAACCTAGAGAAGTCAATTTGTGAAAGAGATTTAGGGGTACTCGTAAGCCCGGACCTTCGTCCTAGAAAACAGTTCGTTAATGTTCGAAATAAAGCAAACAGAGAATTAGGTTTTATATCTAGAAGTGTAAGTAATAAGAGTGCGGAGGTCATATTGCAATTATATCTTGCGCTAGTCGGGCCGCACCTCGATTATGCTGTTCAAGTTCTGGTGCCCTTATTGTAGAATGGATACCAATTCACGAGTCGGTGCAGCGAAGAATGACGAAAATGATTCCGGGACTTAGAAACCTTCCCTGTCAAGATAGATTAAAGAAACTAAACTTGCATTCCCTAGAAAGACGAATATTGCGGGGAGATATGATAGAAGTATTTAAGTGGGTATAAAGGAAACAATAAAGGAGGTACAGTACAGATAAAGTTCTTATAATATCCGAGCAGGATAGGACTCGTAGCAACGGATTTAAGTTGGATAAGTTTAGGTTTAGGGGGGAGATAGGAAGGAACTGGTTCACAAATAGGGTAGTAGACGAGTGCAACAAGCTTAGCACCTTTGTAGTAAGTGAGGGAACGCTGGAAAGTTTTAAAAGGAGGCTGGGTAGATTCGTGGAGTGGTCATAACTCGACAGCGGCTGTCATGCATAAGCCAACCGGCCTATTGCAGACTCCTTATGTTCTTAAGAGGGTTAATGCTTTAATATTGTGAATTGAGGATGGATTCCTGGTGACAACAATTTTACAAACCTACCTACAAGTGAGTTGCTATGTAAGTATCATTTTAAATTTAGTGCAAGCTAAACCCCACAGGGATCAATAGATTGGCTACAAATTCCATTGATTTATATCTGAAGATGGAATAAAATCTTTGAGTGTCCAGAGAAAGTTGTTGAGAAATAATAGGTCTAGCCATGAAAATTACCAACTCAAGAGGGACAAATTACAGAATAATTGGGGGGGTCGGTGAGGGATATTGTTAAAGAGGAATCAGATGTAGACAAATCATTGCAAGACTTATGGAAATCTTTGAGATATCTGTAATAGTACAGGAATGTATACCCTTGAAAACAAGGATGATGGAATAAGACTAGATGGATGAATCACAAATCCAGGAAAGCCTGCAAAAGAAAATACCAGCTGTGGAAGAAATATGTGCTGGAACACAAGATGTTATGTAGTGGTACATACACAAAAGACCCGTAAATGTGGCCAATGAGAAAATTGAATTGGCTAAACAGCACTTTGGGTTGAAGTCCATCCATAATATTAAGAATGATACCAAATCTTTTTACTGTTTTCATATACCGGGAGCAAAATGAAATGAATGATACTACAGTATTGGCTGTTTAAAGGATGAAAATTAATTTACCCTGGACTCCAGGGTAAAGTAATTATTATCCTCCAGGGCCTGGAGGATAATAAACAGTTAGCAGATGCCCTAAATGATTAATTTACATCATCATTCACACAAGAGCTGGTATATATATCACATTGGTTGAAAATTACTAAGATATCCCACTGCCAAAGAACCCCACCCTCCCAGTTAAGTTAAGTAAATAAGGCGACCATATCCAGAGATTGAAAACAGATACCCGGTAAGCACGTCCCAGGATTCTAAGCCAGATACAGTACAGTACAGGTACATACATTCCCCAAAAAAGACCATACAATGACCTCTGCATTTACTGTAACTACACTGGATTGCTGCCAAAACCCAAGGTCCCTCTGAGTTCATGAATTTTAAATAAAATCTCAGCTAACATGGACATACATGGGGTAAATAACCACTAATTTTTCATATTACAGTACATATAATGATTTGAATATATTGTATCTATATTTCTTGCCTTTATCATGCTCATTAGATTACTATTTCCCAAGATGGAAGGGCTAAGAAAGCAAAGGAACTGCAGGTACAAACCAAAGTTTGCTTTCTATTGTTTTTATGTTGTACCTGTAATGACTTTTAATATTATGTTTAATTACTTTATATGGTCATATAACTCTTTTGCTTTTATCAAAAATGGGCAGGGGGATGCAGAAGTAATATTGAGCTCAGGACTGAAAGGTTTAACCTTTAAATGGTAGCCATCATTAGGGAATGTTAGCTGTGGGGACAGAATTCATTGTTGGAGGAAGTTAGTTGTAGGGATGGCAGCCATCAGTGGTGGAGGTTAGCTGTTTGGACGGCGGTCGTCATCTATAGAATTTCAAGTTTCCTGCGCTACATTCAGTTATACCAGTAGGTTCATGTATAGCCAATAAGTATCTTTGACACCGCTCGCCTATACTTCTGCACGGCTTTATCCATAGTGACTATAGTAGGTGAACGTTCACACTGGCGAGGACTTGGGCACATGTCTCATAACAACACAGGTTGAGTGATGATACCTATGTTGTTTGATAGTAAAAAATATACAGAGACGGGGGGAAGAATCTGAAGTGAAAAGTCAGGAAACAAAGCGCTGATACCTCAGTGAGAGTAAGGATTCACTGTGTCACCACCATGTCTGCTTTTATTTGGTGTAATGGCACAGATTTTATACCTGATGTTCAGGGTTTTTTATGGAAATGATTTTAAGCTGTATGTTGTGTATAGTATGTATTTTCTTTATATTTGAATACAGTAAAAACCCCATAATTCAAATTAATAGGGGCTGTAGCCCTTACAAATTATGAGGGATACCTTCTCCTGAGGGAAAAACAAACAAAACAGTGGTATTTCTTCATTATCTGCACTTATCAAAATTTAAGCATTTCTAAGTACAGTGCCAGATTTATGGTTATTAGACATAATGGCTCAAACACTGGACAATGATGGAAAAACAAGTGGAAAAAGCTTTGCTCAATAGACCATTGATGTGCACTCCATGACTGACTCACATGAACTGATCAACACGCGTATACTTATTTACACTGAGGTGGATGATGGTAGCCAATTTCGACATGTACAGTAACTAAAACAACTATCAGTGCATACTTTGTGGGAAACAATATGAGACCATGGACGATAAATTTTGATATACAGTCAACCCTCACTTTACGCGGTTAATGTAACCCACAGGGTACCGCGGAAAGTGAGAAACGCTTAAAGTGAATAACATAACATATGGGATTAAATGAAATAGAGACCAGCTGACCCCCAAACTCCACTTTTCCAACACAATACCTATGTTCTAGTAAAAATAACATCTTAATTTTATGATGGTACATGCACACAATTAATACTTAAGAGAAATAGAGAAATACAGTCGCCAAGTTAATGTCCATTCAAATAATGGACACGACTCCCTCCCCCTCTTCTCACACTACACTGCTGGCTCTTCCCTCTGAGAAATTTTTGGGGGAAAACCAGGTATAGTAATAAATAATACCTCAAACTAAAGTTAGGATAATATAATTGACATTGCTGGATTCCTTGTAAGACCAGGAATATTTTGAATATAAACGTCATATATTTTGCACAAAAGATAACATACTTACTCAGAGTGAACATTTTATCTAAAAATTTTATGTCTAATGCAAAATATATGATGTTTATATTCAAAATGATCATCAAATTGTAAGAATTCCAGCAATGTAAATTATATTCTGGCCGGGTAATTTGTATGAATTTTATGAGCTAAAATAAAAATCTTCAGTTAATAAAAAAAAAAATATTCTTCACATGGTAACAGATGGTCGGTCGCCGGTCCCTCCCTCCCTCCCTCCCTCCCTCCCCCCCCCACCCCCCCACCAACGTCCCTACTAGATAAATGTGTGGGAATACCAGACTGTTTACCTTTTTAGTAATAAATAATAAATCAGACTAAAGTTAGGATAATATAATTGACATTGCTGGATTCCTTGTAAGACCAGGAATATTTTGAATATAAATATCATATATTTTGCACAAAAGATAACATATTTACTCAAGAGTAAACATTATATCTAAAATTTGTACAGTATGTCTAATGCAAAATCTATGATGTTTATATTCAAAATGATCATCAAATTGTAAGAATTCCAGCAATGTAAATTATATTCTGGCCGGATAATTTGTATGAATTTTATGAGCTAAATAAAAAAATTATACTTCACCCGTGTAAAGGGGTACACCCACCGCGGAATGTGAGCATCCTGGGTTCTGGCAGGGCACCGCGTAAACGTGGAAACGCGGAATGTGGGACCGCGTAAAGTGAGGGTTGACTGTATAAGGGCTATCACTAGTCACATAAAATTTTGGAGCCTATCGACCCCCAACTGCACTTAACTTCCCTCCCTCCCAGCCTGGGTGAAGCTAGTTTTAGGCTTAAAGTTTTTAACTTATAAAATGTAGCTGACTAGACTTTGCAGAATATAAATTACATTGCTGCAATCCTTGTAAGAAAGTGATTAATTTGAGTATAAACACCGTTATTCATAGCAAAATGCAGTGTACTTAGAGATAGCACATAGATACCGACAAATGGCCGAAGTGAACTGAGGAAAAAAATGGAGAAGAAAACAAAAGACAACTCTAAAGGTAACAGAGGAGGTTAAAACCAGCAGAGGGCAGCTAAGTACTGTTTTGTTTTATTATTCTCTATTTTTAAATAGGTGTAGATCTATACACAGTCTGCATTCTCCCCCCCCCCCCCAACAACAGCAACAACCATGAGGGATATGATGTGTGATTACAGGTCTGACCATTGCAAAGTTTAGGACGATGCAAGCTGCCTTAAAACATGAAGGGTGTTGCTTGTATTGCCCTGATTGCATAGTCAAGGTGAAAGAGGCGATTGCAAGCCATAGGAGGACAAGTTCCCTTGGGACGAAAGTAGACGAAGCTGGAGCCTTGCTGGTTGCCAGACTAGAACAAGTTGGGAAAGAGATTGTAGGGTTTCGTGATATTATGTTGTCTAGCACTCAGGATGGATGGATGGAAACTCTAAGGTGGTGGTTTTCTTATATAATATAAATTATATGAAAGACAGTCTGGTGCTGGAGATGCCGTGTGGTGAGGAGCTGCTCAGTAGACACGTTCGGTGAGTAGCGTGCTAAAGGAGGTAGATGTGCAGGAGCTTCGTTGGAGGAGATGTTGCCTGTTGCTGGCCTCCAGGTTGAATGAGAGCTGGACAGCGAGGAGCTTGCTTGGAGGAGGTGTTCCGTGTTCAGGAACGTAGAGTAGAATCAGAGAGCTGGTTGGTGAGGACACTCAGAAGGACAGCTGGTGGGTCGCCATGCTCGCCGGCGGGAGCAAGGACCGCCAGGCAGGCGGAGGAGAAGCGAGGGCCGCCAGGCAGCGGCGGAGGAGGAGGTGTTGCGTGTTCAGGAACCGAGGCCAGAATGAATCTCAGTGGAGAGACAGAGCTTATATACACAGCAGCCGGAAGTAAACCCGTGGGAAGTCGCCGGTTTCTTGACTCCGTTGCTAGGATACTGTGGCATCTGGTGACGCCCCCCCCCCCCCCCTGGGCCGCTCGTTTGGTTGCTAGGGAAGACGTAGCAGGTGGCTGGTTGCTAGGATACTGTGGCATTGGAATGCCGCTACGCAGTTGTAGGGGAGACGTCCACTACAAGATCCTTGCTAAGACTGAGGAAGTAGCTGATACAATCGAGGTGGTTGCTTAGAGGAGTTATGCTGAGGCATTAGTAGGGCCACAGGAGGTGGCGGAGAGACATGCAGGATCAGAACAGGTTCTACAGCAGCTAGGGACTCTGAAGAAGTGTGTCGAAGAAATTAAAATTAGCGGACCTATTGTTAGGGGAGAAGAGGAACAACGGGAACATTTCCAGCTTAGTAACAATGTAATAGTTTTTGGAGTCCCTGAGAGCCAGGCGGAAGGAACTGAGAGTAGGATAACGCACGATAAGACGCAGTTTAAGAATATTTGTGTATAGGTTCTGAAGATGCCATCAACCCCTCAGGATGTGAGGAGGCTGGGACAAAAGCAGGGGGATAAGTCTCACTCCCTCAGGATCACACAAGTGAGTGAAGAGGAGAAATGGGAGTTATTCGGCAAGCAAAAAACTTGGCAAGGAGCGAGGCATTTCGGAGTGTATTCATTCACCCAGATCTCATGGTAATCCAGAGGAAACAGCATAAGAAGCTCCTGCAGGGCTTGAAGCAGAAGAGGGAGGAGTCAAGGAGAAACGAGGACGGGTGTACATGAAAGCAAGTGTGCCGACACAGAGCCAGGGGGCAGCAGCGCTCCCGCCACCTGCTCTACCCCCCCCCCCCCCCCCCCACCCGGTAGGTGGCACCAACTTTGCCTATCAGCTGGGAGGAGGCGAGCGCTGTGTAAACAATGGCATTAATAACCACACCCTGCAAAATACAGTGTACTTAGTAAATGCTGCAGCTTCTGAGAATGGAAGGGGGCCAGACTTACTACTAAGAGCAGAGAAGTTACCGAGAATTTCTGGCTTGAATGTCATGTACAATACACTAATACTGACACGTTCCTTGATAAGAGAGAGGAGTTTGAAACACTACTGAAGGTTCACCAACCAGATATTGTAGGAGTTGTAGAACTGTTGTACAAGAACAGGAGAATCGACCCAGAGGAATGCGAGTTCAGTACTGCTGGATATGACTCATTTACGAACCTTTCTCAAGAAACTTGCAAGAGGGGTGTGGTTATCTATGCTAGGCAAAACCTTCGAGCCAGCCAGGCGAGGGTACAGGGAGAGGACGTTTTTGAAGAGTCCAAGTGGTGTAAAATTAAATTAAAGGGAGGTGACTTATTGTCTGGTGTATCTACAGATCCCTAAACTGTGGCCCACTAAATCAAAGAAACTTAAGAGCCTTAATAGACAACGCAGCAATGCTCAACCCTAGCCACCTCCTTATCATGGAATACTTTAACTCTGGCGACATCGACTGGAGAAACTAGTTCTCCCCAAATGACTTGAATAAACCTGCTACTCTGTTAGAGACCTGACACATTACAAAGGGGAGCAAACACCCAAGCCACTAGACCTCATCATAACAAACGAGGAGGGTATGGTGGCCAAACTGGCACACCTTGCCCCAGTTGGCACCAGTCACCATATAGTGTCGTCATTCAGATTTAACTGTCACCTAGTTCAAGGTAAGGCCAGGCCAAGGTGCAAATATTACAAGGAAAATTACAACGGAATGAGGGAAGAGGTGAGGGGTATCCACTGGCCTGACTCATTAAGGCACAAGAACGCAGACACTACGCTGAGTATCATAACTAATATAGTGCCTCTAGGAATACGACGGGATCCCTACACATGAACCATGCGGCGGTCGACAAAGTTAAGAAAACCCAGAAATTCAAGACGTGGGTTGGGACAAATGATGAGCAGGACAGGAGGTTGTATGCAAGAGCCAGAAACCAAGCAACGGCAGAGTGTAGAAGGGCTGAAAAGGAGTTCCAGAGGCTGGTTGCAAACGAGGTCAAATCAAACCCAAAGACATTTTACCGCTATGCAAAGTCAAAATTAAAAGCGCGAGTAGGAGTATCAGACCTGAGGCTTGAAGGTGGTGTTGTGCACATTCTGACCAGGATAAAGCTGAGGCATTAAATAGCTTCATTTCCTCGGTGTTCACAAGAGAGGATGCGATTAACCTTCCTGCGTTTGAGGACAGACGGTTCGACACAGCACTGACCCACATTGTGTTCACAGGAGAGGGTATTACTGTATATATAAACTGTCAAAGCTAAAGGTCCATAAGAGTCCTGGCCCTGATATGGTGCATCCCAGATTGCTAAGAGAGTGGTGCAACGAGCTTGCCGAGTCCCTGAAGATCCTGTTCTATAAATGCCTGGATGAACAAAAGGTCCCCAGTGATTGGAAAATGGCTCATGTGAGTCCTATCTTTAAGAAGGGCGATCATCACTCCACGAACAACTATGGATCAGTGAGCCTAACCAGCATAATATGTAAAGTACTTGAGAGTATTATCAGAGATTCCGCGATAGAACATCTACTTCGAAACAACCTTGTAAAGGTTTGACAACACGGTTTTAAGCCGGGGCGCTCCTGCTTAACACAATTGTTTAAGGTATTGGATATTTGGACCAACATTCTGCAATGGGGTGGTAATATTGACAATATATACCTAGATTTTGCCAAGGCTTTCGGCAGTGTACCCCACGAAAGGCTGAAAATCAAACTAGAAGGGTACGGAGTTTGGAGAAATGTCCTAGCGTGGATAGACGACTTTCTACATGACTGCAAGCAGTGTGTGGTGATTAATGGCACGAAATCATCTTCTGTACCTGTCACAAGCGGGGTACCACAGGGCAGTGTATTGGGTCTGCTGTTGTCTTTTGTTTCATAAATGACATGTGTGATGTTGTACACTCCTCCATACAAATGTTTGCCAATGATGTCAAGTTATTTCGGGAAATCAAGAACCAAGCTAACTGTGAAGAGCTGCAGAAAGATCTCTGTGAGCTTCAAGAATGGTCAAAGAGGTGGCTGCTGAGATTCAATGTCACGAAGTGTAAGAGGATGCACCTGGGGCGTACCAACGATAAGGAGGCGTTTCATATGTCCCAACGGGATGAAGAAACTGCACTATTTGAGACGATGTGAGAAGGACCTAGGTCCTCTTCACCAAAAGATCGACTCGTTAGCTACTTGGGCAATCGGTCACGTCTGTTATGCACTGTTGGCAAGTACTGGGCATGCACCGGCTCCTGAATGTACCTGAACCCACTCCAGTGTTGGTCAAGTCTTGTCTTGAAAGAGCTCACACTCGGTGCCATCACAACACTTTCTGGTAGATTGTTCCAAGAGTTTACAACCCTCATTCCGAAAAGTTTGCCCTCACAGTTTTATGGACTCGCGGCTTCTTCAATCTTGAGCTGTGACCCCTTGTGGGGCGAGCGTCCGCCAGCTCCAAGTAAGAACACTCGACTGAGTAGTGCCCCTTGAGATGCTTATGCACCTCAATTAGGTCGCCCCTTGCCCGTCTGTCGTATAAACTAGGCAAGTTTCTCTTATGAAGAAACGTGTCGGTATTAGTGTACATGACATTCAAGCCAGAATTTGTTCTCGGTAATGTCTCTGCTCTTAATAGTACCTCCCCCCCCCCCCCCCCCCATTCTCCGAAGCTGCAGCATTTGCTAAATACACTGTGTTTTGCAGGGTGTGGTTAGAAATGTCATTGTTTACATTGCGCTCGCCTCCTCCTGTCTGGTAGGCGGAGCTGGTGCCACCTCCTGGGTGGGGGGTAAAGCGGGTAGAGGGTGCGCTGCTGTCCCCTGGCCCTGTGTCGAAACACTTGCTTCCACTACCCTCCCCCTGAATATAACCCATGTACACCCGTCCCCGTTCCTCCTTGACTCCTCCCTCTTCTGCTTGAAGTCCTGCAGCAGCTTCTTGTGCTGTTCCCTCTTCATTACCGTGCGACCTGGGTGAATGAATACACCCCGAGATGCCTCGCTTCCTGCTAAGTATTTTGCCTGCCGAATAACCTCCCATTTCTCCTCTTCGCTCACTAATGTGATCCTGAGTGGGTTAGGCTTACCCCCTGCTTTTGTCCCAGCCTCCTCACATCCTGTGGGGTTGATGGCATCTTCAGAACCTCTCTGTACAAATATTTTGAAACTGGCTCTCGGGGACTCCAAAAACTATTACATTGTTACTTAGCTGGAAACGTTCCTGTTGTTCCTCCTCTCCCCTAACAGTAGGTCCGGTAATTTTCATTTCTTCGACACACTTCTTCAGAGTCCCTAGCTGCTGTAGAACCTGTTCTGATCCTGCATTACTCTCCGCCACACCCCGTGGCCCTGCTAATGCCGCAGCACAACTCCTCTTAGCAACCACCTCCATTCTATCGGCTATTTCCTCAGTTTTAGCAAGGTTCTCTTTCCCAGCTTGCTCTAGTTTGGCAACCAGCAGGGCTCCAGCTTCATCTATTTTCGTCCCGAGGGAACTCGTTCCCTTATGGCTTGCAATTGCCTCTTTCACCTTGACTATGCAGTCAGGGCAATACCAGCAACAGCCTTCATGCTTTACGGCAGTAAGCATCTTCCTAAACGGTGCATTAGTCAGGCCTGTATCCTCCATATCCGACGTCCCCCTGCAGTAATCACATATCATACTCATGATTGTTGTTGTTGTGGGGGTGGGGGGGGGGGAGGGTGCAGACTGTGTATAGATCTAAACCTATTTAAAAATAAAGAGAAAAAAAAAGAACAGTACTTAGCTGCTCTCTGCTGGATTTAACCACCTCCCCTGTTGTCTTCTGCTATCACTGTGTACACTGTATCTCCCTGTGAATGGTGTATTGTAGGCACAGTTTCAGTCCATGAGAAAGCACACAAACAAAATAAAATTTAAAGTCTGTGGGACCTATAACACGACTTGGTTTCGGCTGGCAGCGGTGCCTTTCCAGCTTGCTTGCCAGTTTGTATTCACTTTAAATTATTTACAACTTCTTCCGCGGTCACTGATGACACTATGAACTATCACTGTGTACACTGTATCTCCCTGTGAATGGTGTATTATAGACACAGTTTCAATCCTTGAGAAAGCACACCAACAAAATAAAATTTAAAGTCTCTGTGGCACCTATGACAAGACTTGGTCTTTGCTGGCAGTGGTGCCTTGCCAGTTTGTATTCACTTTAAGTTATTTACAACTTCTTCCATGGTCACTGATGACACTATGAACTGATTTACCTAAAATCACAGTACTGTACTACACTCCCTGGTTGGCCTTTATCATAGCTTGATCACAACTCCGTAAAAAACAATAAAAATAGAAACTTTGTCATATGGCAGTGATTTTGTGGTTACCTCCTGACCTGGGCTGTATCTCCAACTCGGTGGACATTGAGTTTTCAAAAATACAATCGCGTCTAGCATTAAAAATCCTACATCAGTTTACACTTTTACATCACTAAGACGATCTTGATGTTCTTATGTAATCACTACTGTAATGTGATACAGGTGATTAATTTTTATCTCTTGTGCAAAATATATGAAGTTTATATTCAAATTATTCACTGTCTTGCAAGGATTCCAGCAATGCAAATTATATTCTCCTAACTTTAGTCTGTGATATTATATAAGAAAAAAAACTGTAAGCCTAATGTACTGCACACATCATTGTCATTCCTTAAAAAAAAAACTTTAATTCATATTACGCTACATAACATTCAAATCCACCACTCTTGTAGAATCTCAGAGAACGGGAAACATTGATAAAGGATAACTCACCTACTCAATGTTACTGAATCATGTGTTGTATTGTACCCAGGTATGGTTATATAATATTAATTGTATGTATTCATAGAATTAAGGAGAACTCAAGGTATCTATAAGATGATTCGGAAAGTCCAGTTGAGCCGGACTAGTGTACTGTAGGACTAAGTGTGGATCGTGGTTTGAAGGTCATACTATTTACGTCTGTGAACGTGTAGCGAACATAACTTCCGCAGATATCATGTGAAAATACATGAGAACAATCATCTGGAAAAAGGATAAATGTATCAGAACTATGTGAGGTGTTGGGAGTGACCCAGAAACTTTACTTGAAAGGAAATATCTTGTATGCATCGGTGTGAACTTAATACGCCTCGTCTCCTCGGGTGACGTGCAATGTGTGAGGGGAGGATCCCTGATTACAGTTTTAAGTAAAGTGGATACCCATGCTATGAACATTCGGCTTTTGTATCAAGGCAGCATCCCTTGTACCCGGCCTACAGGTGTGAGTTGTTGATATAGCCCACTTAATTTCCCCAAGAACTGTCAAGCCTGAACCGTATTCTAGTATGTAAGTTAGGATTAAAATATGGATTTATAAGACACCATGTCACAATAAACGGGAAAATGGAGAGGTGAGAACCATAAGAAATCAAAGTAAAAATTACAGATTGGAAACTAGGCCTATGCAGTGAGAAGCGGCAGGGCACTGCCCTCAGTATCCTTCGTTCTCCCATCTACTCAGGTCAGTGTCCTCCATCGGGCTACATCCCGCTCTAAAAAAGACTTATATAGCAGTTATTTCAGCTTAAGACTGTGCCTGTTGTATAAAGTGAAGTAGTAATGTGTTACAGGGGGTAATAACCGCCCATCAGGCATTATTTCTCAGTATCCTTCGTTCTCCCATCAACTCAGGTCCCACGCGGTCGGAGCACCTTGCTGGGCGTCGGCCATTATCCCTGTGAGCGTCCCACCATGTGAGGTGACTACCAGCTATGCTATTCCACTGTGAACCTGTGGATTCCCAGCATACCACCCCAAATGAGTAGGAATAAATAAGGAAATGCTTAAAAAACTACGCGGTCGTCACTTGGAGCGACCTATAATAACAGGCGTAGAAACAGTACTGGTATGCCTCTTGGTGAAACCCTCGTCTCTACCCACTGAGGGCGATGTGCGAACGAGGTGCCTGATATGTGGATATAGAAATTACAAGGAGTCCCATACTTGCAGGCGTGAAGTGTAACAGGTGTGGTGAGTTGGTACTACTATGTATGATAACCTAAGGGGCTATGTTCCATACAGGTGGAGCAGCCTGACGTGTTGAGGGTTATTGTAAGAAGAAATGACCGAGGTAAGGAGGTCACTGATTGTTATGCAATAAGTATGTGGATGACACGCAATTAATGTACGACGTCTGGTGCCGAGTAGGGTAACCAACATCTTCGTTGTTCTTCTGAGGAAGGCCATCTCACTTGTATTTTTTGTTACAGTATGTTATATAAGGAATAAATTAGTTAAGACATGTTTTGGTTTCACCCTTCTTTTCCCTTATCGATCTGGTCAATGAAAAACCTAACTCAATGCCGAGTCCACTCTGCCCGCTACCTAACGAGCTACATACTGCCCAGAGGGGGTCTGGTGGCAGTAACCCTTAAAATTAAGACTATAGTTAAGTTATCCCCCTAAGAATTAGTGACCCCAGAATCTGGCAGTATACTAAAACTCTGGGGGGGGGGGGGGGGAGGTGAGGTCATATGTTTGACAGTTGGCGCCAAAGGTCTAATGTGTTTTTATTTATCAGTCCTTAAGAGTGACTAAGCTTTTCTCTTATAATTTGCCACCGAACAACCTGGGAGAATATAATTTACATTGCTGGGATTCTTGTAAGATAGTGATTTATTTGAATATAAACAAGCTATAATTTGCACAAGACAAAAATTTTAGTACTGCCCTAATCATTTAGTAAATGTACAGTACAGGTTTGCACTAAGGTCATTTATTTCTTTTACGTTTCTTTTAGTATGGTGTGTGCATGTAACTGAATAAGAATGATTGAAGAAATTTATGTAAATCTACCCAAAAATACAGTTGAAATTTTTTTACATTATTAAAATGTATTAAAGTTTTTATCTCTTGTGCAAAATATATGACGTTTATATTCAAATTATTCACTGTCTTCCAAGGATTCCAGCAATGCAAATTATATTCTCCTAACTCCAGTCTGTGATATTAAAGATAAAAACTGTAAGCCTAAAACCACCAAACTCTGAAGGGGGGTGGGGGTTGGGAGGAAGGGGAGGTGACAGTGACATGTTTGACAGTTAGTGCCGAAGGTCTTGTGAAGTATTTATTTGTTTATTTATGTCCTTTAGATTGAGTTTTTGTTTTTTGCTTATAAAATATAGAAGTGACCAGGGAAAATATAATTTACATTGCTGGAATTCTTATAAGATAGTCATTAATTTGAATATAAACGTCATATATTTGCACAAAAGATAAAAATTTTAGTACATACAGTAGTACATTTTAATAATGTACACTATTTCAACTGTATTTTTGGGTAGATTTACATAAATTTCTGGGTGTCTCTTTTTCTTCTCAGCACTACGAGAACTCTCACTTTTACACTTGCCAGCCATTTTAAAGGGAATTACCCCCCAAAAAATTTCAGTACTCAGCGCGATCACTAACGTTGGGACTCGAAAATACGTAATTTGAATTTTTTGGGGGGGACGACTGCGGTGGTCGTATGTCCGGGTGGCCATGAGTCAAATAGGTCGTAAGTCGAGGAGTACCTGTACTCGTGGAGCTACCTGATGGCAGGTAGATGCATTTGACAAAGTAACCAAGTGCAAGACTGTAGTGAGCGGGTTGGCTGTGTGGTGGCGTGTAGGTAGGTATTACCGCAGCTGATAGGAGCAGCAAGAGATGAGTGGTGCATAGGGTTAAATATTGTTTCCTTATAAATTGTCACTGACTTAATACAGTAAAATATAATTTGTATTTCTGGAATCCTTTCAAGACAGCGATTAATTTGACTATCTAATATACTATAGGAATAGCCGTGGTACCTGTCTGTATGTCTGTTATGGGCAGCCGAAACTGCACAATCGTTTTTCATCAAACTTGTGGAAAAATAGCAAAAAATTCATAGAGTGGAACTAACCTGGTCCCATATCAATGGTTTCTTTAGGAAGGCATTAATTAACCATTTTATTTACGCTGGAAAACGATGTAAGTCTACGGACTTGGTGCACCCTCATTCGCTGTACGCTGTTAGCCGGACGGCGAACCGGGCACGAAAGGCCGTGATCACTTGTACTGTACTATACAACCCATAGGTTGTACTAGAGATAAAAAAAAAAATTTAACCAATTTATATCGATGCATATTCGATGGATATCTTTAAAGCGAATTTATTTTTTTATCATATACAGTGGTCCCTCGGTTAACGAGCGCCTCAGTAAACGAGATTTCAGTTAACGAGTTACCTTCCACAAGATTCTTAACTTCGGTTAACGAGCAATCCCTCGATTAACGAGTTTCTTACGAGCCGACCTGAACATGTTTTCGCTTGCATTTGGCGGTCCACCAGCTGTAGTATTAGTCCGCCAATACAGTAATCGGTTCTAGGGCTTAAATTCCTTTCCATTTTAGCAAATATCAAGAAGTTTATACTATTCAATAACTTTAAAAGTTTAATATTAAATTTTTTAGTCATTTTAACAATTACTGAACATAATTGAAGGTAATGAAACTAGTTTTATGCCCACCATCCAGCCTCTCAACACACCATTCAGGCGTCAGTCTGTGTCTTTTCAGTGGAGGTAACATCTTGCTTGAGACTCTCTTCAACTAAATGCTTTTTTTCTGTGTTTGCAAGGAAATTATTGGTCATTTTTAAATTTATTTAACATATTGACAATATATAATGCAGTGCAGTGTTGATTTAAAGAAAATAATCTTGAATTACACCAAGAGAACTGTGAGAGGTTGGAGTCATAGACCACGTTCTTTGTAGACTTTATTCTAACAGCGTCAGCTGGTGACTGGCAACCGGGCGCTGCCAAAGACAAACCCCCATCTCAACATGGGAAAACATATCGTACGCTGGTACAATCTTGCATCTCCCCCCCAAGTTAAAAGGAAATGACAATGCACATTTGAACTAACAAAAAGAGAACAATGCATTCATAAAAACAACAATAATGCAGGAAAAACCAGTCAAACAAAGGAAAAAAAAAAAAAAACCCTCTAAACTGATTTTACATCACATACACTACACCACGTAGTCCGTCAACCAGCCCGGAGGCCTACGGCCTTTCCTGGGCCTGGCCTCGCTCGACTGGGGAGGGGCCGTGGGTGCGAAGGAGGGCACGGGTACGGAGGGCACAGCAGAAGGGGGGCCAGGAGGCACAGCTTGGTGCACCACCGGAGTAGTAGGCACAGGTGTGGAGCCGTTTCGCAGGTGGCGTCTGTTGCAGATGGACACCCTGCCACTGCCACTCAACCTGACGGTATACTGCCTGTGAGGGCGGGCTTCCACCACTATGCCTGTCCTGTCCCAGAGCTTGGTAGTTGCGTCCTGCACACGCACCTGCGTGCCCATGACTAGGGGAGCCAGCTGGCGGGATACCTCCCTCCGCGACAGGACCCCATCCTGGGTTTCGGCCAAGCGCACCTCCCTCATACGAAGTGCCCGCCGCCAGTGCTGGTCCACCTTATAGTGCTGTCTGGCCACGGGAACGCCATCACGGAGCTGGCGGCCAGTGGCAAGTTGGGCGGGCGACTTGTTCATCCCCCGCAGAGGCGTGTTCAGGTACTGGAGGAGGGCCTGGGATGTCCTATCGCAGTCCAGGCTACCCCCGGGCCCATTGTTATCCCTGAGGAGCCTCTTGGCAGCCTTGACCCCAGCCTCTGCCCTGCCATTGGACTGGGAGAAGTGGGCCGACGAGAGGCGCACCTCGACCCCCCATGACTTGAGGAAATCTGTCATCTCAAGGCTGGCAAGGTTGGTACCTCCATCCGTGAAGATCTGCTCAGGTACCCCCCACCTCGTGAAGTAGGCCCGCAGACTGGCGATGATTTTGCCAGAGGTGGCCTCGTTGGGGAAGTTGGCGATCTCCAGCCAACCTGTCAGTCGGTCAGCATATGCTAGGTACGTGCGGCCCTGCAGATGGAACAAATCGGCCACCACTTGTTGAAAGGGATAGTCTGGCGCTGGGGTCAGAACCAACGACTCCGGAGGCTGGGAAGGAACGTGGGTCTCGCAAGCAGCACACCGGGACCGATGATACTGCTGGTCACCCTCCATGCCAGGCCAATAGACAGACTGCCGGGCCTGCCTGAGCATTGAGTCGAGGCCCTGGTGCCCCACATGCAGGTTAACGGCGACCCGGTGGCGGAGGGAGTCGGGGATGACAAGGCGCACGCAGCCCTGGTCAAAGGTGTAGGTGACCAAACCCCTGACCACAGCCAACCTGTCCCTCACCGAGAAGTATGGGCGCAGACAGGCCACCTCCTGCGACTTGTGGGGGTGCCAGCACCCTCAACACTAGAATCTGGTATACTGGGTCGTCCGCAGCCGCTTTGCACACTGTGTCTTTGTCCATAGTGATGCACCCATCCTGATCCAGTGCTGCGATTGTGACTGTACACACTGCAGCGCACAGGTCCTCCTCTTGGTCCATGTCCTCTGCATCAGGCGCCGCCCTGAGGGAGGGGAAGCGGGATAGGGCGTCAGCTGCACAGTTCTGCTTCCCTGGCAAGTATTTGACCGTGAATCGGTACTGCAGGGTCTTCTCCTTGAGCCTGAACAGGCGCGGATTCGCCACATCCGTGAGGGCTCTGTCCCCTAGCAAGCCAACTAAGGGGCGGTGGTCCGTCACCAAAATGAGGTTCGGGCAGCCAAGGAGGAACAGCCTGGCCTTGCGCAGGCACCACACCACAACCAGGGCCTCCCCTCTACTGCAGAATAACCGGCCTCAGCCGTGCTCAGATGTCGGCTACCACACAGAGCCAACCGCCACCCTCCTCTGCAGCAGAAGGGCGTCTCTGGAGAGGCACAGGCACAGTATTGTTGCAGGACGACGAAACCGATGCCCTCCCTGCTCCAATCAGTGACAGCTGCCGTAGGCCTGGATTTGTCGTAGTACACCAAGCCGTCTCTGGCCAACTGACAGATGGTGTCCTGGGCCTGGCGAAACTTGAGCCGCAGCTGGTCGTCCCAATACACCTGCTTGCCCACTGGCTTCTTGAGGAGCTCATGGAAGGGCTCCATCACAGGTGCAGTAGCAAGGAAGGGAGCCAACTGGTTAACCAAGCCATGCCAGGACCTGATGTCAGTGATTGATGGCTGATCCGGCATGGGGAAGTCCTTGATGGCTGACAGACGTTGGGCAGTTGGCTGGTACAGGTCCCACCCCAGGAGGAAACCCACAAACTCAGCTTCTCTCCTGCAGAACAAGAACTTTTCTGGTTTCAGCGTGATACCTGTGCGAGCGCAGGTCTCCAGAAAATCGTAAGTGTGCCAGAACGCCCCCTTCACACTGGAGTCATAGAGGAGAGTGTCATCCACGCACTTGTACTTGCGGGGCACAACCTGAATAGCGTCGTCAAACCTCTTAGTGTAAGCATCTGACGCTGAGCAATGTCCCATGGGCGTCCTGCAGTATCGAAAACGGCCCCACGGCGTGATGAATGTGGTCAGATGTCTACTCTCCTCCTCCAACTCCACTTGATGAAATCCCCAAAAGGCGTCGGCGACGGTTTTGAACGAGTGCACTGGCACCCCAGACACCATGTCGAATGGTGCAGGTGTGTGGTGCGTCTCCCTCAGACAGCTTGCATTGAGGCGTTGGAAGTCCACAGTGCGCCTGGGCTGACCGTTTTTCTTGGCCACCACGACCATCCTGGCGCACCACTCCGTAGCCTCACCAGCAGGCACTGGCTGGATGACGCCTCTCCTGACGTCCTCCTCCAACTGGGCCTTCACCTCCGCTTCCCAGTGTTTCGGAACGGGAGCAGGTGTGTGACAGGCGTAGGGGGTCGTGCCGGGCGTCAGGTGACTACGGTGAGGAGGACCAGTCATGACTGGCAGTGGGGACCTGCTGGTGTTGAATGCGGTAGACGAAAAGTGCGTGAGTAGCCATGCCTCCAGCCTGGCCACATTCTCCTCCAAAGGAGGCAAGGGTATCTCAACTGGCCTCGGCAGGAAACGGCTGCTCTCAGGTAAAGGGTTCGGAGGTAGATCATCGGCAGTGTGCCGCTCCCCTCCATCGCTCACGGCAGCCACAGCACGTCTATGGAGCGGGAAGTCGACAGGCACCAAGTTGAGGCACTTGCAGGCCTCCAATGACAGATAGAGGGCCTTGGCTGTCTGCACGAAGTAGACCTCCTGGACGGTGGACCCCTCGTCCACACCGAGGCGGCAGGGGGCGGACCCCAGACACTTGAGCTGTTTGTTTGCCACGTCCCTTGGGCCATTACGGGCCCGAAGTTGCCCCGGACACAAACCGATGTCCTGGAGCAGGGATGCGCCTGCCACACACACCATAGCACCCGTGTCAGCTACAGCCAGCACAGGGGTGGCGGGGGAATTGCCCCCGGCCTGGGACACGAACACTTGTAACCTGGGGTGGCGGGATAGCTGGGCTGTTGCCACTGTAACAGCGCCTGACACATCCACAGGAGCACTTAGGACTGACTTACTCCTACAACACCTTTTGAAGTGACCAACCTTACAGCAATTGCGACATGTAGCCCCACTTGCAGGGCAGTTAATTTTACCAGAGGCATGTGACATGCCGCAGTTACCACAGTGCGCGCGATTGGGGTGTCCAGGTCGGGCGGCAGCTACCTCGGACTCACCGGTGACGTCATCACCAACCGCCACTGCCTCCGCGGCTGTTCCCACCACTGCCTGGCCAGACGTACGACACAATACACCAGCATCTCTCACTGCTGCCTCAAATAACATGCATTTGTTTCTAAGCACTTCAACACTATTATAACTAGAGTACCCCTGGAAAATTTCCCTTTTCAACACTGGGTTACTCAGGCCCACCATAACTTTACGTAATAGCATGTACTCAGAGAGGTCGTTATCACAGGTGGGACATTTAAATTCACACTCCACTGCCTCTGCGAAGCATCATTGAAAATACCTTTTCATGGGCTCCTCTTCACCTTGTTTGCTATTGAAAAACTCGTTCCATTTCACAGCTTGGTTTGAAGATTGAAGAACCATTCCACTGATGGCGTCCAGGGCTTCTTTGAGCGAGAGCTGCTCCCACTGACCGCTGGGGTGTCTCGAGTCAATCACCCTTGGGAGTGCAGGGACGCAGTTCAGGCGAATGTGGAGTGTGGCCACCAGTTGTGACCACCCGTTCAACAGCACCCATGACTCCATGGACCGCCTCCATGTCCTAAACGCAGCTGCTGGCATTTCTGCCTCACACTTCTCTGGTGCGACAGCTGCTGAGGGCTTCATGACCGGCATAGAAGCATGACCACCGCCAGCAACTAGAGATGCCATCTGAGCCATCAATGCACTCATGGCCTGCTGCTGGGCGCGCGTGGTGTTCCCCGCCGGTGTAGAGAAGCCCTGGCGTCCCCTTGAGGGCGTCGAGAATCGTGGACGTGTAGGAGCCATGTCAGCGTTCTTGTCAGGGCTGTAATGGCATGTCGGGCCCCGACATATCCTACTCACTGCACCATGTGAGAGGTTGGGGTCATAGACCACATTTTTTGTAGACTTTATTCTAACAGCGTCAGCTGGTGACTGGCAACCGGGCGCTGCCAAGACAAGCCCCCATCTCAACATGGGAAAACATCGTACGATGGTACAATCTTACAAGAACTAAAATTTTATGGGTGAAATGGCACCATGGGGTGACTTCTCTTCCACCCCAATGCCTTCTCTTCTGCCTTCTCCTCCACCCCCATTCTAATTCCCATCATCATCATCATCCAGGATCCTTCTACATACACACCTCAAAGTAAGTGTACTTTTCTACCTTTTTTGTTGAATTTAGGCAATTTTCGGTGAGCTGGAACCAATTTCCCAAAAACCCATTGAAACAATGGTTTCGGTTAACGAGCAACCTTCTAGAACGGATTGTGCTCGTTAACCAAGGGACCACTGTATAGCAAGATGGTCTTAATTCATGACCATCGTTAAAGCAGAATACAGTATCGCTGAACGAGACATCATTTATCAAGGTTTACCTGTAGTTCAGACTCTTGGGAAAACATTCCCTAGCAACCAGAAACTTTCTGCGGATGTGGGCTAGTATCTGTCTGTGCAAGATGTGTAGTTTAGACACTCAAAAAATTTTCCCAGTAACCGGAAAAAATTCCGACGACAAGGAATTTTTCCGGGTTTGGGAAAGTTGTCTGGTCAATCTTTCATTCCTGGAAGTCTTCTGCACCAATTGTTATGGCAAATGGGGATATCACTATATAATACATACGGTATTGTAATAAGTATTTTGAGATGTCTCATTTTTTTTATTTTACCGAATACAGTGAGTTCTGCTACAACGCGTGTTTTGATAACGCGAATTTGCTCTAACGCGATTTATGAATTAGGAACGATATTTGTATAACGCGAACGCTTGTTTGCTATAATGCGATTTTTGCTGACTATTTCTCCAATTTTGTGGTATTAACTGTGAATATGGTAAAGAAGAATATCTCCAAGAAGCGTTCTGGTGATAGAATTCCCGGTGATGATCGTAAAAGAAAGGATATAACACTTGAAGAGAAGCTCGATTTTATCAACCTCAAAATCACCCTTCTCCCCCATCAAGTTACATTCATATTTTTTCAAGGTAAAGTGTTACATTTACTGTATGATTTCATTATTAGATATGAATGTAACATTTATTTAGACTGTGCTATCCTTTGTGTTAGGCTAACTACTAAATTTTTTCGATTTCGAGTAATCTGCACCTAACCCTATTTTCTCCATAAGCCCTGTTATTTCTATTACGCCATTTTCTATAACACGATATTTTACAAGAACACAGTTTCGCGTTATAGCAGAACTACCTGTACTGTATTATGAAATTTGTAACATGTATTTCACAACAGCAAAACGTGAATTATGAGTGATTTAGAATTAAAGTGAAAATTATGGGGTTTTTACTGTACACATAAAGTACAGTACTCGTACATACTTCTGCTAATTGTTTCCACATATGAGGGGGTGGGGAATCCTTAGCCAATGATTAAAGGTTAAAAAAAGGTTGTAAATGCAGATTGAACATCATTTTAACTTGAATCAGGTTCTAATTTCATTATACAGTACACTCATTGGAGTTTGATATGCGAATATGCAAGTCACATCATTGTAACAAAGGGTTTTGATGCACAGTACACACTATTTTTTTTTCTGCATCCATAAAAAAAAGTCAGGAATTAGCTCAATATTAACTTAAAATTTATCCACTTTATTTGGTACCACTAGATGCTTTTACATCAATACACAATTTGGAGGACAAACAATTAATGGTGTTATAACAACACTGCAAACTTTCAATAGTGTTTGAGGTTAAGCATGTTTTACATTATCAAAATTAACCACATTAACATGCTTTTAAAAGATAACAGTGAGATGTCTTGTCACAATCCTAAAAACCTACTCAAATAAAGAATTAGACCTATTTTAATATTTTTGGTCATCAGTAGTGTATTAAAAACCTATGATTTAATCTTCAATTATCTTGATAAAATTTTTAGGTTACAGTTACTACTTCCTATAAAAATTATCTTCATATACCACTACTACTGTTGATAACAAAAGAATTAACCAGGAAAAAAAAATTGTGTTAACAAATCAATCCAGGATACTGGTAATGCAATACTTTTCTAATTTGCATTAATTTTGAATATCCATGCCAGCCTTAACTTGGTTTTTCAAATTGGATGCAATGAAACTGACCTAAAAAAATTTTGATAGGAGATCCTGAAATGACTTGCTTGCATATTAACAACTTATTTACACCAATACTAGGATCACACAAATGTAAAGTCCCCCCAAAAAAGTATCATTAGATTTCCTGTCGGTACAGTTTGAAACGCTAGACGAAATGCTTTGATATGGTCGCCAGTGCATCATCATAAGTTGGTACGCCTGCTTGCCATATCAGGAACAGCTAGAAGTGGGGGTAGGATTTGGGGGAGGGAGGAGTCCTTGTTTGACATACTAGATACCTCAACATACACAAGCCACTGACTGATGATTGCAATAACACTGAAATATACTTAAATGGAAATGTTTCAGAAAATCATGACTGAGACAAATCTCAAAATGGACATTTCCCCATTCTGTCATTGTAGTAACAGAGTTTCACAATATGCCTATTCATGTTCTTCACAATATGTCTGATTTATGAAGTGACTAAACAAATACAGGGGTAGTACGGTACTTAATATTAGAGTGAACAGCTAGAGCAAAATATACAATATATCAGTCTAAATATACAATACAGTACTATATCAGTCTACATGGGATCTGCCATGTTACTCATTTGTAAATTGCATTTGTTTAACACCAAAATAAGGTTTCAAATCAATAGACACTGGTGGTTGTAAGTGTCAGAGTGGCAGCGTTACATACCCTGTACTGTTATTACTCTCGTTGTGAAGCAATGATAGCACCTCTCTTATCTTGCAATGTCTCCCCGATAATTCCTCGGTCAATCTCCCAGAAGATTCTATTGATGACTGGCATGGCGTTGGTATCCATTTATGACATCCACTCTGATTCATGTAATTGATCTGAAGCCTCGGAGGATTAACATCATTTGAAAAGGTATACTGTATACAGTTCTCATTCATGCTCAAAGATCGTGGATGTAGAAATACGTACTAACCATTCAGAAACAGGTCAAGTAACATTGCTCGAAAAGCCTCGAATCACATCGACCCCATGGCTAACGATACTTTTCTGGGGGACTCTACATATCTTACAGTATCCTCAAGTTATATACCTACTTACTTTAGCACATCATGCAGTCAATACTTCCAATGATATGGATTAGAATAATTCCTAAAAGGTGGTCCAAATAACACATTAGTAATTACTGAAAGAAGATGTAACATTAAGTTTAATGCATCAGTTATATACTTAAGACCGAAATTTCAATTTACAAAATACCAAATGATAAAATATAAGCTATGTACTATGTCACAAAACGTTTTCAAAGTAAACTACCAAGTGTACAGTGCTCTACCTAGTGAGTGAAACTTACAAAAAAAGGGAACAGTATTAGTGACAGAAGGAATACTTCAAATGGAATGATATAATATACTTTAACCTATTTAATCAATGTTTTTCTGCAAGTATTTGAAAAGATACATGGTAACACTAATTAAATTCTGCACAAATACTTAGAAATGATGCCAGTATTAACTGTCTAGACTTGCAGTGTTTAAACACCTACCATAACACCCACTTAGTAGATTAGGGCAGTTTGATCAGTTGCCAAGTTTGGTTTCCTGGAAATTATTCCTTAAAAAGTTCCATAAACAAGACATGATTATTCAGGATACACCATTTGATGCAGATCAGCCGACTCGCTGATACTTAGTTGTAATGCTGTGGTTGCTATTCCCATTTAGAATAAAGGAGTTAAGATACAGTACAGTAGTACATGTATCTTTTCTCCAATCAATCATGCACTAAGTTACCATGATGTATTTTACCTCACTACAGAGAAATGAGTGCGAGTTATATCTTTTGTCCCATAAGATCCCATAAAGCACATGTTACTTTTATACAGCAAATGTACCATGCCAATAGTAAAAATACTTAGTTACACATTACTACAGTAGTTGGATACAGTGGAAGGAAAATTCTGCCACTAATATTTGGATAGATCATTAAATATAAAATGGAAGGCCCAAGACCTGCCATTTTCACAAAGCTAATCCCAAGATGATGATTTCAAAACCAAAATAACACGGTTATGGTTGACCTTAAATTTAATGTTTATTATACTAGACTTTTTTTTTTCACTTGACATTCAATAAAATATCATTATTCACATATAACCTTATGTGATGTATATTAATTCATATTGCAATACACCTCTGGGTTCTCAAAAGTCCAAATACCAAGAGAAAGTTGCAAATTTTCATATTGCACCATCAATAAAGATTTTTATGTTTTGATATTATACAGTACTGTTTACTGCATAGATATACAGTACATTTAAAAAGTATCAACTAGTGTCCATACATTTTTGTTGGCACAAGCCTTGCCCCAAGGTAAGCCAGCTATATTTCATTAATCCTGTCTGCTATTCAATTTGACACCCCTGCATCTTATAATAATCTAAAAGTAACCTCTCAATCTATCAAAGTAAACTGCTGAAAGACAACAAATGATTAACAATAAAAGAAAACACAAAATACTAAAAAATATACCCTGTATTCAGATTAAAACTGCCAACTTGAAAATTCACATACATATGTAGATGCCTGAAGAAGGCAATTTATCACAAAATATCAAGAGGATAAAAATTGCATAAAAACCAATTTTGAAATAATGAGTCGACTTTTCAAGATAAAAAAAATTGAGAAAAAATTAACAATATTAATAACCTCAGGTGTATGTAAGAGAGGTGAGCTTAAACAGAAATAAAAATACAAGTGTTTTTTGCAGTTAAGGAATGGGTAGGGAATTTTTTGGTGCAAAAGAGAGTTCCTGTCTTAAGAGATGGTATAGACTGATGTACAGTACATTAGTGGAGGAATGTAATGCATATAACTGACAAGAGCTGTTAGAGAACAGCAGCCTGTCCATTAAGACATTAAACACTTGCAGCAAGACTAACCAAAAGCAAAGCTAATGCCAAGATGACAACTTACTCTCCCTTTACTTTGCAAATAGATGACCTACTGTCTTGCCAAAGAGGAGTAACTTATGGCTTAACAGCACACAAGGAAAAGCAGACAAGCATGCTACAAATATTAAGGATCACTACCTGATGTATGCATTGACCATACAATGTGGAGAGTACATCTCTGGCAGACTTAAGCTTACCTTTTAAATTTCAATACAGTATCATTACAAAATTTTAATCCAAACACCAGTTTGCCATTAATACAATATCAGTACCTCTTAATTCATCAACTGGCAACATATAAAGTAAAAATACACCAACAAATATCAGAAAATGACATGTCGATACAATACAGTATTAAAATATAAGTACAGGTAGCATGAAATATAACGTATTTAATTCTACCGCTACAACTCATACCTTTACCTTTGATTCAGTAGTTACACTACTGGAACATCACAGCTTTCAAACAAGTGAAGTTTGTGATATGATCTGACTGGCACTTCAACCAAGCAAGGTAGCATTCTCTAAGCCTGTGTTTCTCAAACTGGGGCAAGGGGGTCACGGCAAGATTTTAGGGGGGAGCCATGGCAGGCTTGTGTAAGTAATACAGTATATGTTTGGAGAAAATGTGGAACTCTTATTCAACTTATTTTTTGTTACTTTGCCTTGTTAGGGGAATTGTTTGTTTTTTTTCATTGTGTGTAATCATAATACCCATACAGAACAGGTTTGATATATACATAGTACGGTGCAAAAGATAGTTTTTCCTTTTCCAACGGATTCGCTCAGATTGCACGGTTCTAGTTCCTGTTAGACAAATTCCTTGATCTCAGAACGATTCTGCTGCCAGAGACCTCTATGAAGAAAAATCTCTGACTGTATTCTGGTGCTCAATGTATCAGTTTTATCCAAAAGTTAGTGAGGTTGCACTTCGAGTCCTCTTGCCATTTCTACTACTTATTTACGTGAATCTGGTTTCTCCACCCATCTTCAAATAGAGAATAAAAGTCAAAACCGGTTACATGTGGACCCAGACATGAGATGTGCTTTATCAGTGACTCAACCTCGAATCAGTCGACGGACTGAAAGGAAACAATGTCATCCATCCCATTGAACTGTAACAAAATATTCATTCTGTTTGGTGATTGAAAACATTAAAATAAAGGAAGAGAACCAAAACAGTTTATTTTCATCATTTGTGAGGGGCTTGGGAGAGAACTGAAGGGGGACCACGAGGATATTGAGAGTTCCTCATGGGGGGAATGGATTGAAAAAGTTTGAGAAACACTGCTCTAAGGCTAGATGATGTAGGATACCAGCCTCAGTGAGAGCTAGGCAGAAAAATTCAATTCCAGGACTGGGCAGAACTATTTCTTGTTGTTATAAAGTTATAAATACACTTCAACAATGAAGATTTTAAGCGCATAACAAGTTAGTGATACAACAGTCCAACAACATTAAAAAATTATGGGAGATAGAACTTTCTGTGCTGGCAGAGTTATTAGGGTGCCCTTAGCTTTTGCCATCACTGTTCTCAAGTTTTCTGTCCTGATGATCATTTCAACAAAGTAGTATACTACCTCACATAGAGGGAGATGGCACAACAGAAAACTGCACTAGTAAAACTTTGCAATTACAGTATTAACAAAATTACCGATTTATTCTTATTTCATTTAACCAAAATCAATCAATCTTCATGTTTGTAGATATAAGAAATTCTTTAATTTCAATGACTGCAGATATCTACACAACCTGCATACTTTTCCTCGGACATTCACTTTCACTGAATTAACAAGAAATGGTTGATGTATCCTCTTTGATGGTGCTCATATGTCCTGGTTCCCATTTATCTATTTTTGCACAAGCTTTGGTTACCTCCCTCTACTTGTTAGTGACATTCTTTGGCATGACACTTCTTACTCTCATTATGATTGGCAACATATACCCACAGGTTTCTTTAACAGTTACAAAACTATAATAGGGGTGTTACTGTACACTTATCTTTGCCCGTACATTTTTATTTACTGTATACTGTACTGTAACAGCTGGTGGAGCAGTGACAGAAGATAGTATTACTTATGAATTTGTAGAATACCATATGGGTATATTCTAAAATGTATTTCTTAGTCCATTATATTTATATAATATACAGTACAGCACCTGCTTAACAACACTGAAATGGCCAACATGATGTACAGTACTGTACTACAACTAATTTTAACTCTCCTCCTCAGTAAGAAATAGAAAATCTACTGTTCAAAGCTCAAGACCTATGAAAAATGTGTTAAAAAACCATGATTTATAAAAACTTGATTTTTTTTTACTCTTATCTCAATAGACATAACCATGAAAATTATTCACAAAACAATTCTTTAAATATCACTATAATACTGTACAATCTAACTAAGGAGGAATACACCTTATAGTACATAAGAATAATGAAATTGTGTGTAAATAGGGTTCACAGCTGGATAAGCAAGCTTCTTCATTCACAAAAAATGTAGGTATTCTTTGCAGGTTATGTTCTCCCATTTATGCTTTTTTATAAACTAATGTCATAGAATGAAAGTGTGGGGACAGGAGTGTATACATCCGATAGCCTTTTCTGTCCATTCAGTTGCTAACAAACAGCCAGTCTTTGATTACAGACCAGTACAGAAAAATTTCAAAAATTTTATTTTGTATTTTTCTGTATAAACTGGTAAGGTGCCATGTGTCATAGTCCTAATTACTGTAACAGGTATCAGTTTGGGAAGGAAGCAGACATGAGGTCTCTGAAAATGAATTGCATAATCACCATTCTAGTTCAAAATTGACTATATACAGTGGACCCTCCATTAACGAGAGGTTCAATTTATGAGATTTTGGTTAACGAATCGGCTCCCATAAGGATTTTCAGTTCTAATAATGAGTACAGCTTCTATTAACGACAGCCTTACGAGAAACACACACTTTGGTGAGCACATCAGCTGATCGGCTAGGCTAGTCCTCCAATACTGTAATGTAATACAGGTGATTAATTTTTATCTCTTGTGCAAAACATATGTCTACATTCAAATTATTCTCTGTCTTCCAAGGATTCTAGCAATGCAAGTTGTATTCTCCTAACTTTAGTCTGTGATATTTTATAAGATAAAAACTTTAAAAGTCTAAAAAGCACCAAACCCTAGCTGGGCAGATGGGGGAGAGGGAGGTGGGATGATGGATTGTGACAGTTCGGCGCCGAAGGTCTAATGCGTATTTATTTATCAGTCCTGTACAGGGGGTTTATGTTTTTCTCTTATAAAATGTCACTGAGCTGATCTGGGAGAATATAATTTACATTGCTGGAATTCTTGTAAGATAGTGATTAATTTGAATATAAACATGCTATAGTTTACATTAGACATAAAAATTTTATTACTTTTTACAGTATATTTGAGTACAGTACAGGTTTGCACTTAGGACAATTATTTCTTTTCTTTTTTTTAGGATGGTGTGTGCATGTAAATGAATAAAAATAAATGAAGGAATTATGTAAATCTACCCAAAAATACAGTTGAAAAACTTGTACATACTAAAATGTACTATTGTACACCGATGTACAGTACTAAAATTTTTATTTTGTGTGCAAAATATATGTTTATATTCACATTATTCTCTGTCTTCCAAGGATTCTAGCAATGCAAGTTTTTATCCCCTAACTTTAGTATGTGATATTTTATTAGATAAAAACTTAAGTCTAAAACCACCAAATCCAGGCTGGGCAAATTGGGGGGGGGGGGGGGGGGGATCGTATCACCCATTGACATTTCTCAGTTTAACTTTGTTTACAGTGGAGTACACACATCGAGTTTGTTGGTCTTTCGAATATTTTTGCATTTTTACATTAAATTTATTAGTCATTCAGAAATTTAGTTAACATATTGACAATATACAGTGCAGAAATTATTAAGAAATACGAGGTACAGTACTGTACTTTGTTTATATTTAATGTTTGTATTTACTTTTTCTGTGAGTTGGAACCAATTACCCAATATCCCATTGAAATTTACAGTATTTTATTTACCTGATGACTTATTTCTTACTTTCCTCTTTTGTCTTAAATTAAGTTATTTTAGATGGCTATAAGGATTTAGGCTCTGATAAAGTTGGATTTTAAACACCATTCTGTAAGTGTAGCATGCGCATAGCATGGGTTCCGACTTAAGATCATACAGTACTCAGGAACGGAACCCGTTCATAAGCCGGGAACCCCCTGTATTGTATGCTTCACCTGAATTTGGAAATATCTTTTGGTAACTTGATTCACTATACAGGTATCCACCATTTAGAGATCATTCACTTGGCGATAATTCGGTTAAGCAATCTTCAACTCACTAGGAGGGAAAAGTATTTTCAAGGCTGACACGAAACCACTTGGAAAGGGAGGTACTATACATGTATAAGATACTACCTACAATCCCAGGCTGTTATTACATTGGTGTTTACCCTGCCTTTGAACATCGCGATCTGTGCTTTACAATAGTACTGCTCTGTATATTATTGATTACTGTGCATTGCTGTTAATGTTGCGACTTTGGCATGTTACTGAGTACTATACTGACTGTTCATTGCCCTGTACTATTGTGATATTGCGTACTAAAGTGACCCCCCCCCCCTCCCCTGCTCTTGTCGGCTAATAGGTGGACCTGGTTAACAGCTATTTACTATATTACCTTATGATGATTATTTTGTTTATATTTTTTGCACATTCTGTATGATTGAATGTGTGTGTGTATGTAATAAAGTACTGTACAAGAAAATGAAGAAAATTACGTTCATATACCCAAAATTTTGAGTTGAAGAATAACATATCACACAGCTCGCCCTCACCCATCTGAGTGCTAC
Source organism: Homarus gammarus (assembly GCA_958450375.1). NCBI lineage: Eukaryota > Metazoa > Arthropoda > Malacostraca > Decapoda > Nephropidae > Homarus > Homarus gammarus. Next base: position 1,452,082 of record CAUDMG010000277.1, read on the forward strand.
CGAGTGGCGAGTTGGCCAGGCAACTCCACTACACAATTACGTGCCATCTCCACGGATATTATTTCTCGTTATCCCTCGTTTAAGATATTATTTCTAATTTCTGTTTGCTCAGCAATCAAACCACTTAGTGATCAGCTTTTCAAGAATGCATCCTGATTGCCAAAACGCATCCCTGTACAGTATCTCACCTTTTTTCTCTCAAGAATTTTTTTTTTTTCTTTTCCCTGTTTTGGCATTTAACATTTCAGTGACCATAATCACCAACACCAAGTTGATGGTACAGGAATTGGTTCAAAACCTATCTTTGTATTAGGTAGGCAGGTAACTTAAGCTTGTTTTGATTATGGTCACTACCTTAAGGAGTTGTGACCCTGCCTTGCCAGGTAAAAGGGCATTTGAAAGTCTATATACTATAATGCCTAGTTCACATTCTGTAAAAATGGGTTGGTAATAGGAAGGGTATCAGCCATATAACTTGCTTCGTATTTGCCTGACGGCAACCAGGAAGCCATGCCATCAGGTAATCACGGTAAGCGTGGAAAATGTCCATAAAACAGCGATGGTACCACTTCACATAAAATGACTAAATTAATTGTTTATACAGAGGTGAGAGTTGCATCTTCCCTCAGTAATTTCTTCAGACCACTTAACTTGAAATATACCCTTCCTTTATTCTTTAAACATGTGGGTTGCAATACTGCACATCATATTTTGTTAAATCACTTCAATTTGCTGGAACCATATAACTATGCTGTATTGTGATAATGACTCAGTTCTTTAAAGATATATTTTTAGTGTTAGAGAGATCAGATCCCCTATCATGCTGATCTAATATATCAAGAAAATTTAAATTTTATTAGGTAATATGATTTGACACATTTGAAATACATAATACCACATGCTTGCCGAGTCAAATTATGATTAAAAAATCAGGAGCATTCAATTTATTTTCTTCATGAATGAAAAAACTCAAATTGGATTTCGTGCCCGCTGAAATTATGTACCCTGAGAGGTTTAATTCACAAAATCATTCATCTAGATTCTATGAAATCTGTTGTGCACAAATAGTTGTTTAAGGTAGAAAACATTAATTACCGCACTGAATATAAAATCAAAATATATATCTTAATACTGAAGCTGGCCATCATTTTTTATTGCAAACTTTAAAGTTAACAGCATTTCACATGATTGGTAGTAATAATGAAATAGACTTCAGTTTACAAAATATAGTTTGTGTATGTTCCCTAGTACTGGGAATAACATATCCATCAAGTTATTTCTTAAAATTAATTTTATAAAATGGTGTTTACATAAAACACTGGGGTCAGTGTATGCCAAGACCCTAGGACTAGTGACTTCCTTTAATTGTTAGCTTGGTGGTCAAATTATATTTCCATTATTCCTTATCCACATTAACCTGGCAGAGGTACCAGTGATAATACTGACTCTCACCATGTCCTAGTCTGTGCATTCTCAGCAGTGATCCCATTAATTTTATAATCTTATCTACAAAATTAAATAACCAAAGAGCAGAAAACTACATAACCTTATGAAAATGGCTGTCAGAGTGATACTGTACTTCTGTAAACTGCAAGGAACAATTGTTCCAAGTATCCTATGAAACAGGAGTTGGTGTAATGTGCCCTCTGATACAAATACAGGTATAAATATCTTTTACCAAGTCATTAACAAGGATATTAAACAAAGAAAACAGGGAGAGCGAGAACTGACAAATACATGGTACAGGTAGTGTGTATGCATGATTACAAGACAAATACTAATGATATACTGTACTGTATTCGTAACATATATAAACAAATGGAAAAATCATTAATACAAAGAATGCTAAAAACAGAACAAGATCATTAAATCTGTAATAAAAAAAAGTTGTTATTAATGTCTATAACTCTCCCTTATATGGTTTAAATTATCATTACCGTATATAGTAATGCAGTACTGTCTTCTGGTATTAACTGCAATTCAGGTTTAGTAGCAATGTGGGACATTATTCACATTTGTATGAAACTATTATCAAGCCTTTTCAAAATATTGGTCTAATTTATCAAAAAAAATTCATATTTCAAACTCCCAAACATCCTAACCACAACAACAACAAATGCAACACAATCACTGCTCCTGGATGAGCTGGAAGGGGGTGTGATACTGTAGTTTAAGCAGATAAGGGAGATGCTCCATCCACCAAAGAGTTCTTCATGGAGTTCTGTTGCGTTGAATTCTGAGCAGCTGCTATCATGTCTTCCCGGGAGCCTCTGTAGGAGAAAAGTGGTTCAGTACTATATGGAACTTGTTGGTTCATCCATAAGTATCATCTTATCTGACGACACCACAGCCTTTCAGTCCTTTATAGGGAATAATGGCAATGTAGCACAGTACAATACTTACATCCAGTGACGTAAGGAATTCTTGTCACAGGTATTTGTATACCCTGTAATACAAACAGTCTCTCCTAGACTTACGACATATTCGACTTACGACAACCCGATAATTACGACGGCCATGGTAGTATAAAAGATTTTTCACATTATACGTATTTTGGAGTCCCGACGTTAGTGGTCGCGCTATGTACTGACAAAATTTTCGTTTGTAATTCCCTTTAAAATGGCTGGCAAGTGTAAAAGTGAGAGTTCTTGTGGTGCTGAGAAGAAAAATAGACACCCATTTTAGAATTACTATGTATTATTTTCGCCTTTTTGACTAACGACCAATTCGACTTACGACCTAGTCGTCAGGACGGAATCCCGTTGTAAGTCGAGGAGAGACTGTACAGGTATATCTTATTACCAATGACTAAAAGTCATCCATTATCAATATCTGAACTGCTATTAAATGAGATCTGCAGTTAAAAAAATAATAATAATAATATCCAATACAGTACAGTGACCCCTCGTTTAACGAACACCTCGGTTAACGTACTTTCGATTAACGAACTGCCTTCCATAAGGATCTTCAATTCGGTTAACGAAAAAAAATTCGGTTAACGAAGTTCTTACGAACCGACCTCAACATGTTTTCGCTTGCACTGACCGGGCAACCAGCTTTAGTATCAGTCCGCCGATACATTAATCGGTTCTAGGGCTTAAATTCCTTACTATTTTAGTAAATATCAAGTTTATACTACTGTATTCAATAATTTTTAAAGTTTAATATTCAATTTTTTAGTCATTTTAACAATTATTGAACATAACTGAAGGTAAAGTGACTAGTTTAATGTGCGGCATCCAGCCTCTTAACACAGCAAACAGGAGTTAGTCTCTCTCTGTTTTCACTGGAGGTAACATCTTGCTTGAGACTCTCTTCAAGTAAACGCTTTTTTTCTGTGTTTCCAAGCAAATTATTGGTCATTTTGAAATATATTTTACATACTGACAATATATAATGCAGTGCAGTGTTGATTTAAAGAAAATAATCTTGAATTACACCAGAGAGCTAAAATTTTATGGGTGAAATGGCGCCATGGGGTGACTTCTCTTCCACCCCAATGCCTTCTCTTCTTCCTTCTCCTCCACCCCCATTCTAAATCCCATCATCATCATCATCCAGGAGCCTTCTTCATACACACCTCAAAGTAAGTGAACTTTTCTACCATTTTTGTTGAATTTAGGAAATTTTCGGTGAGCTGGAACCAATTACCCAAAAACCCATTGAAACAATGGTTTCGGTTAACGAACTTTTCGGTTAACGAACGACCTTCTGGAACGGATTGAGTTCGTTAACGGAGGGGTCACTGTACTTCACTTATTTTCATTAAACTTCTAGAGATTAATAGTAAAAACTGTTAAGGCAGAATTGAATTAAAATAAATAGTATTTTAAAAAAAAATCACAATTTGTGCAAGTGTCTACTCAGTGTGCTTAAAGCCACCGTACATAAAACTCACCCTTATTACAGTACAGTACTGTACTTATAATTAGTCATTTGAATAATAGCCAGTAAATTAGGATACGCTGCAAATCTAAATGATTAACAAGATTTTCCTAATTATTCAAGAACAAGTACAGTATCATCAATAAATAAATATTCTTTAGTGTTCAGCTCTAAGTTATAAATACAAAATTCAACACTATATCAAGTTAAGCAAAATAAACATCAATCATGCTTTCTTGGCACAGGGGACCTCGCAGGTGTGCTTAGAATACGAAATTTCATATACAGGGTACAGTACCCTCCATTCTTTTGTAAAAATATCATAATTCTGTTAGGGATATGTAGTGATAAACCATCAGTTTGTTTTAAATTTCATATTAGAAACACAACCAAACTGGACCTCCACTACAGGTATACATGTATATACACACACTCGGTTTATTTTTAATTAAAAACCACCATCAAGTACTGACACTTTCAACATGTATCATGCTGATGCAGATAATTTGTAAAAATACTGGGTAAACATATCAATAGCCCCTTAATTTGCAGCAATCAAAATAATTTATAAATTAACACCACACTTCAGAGAAAAAAATCTATGAAAGGGTTAATGACCACATAAAAACTGGGTTAACAGACAGAGCATCAGTCACTGTATTTGAGTTTGCCCAAACCTAATCTAAGTGCTGGGGGTCCAAAGTGTGGGTGCACAGTGTATGATTTGGAAGCGACTTGGAGAAAGTAGACACTGCACAGTACGGTATTCCCTTTTTCCCTGGGATGGTGGGGTAGGTGTTAAGTCTTAATATATGAAGCTCTCAATAAAAATCCATAAAAGTGAGTGTTCACCAGCAAAAACCCAGCCTAATTAACACTAATTCAATCTGAACACTTTACTAATATACATGTACTAAACATGTAACTTTACCTTTATCTAGATTCTTCTTTACTGCACAAATATAATTTATTCAAGATTAATATATTCACCCAGCATCTTCATGAATCAGCTGTTAAAATGAATCTGCTCAACAAACAAGTCATGTGTTCAATACAGGGGCAGAGATGACCAAGTGATTAATTGTGTATCAATTTCTATAAAACAAAATGATCAAATTGAACTTATTATCTAAAAAAAAATCTATTAACTGTACCTATTAAGTAACTTATAAAAAGACACGCAAATTTTAAATAATATTAGCCCATGGTAGACACAGGTACTGCAAAATTAAAAGAATACAGCAAGATGGTAGTAAAGGTATACATGCACGACATAATGCTCAAACTTTCAATAAGCATAATTTGGACATTCTATTGACTACTACACATGCCTACACTATAAGAAGAAAACCAGAAACCAACATGTAAGTGGTTGTTATCAAAACGATCGATGGTGCTTGTTATAAAACTGTTAGCTGGTTCAAGTGGATCGCCAGGCCTCAGGGTCGTCCACCAAGATGGCACTTTGAGAGTTGACCGGCCCAGTGTTTTGCTGAGCTGCAGCGATCATATCCTCCCGACTTCCCCTAATACACATTATTGTTATTTAGTGAAAAAAAAAAGAAGAAATAGTCTTGAAAGAATTAAGTTTTGAAAGATGGTGTACATGAATAAGTAATTGCAACAGCAGACACTACAAGATTACTCAAAATCAGAACTGTGTTGAGCCCCTTGATCTTAAAAGGGCCTTTTGCTTATTTCATCCTTTGCCTTTCTTTAATTTCCCAAGTTTACATTATGTACAGTACTCAGACGATATGGGCATACATACAGTACATGATCTCCAGTCCAAATTTCTTTGGTCTTTGTAGTACAGTATTCAAATATGGGGTATTTTCAGATAATAATTATTGAACTTTTCACACAAAAGGCAATAAAAATCAGCTGATATTAATGCACGGATTTACATTCAGCAATGTTCTTATTTACATCACTCTCAGCATAAAATTTATCAGCTTTTCATGTGACTTCTTGATATGTCACCTAGTAGTTATCAACACCATAATGTTCCTTCATGTTATGCACCAACTTACCCTTATCTAATTTATGTTGACTTTCAACTTTCTGCATAATGAACACACTCCCTCTTCACACCAGTACACACAGCACTGACGTTTGGACATGTGTTGGATGCCATTGTAATGCCACAATAAATGTAATTACCATGGAGATATGTGAGAAAAGCACAAAGCCAACCACCTTATATTAAAAATGCTAGGCACTGACAAGAGGGCAACAACCTTGCATGAAAAATGGAGAAGCAATCTTCAGAAACTCAAATGCCATTTTAGTATATTTTAATGTGTGGGCATTAAAATTTTGGAAGTTTTCAGATTTGGCATTCTCAAACTGGAGATCATGTACTGTACTGTACTGCACAGTATTAAGAAAATGAGAAGTGGAAGATTAGTAAATGGTGTATCAACCTGAGGATGCTGGTAGGAGAGGAAGACCCACATGGAGATGTAATTAACGGCAAAGGATCAATAAAAGTTATGTCGACGAGCATCTAGGAATCAGCAGTGTTTGTAAATGAGTTACTTTTGGGGATGGACTTACTGCTGTTGTGCTTCTGGCTTATGGGAAGCAACAGGGATAAACTTGACTTTTAGCTTTGTTGAGGTAGGGAAGTACCACAGCAAATATTCTCTTTCACAGCAGTAAGAATAAAAGAAAGACAGTGAATGAAGGGAGAATGTGTATGTGTGTATTTAGTCATTTCCAGCCAACCTGCATTAAACTGGAAAAGACTCTGAGGTAGGCAGCTGGGGATAAATCCAAAATGGCTAGTAAACTCTGAAATCAAGATGATGGCTGCAACTGTTGTGATATGTGCTGTTTAGGTAGATAATGTTATTTAAAAAAAAAATGTCACTAGAGAGCAACCTTTGCTTCCAACCCATGATTTTCAAGTGAAATATGATGAGATAAGATGAGTGTTCATATAATTCATCTCCCAGCTGCCAGATGGGAGCATTGTTTACTGTCCTACACCCCCAGTATGACTTGCACATTTATATGAGTGAGAGAGAGAGAGAGAGAGAGAGAGAGAGAGAGAGAGAGAGATGCTTACTGTTCTAGAGACAATTTTGACTACCAAAAAATAAAATAATCAGTTAAACTCCATGAAATTTTTTTTTTAAATTTGCAGACCAATTACATATAACTTGCAATGTTCTCCTCTTTTATGTGAACCATGCCGAGCACTCAGCCAACAAGTTTTGAATGCTTCCCACAGACGTCTGTTTACTCCACAATGGTACTAACTCTCAAACTTACACTTGATCCACAATATTGTATCTGGAAAAGGCCTATAAGTGATATTACCGGTAATGTGGCCAAGCAGTCAAGGAAAAGTATCAGTACAAATGTGAAAATGCAGGTCATAAGATGTGTGGAGGCAAGTGAACACCAGGTTGATATTGGTCACAGCTTGAGTTTTGACTATATCAACCATTTAAACCATTAGTAGGTAGTAGACAGCCATCAAACAGGGAGGTACTACCACCTGGGAAGATAATGAAAGCATAATGTATTGTCTAATGGTAGACCCTGCTGCCATATGGCACTACAAAAATTGTGACCAAGTCCCAGGTTGCTGACCTGACTTTCTGCCTCATTTACACACAATTGCAGGGTTTCAATTGTTTCTTTTACTACTACTGACAACACAACAAACGAGTACATACTGTACTGTGTATCATTTCTCTCTTAATTTCTTTTTTCGTTTTTGTATTTATTTACGGTTATTATTTTTTATTTTTTTATAGTTTTTATCTATTTTTATTTGTTATTGTTATTATTATTATTATTATATTTTCACACCCCAGGCCCAAATTTGAATGTAGAAAAGGGATTCTGCCAAATCCATCAATACTGTAACAATAGTTCTTACAATCACGAAAAGTCAGGAAAACTATATTTCTTAAGTCAGGAAGTATAAAAACTTTACACTTGGTCAGGAAATTTGATAGCTTTCTACTGGCTAGGAAAGTCAAGAAATTTAACTTTAACACTTTTTATAATCATATAAAATCCTTGGAATGTAAGGTTATGGCAGTCCTCTGTCTGAGTAGTGTAATGTACTAGATCATAACAAAAATTGACTAATTAATTTCACCTTTTTTTCCTTGCACAAGTTGCACATTCATCATAAAAGCTTGGTATCAATTTCTCAACAACACACATATTGGCAGAGGACTTAAAGGTGATAGGTGGTAGCGAGCCTTGCTTCCAGAGCTTTCTAAAGGATGTTTTGAGTACTACCTGATGGTTTTAGACTCAAAATATCTACATCCATGAACTTCTCATGGTATTATTTACTTCATTTCTCTATGTTCTGAGGTCTGTATTTGCTATGATCAGGATCGGTGTTTGCCCAAGAAATGCGTAACATCTAAATGGTAGGAAATGTAATACGTACAGTAAACGTACGACTTGGAAACTTGAAGGGATTTGTGTAACTCGAACAGGTATCTTCACCTTGTTTTATGAGCTTAGTGAAGGTGCCTGCCCTTGGATGATACGAGTACATCTTGCTTTCCGCAAAACTTAAATCTTCTTACAGTACTTCAGGTTGAACCTCCATATAGTTTGGGATCCAATAGTTTGGCAGCTTCAAGGGTTCAGCACGATTTGTATCTGGCGGCCCCAGTTTTAGTTTGTGAAACTGCCGCTTGGCCAGCTGTCCAGTGGGGCGCCACTGTAACCCACGATAATCAACAACATTGTTTACAACTGCTACAGCTCACTTCTAATGGTTGGTGCTTCTATATTTATCTTCACCTGTATTTACAGTTTACAGTATACTTGAGTATAGCTCAAGTTTTTATGATCAAATTTTTACACAAAGCGTACAGGAGCAAATTACTGTACAGTACTGTAGTTGTCTACGCAAGTCTGTTTTTGAGGGATTAAATTTCAAGTAATTCTGTGGGTCACTTACAGTAAACAATAGATACCCAGGTCATGCTTGTGGGCTTGCCTACCGTACCCCTAGATTTTCTGTATGTTGCAATATTTAGAACTGTACACTGTACATGCCACTTTAAATCTACAAATATAGGGTAAGTGAAGACGGACAGATAATTTTCTTTTCATTTGCATCCGTTAACATCGATGGCGGTATTATTGCCATGGAATAATTATCATAACGTAAACACAAAAAGGAATAAACATTTCTTTGTGCACGAGTTAGCAGAGGAGCAGTGTGTGTGTGTGTGTGTGGGGGGGTGGGGGGGGGGAGGGGGGGTTGCCAGACAGTCGGCAGAAGCAGCATCTCAGCTGGGCTGCATTACTATGGCAACTGTTGAGGTCAAGCAGCCAGCATCTATGCAAATGGCAGTTGTATTAAACTTTCATTTAGATTTCCCTAAAAGTTTTCGCAGCCTTTTTTTTTGTCGAGATTGCAAACAAACGTTAGAAGTAGCACAATTGTTAAATAACATAATAAAGATAGGTAGCATGGTTAATGAATGCTGGGAAATAGAGTGCTGGGAGTTGAGTTTGCTTCAGCCTTTTGACTTACCAAGGTAGGCTTTAAAAAATAAATATGGCTTTGCTTAAACACACGTATACCATTACATTTATCACACATGCAAGGTATGTGTGAACTCTTAACATGAAGAAAGTTTATTCCCTTTAAGTTTTTGACCTTATGATAATTATGAATTATATTGCTCCACCTAACTGATTGTGAAATGCAATTACTGGTAGGTAAGACCATCTTTTATAATAAATCCCTCTGTTTCTTCAAAGTTTTCTCTATCAGTCTTTCTGCCTTAAGTACCTTGTATCAAATTCTTTTATTGTTCTTTAGAATTCTCACCTGGGAACTGCCTTACCCTACTATGCTTTACATAGCTTATGGCGACCTGTGTTGTAATGGTCAACATGCTCACCTCGCAAGCGAACGGACTCGAGTTCGATCCCCAGGCATGGTAAACCTGCAGGCAAGTTTCTTTATGCCATTTGCCTCTGTCTACCCAGCAGTAATTGGGAATCTGGATGTCAATCGATTTACGGATCATGCTCTGGGGTGATGGTTAGACAGTGCAGTTGGTAAGTTGTCCGGTATTCTTGGACTAAGTCTTGATACTGGGTCATGCAACTCGTTAACTTAGGGTGTGTTTGTTGTGTTGGCGACAGCTTCTACACCTTAAACAAATTCACGCCTAGGTGGCCCTCCTCATTACACGAGGGGCAACCATTATTTATACTTTGCTACTGTGTGGTTCACGTATTATATACCTATATTTTTACCAGTTACAATCAGGGCTCCTGCATTTTCAGCAGTTTCATTTGCAAGTCTTTTCCGGGTTTTTTCTAGGACAAAGGCATTTTTCAGTCTCAAAACCACAACCAGCAAAGAGTTTTTATCACATTTAAAGATGAAAGGCCAAGTTTGACAATTAATCTCAAGCTGTGGTTGTTTATGTTATTGTATAACCTTTGAATACTGTACTGTACTTGACCTGACTTGACTTTATCTAAACAGGCAAAATATTTAATAATATTAAGTTAATCTTGGTCACTGACTGCATTAAGCTGCCTTTGATAAAAAAAAAAAAAAAGCCCCTCATGCATGAAAATAATTTTCAGATCAGTATTATGTTGACAAACCTATCTGAAAATTGAGGTCATGTGCCCACATTTCACTCTTAATTTATGTTTTCCTTTCAAATAAATTTATCTTAACACTGGACCCAACCTCTTTCAGTGGATATGTTTTTGCAAGATTAATGTTTTTTATACTTAATTTTCAAAAAAAAAGAGAAGAGAAAAAGATAAAAAATATAAATGAGCAAGCAGGGTTTTATATACATTACACCAACATTACACCTGTATGTATTACTTACAAGCACATTAGCACATACAAACAACAATACCAAAACTAATATTTTGACTATTCTAGAAAAGAAGGTGCTTTGTTGAAAGCACCTTTATATGGCACTAGTGGTAACCCCCTGCAAATCAGTAGATGCTGGTGGCGTTTTAATTGGACCAAGACTCTTTCCACTGGAAATCAAAATTTGTATTGTTATGTTTCCTTATTTTACTGTAAACTCTTTTTTTTTCTGAAAATTAAAATATCCATTATTCTGGGGGTTTTTTTTTATAAAGTAATACTGTTCTAAAAACTAGTCATGAGTACTAAATTGTGACCTAATATTTCTACTGTCCATACTAAATACACTCCCCACAAAATTGCCTTTTACACTGACTCAATGGAGGAAATAAGTAATCATCTCATTACAGTAAACCCTTGATAACTTGGCATTCGATATCTCAGAATTTCATATAATTCAGCACAGATATGGTCTCGAATTTATAAAATAACTTGGGACATGCCGAGTTATATAAAATTATCTTCGAAAATCTCGGAATAATTTGCCGCTTGGGCAACAGTGACGCCACGACGTAGTGTCGCTCTCCACGCTTGGGTCAGTCTGGCACTTGTTATTGTTGCGGTCGGGTGTGCATTGCCTATCTCTCCACACTTTGTCCTCTCCTCATCAAACATCACTGATATATGTCATCTGCACCTTCAAAGCTCTATAGGAAGGGCATGAAGCTCAAGTCCCTGAGTCTTCAGGAGAAGAATGAAGTGCTAGACCGAGTTGATGTTAGGGCATCCATGCGTGTGGTGTGTGAGGAGTTTGGGATCAAGTCCAGCACATCTTACGACATAAAAGAGAATTGGGACAAGATATCACTTCCAGCAGTGCCAGTTTCCTACACAGTATTTCCCCATAAGTGCCACATATCTTGCTGTCATCCGACAGTGAGTGATTATACACTGTTCATTGTCATCTTTTTGTGTTAACATAGTGTTTAAGTGAAAATACCTGTACTGTTTGAGTGAAAATAATGTACTCTAGTGTTTAAGTGAAAATCAAATTCTTCATTTTATAAAATGAACTAATTACATTAGTACAGTATACTGTGCAAAAGCCGCAATGTTTACTGTATACTTAGCATCCCCCTCCATCACTTCCCCCACCTGTGTCACCTACCATGCCTCTGTGTTACCTACCATGTGTCTGTCACCTACTATGATGCTTTTTTCTTTGCCTGCAGTGCTGATTAGTGTTATTTTTATTTTATTTTTTCTAATTACATGTACACGTACAGTATATGGGCTAAATCCCCATACATACCGAGTTATCAAGGTGTTACTGTATACCCCAAAATATCATTATAATCCAGACCACAAGAAAAATATTATAATTTTTGTAAATCATTTCCACAGTACAGTACAGTACATACACAGTGTTCACAGAAGGTTCACCAATTCTATTTACATGATCATGTTTAATATCATTAGTGTTGTCAAGGCTACTCAATAAAGTAAATAAAAAAATATATGCAAAAATGGGCTGTGCCCCTTAATTACACTTTTCTTCCCATCACATCTCTCACAAGGTGATGATTTACCCCCAAAAAATATATGTACTATTACCTTCACAGATAAAGTGGAATAAATTATAAAATGTTTATAACCTGAATGCTAAGAATACCTCTACTATGATATCTTCATTCATAATCAAGTCAAATATTAATGGCAACAGTTACACAAAATAATTACACTACTGTACTAACAGTATTACAAAACAAAATTGTTCAACACACTTGGATTGGTACGCAAATATGTATGCGTTCGACCTCACCCACTTTCATTTTCAACTTCATGATCGGAAAAATCTCATCTCTATAAGTACTGTACAGTGCAAGTAACATTTATAATGGAGAAAGTTTAAAAGTCAAATTTTAGTTACATCTGTCATAAATTTGGAGTTAGACGAGTTAAACCAAACAATGACTTACGATGAAGAGTTATCAGTGGATGTCACTAATGGTCTCGGGTAAAACAGTAATATAAGTGCAGGCTTAGGCAATGGATGAGAGTAGGTCCCCCCTATATATCTACTAATGCAAACTGTATAACTATGAACAGCATTTTCTTTAACCTTGCATTGTGACTTCTCTTATACTGTATATCATTACAAATGCTATCAATTGACATTTATGATCAAACGTTGAAATGTTTAAAGTACAGTAATACAGTGTATCTCCATTAGCCGGAATCCCTCAAACCCGGAACTCTCTTAGGGATTATGGGGAAACTTTCGTCGTGGCCCTCGACATCTCCAAAGTATTTGACAGGGTATGGCACAAGTCTTTGCAATCTAAACTTCCCTCTTTTGGTTTCTCTCCCCCACTTTCTTTCCTAATCTCTAGCTTCCTTGAGAACCAATCCATGGCAGTTGTTGTCGAGGGATCGATCTCTCGCTCTTTCTCTATCAATAGTGGTGTCCCACAGGGATCTGTTCTTTCACCTACTCTCTTCCTTCTTTTTATCAATGATTTACTTCACACTACAACTAATTCTATGCATTCTTACGCTGATGATTCTACTCTTCACTCTTCTTCACATTTTCCCCTTCCTCCTAACTCTCAAACTAGATCTGTTTCTAGAGCTCATATCATTACTTTTATCAACGAGGATCTGTGCAGCATCTCTGAATGGGGAGGTAGAAACTTGGTTAAGTTCAATAGAAATAAAACTCAATATTTACCAATAACACTTTCTAAATTAGACAATCTCCCACCAATTACATTTCAGGACGCTATCATCCTGCCAAACTCTGAAATAAATATGTTAGGCCTCACCATTTCCTCCAATATGTCCTGGAAATCACACATTCTTAATATAGCTAAAGCTACCGCCCGAAAGTTGGGAATGCTGTACAGATACCGTAGCTACTTCACTCCTGAGCAGTTGCTCCAATTATATAAGGGATTCATTCGTCCTAACTTGGAGTACCGCTCTCATATCATATCTGGGGTGGCTCTTCTTCTGTCCAACTGTTAGATAGGGCAGAATCAAAGGCATTTCGTCTTACTAACTCTCATCCTTTAGTCGACAATCTCTCTTCCCTTTCTCTTCGCCGCAATGTTGCTTCACTCTCTCTCTTTTACAGGTACTTTAACGGGCAATGTTCGGTGGATTTGGCATCTTGTGTACCAACGGCAAGGCCGTGGGCTCGTAACAAACGTCTTGCCCGCAGTGCCCACCGTTTCTCTGTGGATGTCGGTCACACGAGAATAAACCGTTATAGTACCTCATTCTTTCCTCACACAGCCAAACTGTGGAATGCTCTGCCTTCTTCTGTGTTTCCATACTTATACAATCTGTCTCACTTTAAAAAACTGGTTTTCCGGCATCTTCGTGGTGTAGATTAACACAGTATAACCTTTTTCTTCTCTATTTTCAATTTCTTTGTTCTTTTTTTTTTTTTGCCCCCCCCCCCCCCCAGGCCCCGTTGTGGGTCGTTTGACCTGTGCCCAGGTGCACTAATTCCCGAGAAAAAAAAAAGCCGGAATTGAAATTTTCTCAGAAAATCATTCCCAAAGCCAAAATTTTCCGGAAAATTACGGCTTTGGTAACGATTTTCTGAGGAGCAAATTTTCCGGAACATTCCGAGAAAATTCCGGGGATGGAAGAGTTTTTTCCGGGTTTGAGAGATGCAAATCAGGCGCATTTGCTGGAAATTCCAAGAAAAATTTTCTGGGGATGAGGGATTTTTTTCCGGGTTCGAGAGATGAAGTAATGGGCAATTTCTGTTACTTCCGAGAACATTTTTCCATTACCCGGAAATTCCAGGAATGAGGGATTCGTTTCCGGCTTTGAGAGAGTCGTCTCGTTACCCAGAAATCTCTCATTCCCAGAAGTGCTCTGCACCAATTGTTCCGGCTAATGGGGATATCACTGTAATTACAATTTTCATAACCAGAAAAAATTAAAAGTACAGCAAGATCAATGGGTCTCTTGATTTTAAGTTACAATACTACTACGAGTATAGTCCTCTGTCAATGGGGTAATATAGCTTAGTTGGCAGTGCTCTAAATCTCCACCCCAAGAGATGTAGGTTCAATCCCTTGACTAAGCAGGGTTGGTTGGCCAAAATTTGCCGTGGGGTGAATTGAACTAGCCACTCAACCTATCAAAATACAGGACGAGGCTAACTCATCCTGCTTCTGAGTTGTCATTTTGCAAATTGTTAGATTACGTATTCTATAATCATACAACTAACTTCTTTACTGATGTATTTGCTATTATTTTAAGTCCTTTAATGTCAAACACATTTGCTGAATTAATCCCAGTCATCAAATGAGGTTACCGGGTACCCTTTTTTCCTACAACTAAATTTGGCACCACTGTCAGTGACAAACATGGAAGTTCAGCCACTGGATACACTGATAGCATCTAATGATAAATATAAAAACAATGATGATAATCAAACTGATAAAGGCAATGGCTTGTGGGTGAACATGTATGGTAGTTTTGAATACAACTGATATTGAAATTAAAAATTATCTTACATACAAGTTATGGTGGTTTATGTTTTGTCCAGTTTAGATTCAGGACACCATCTTCAACCCTCCATAAAACACAAGCTGGGTAACCTTGGGTTTGGCCAATCCAAAAGATTACATAACACCAGATAACAGCACACACTCTAATCATTTACAGACAAAACTTCCACCTCAGGATCAGGAGTCACAAGCACTGATATTACACTAGTGTACAACACTCCATTGAAATACGTTGTAACAATAAATGAGATATGTGATAATAATTAAGATTAATACAATATGATGAATTTGCTGATTACAGAAATAATTTCCAATATTGATGGAAATTAAACATTAATTAAGTTACATACTCACCAACACATTCTGCTGGAGCTTGCGTAGGACTGACCACTAGGGCCGGTGGCTATCAAACCTAACTCAATTCTACACTCCTACGTGTAGCCAAACTGGCCTTCTGTCTTCTCCAGTCATTACTCCTGAACAATGTCTTGGTTATTGATAATGCAAAAGTGAATAAGGCAGAATCCCTAATCTCATCTTCACTGACAAAGGCAAACTCAAGCAACCTATACTACCATTATCAACTTGATACTCACCTGTCTCCACATGTCTTATGAACTGCACTTTCAGATCATGATTTTCCTGAATTGCTTTGCCACATCAACAGCAATATCAATTACATGTCTTTTTCCAGGCATTATGGGTAAAATATAAGTTAAAAACAGTAGACACAAAGGAAATAAATGCACAATTCTGGGAAACATTCAAAACCGGCGGTGAATAGAAATCAGTGTAAGCCACTCTCATTCACTGTGCACTAAACTTGAAGAAAGAACAAAAATGTTGCATGTCACATGGTCACACACAGAACTTTGGAATTGTTTTATAGATAATACTTCTCCTTTTTTATATAGTAAAAAAATATCCACCACAATAATGAGCATTATTACAAAGCAAATTTTTAAGAAAGATAGATGTGTGTGTTTAATAATAATAATAATAATAATAATAATAATAATAATAATAATAATTAACGGTTTATTGAAAGGGCATGGCAGCAGGAAGGCTGAAAATATACAGTTACATAATTGGAGAATGGATCATTTGATTGACAAATAATATACAGGTAACATAAAAGTAAGAGAGAGAGAGAGAGAGAGAGAGAGAGAGAGAGAGAGAGAGAGAGAGAGAGAGAGAGAGAGAGAGAGAGAGAGAGAGAGAGAGAGAGTGTGTGTGTGTGTGTGTGTGTGTGTGTGTGTGTGGCACATTGATAAAATAATGCAAAATAAACAGTAATTCAAAAAATGGAGAGCAGGAAGGATAGAGGAAACCAAAAGGATGAGTTGAAAGGATGGGATGGGAGACACTAGAAGTGAAGAAGATGGACATCCCAGAAACAATGGTATATACTAACTACAGGTATTTGTAAATGATAAGAGAAATTTTTGGTGAAGACTGTGCTGCTGGTGAATGATGCTGGCTTGAGTGAAGCAAAAGAAGTAACACAGATGGATATTTGAGGAGTACATCATCATCGCCATTCTAAAGCCATTTTCCTTACTTGTGCGGGTTTGGTCTCTTGCAGCTTCTCTTAATAGGTTTTTATCTCTGAGGTCATTCCTCACAAACTCTCCTTTGTCATTCTTGGCTTACCCATAACTCTCCTCCCTTCCACATTCACACCCAATTGGTCTCCATTCTCTCCACATGCCCGAACCATCTTGGCCTACTTCTACACAAGACCCCATCAATATTCTAAATACCCAGCTGCTCTCTTATCTCTGAGCAGACTTCCTATCTCTCAACATCACATTAGCTCACTGAAGTCTTTTATTGCCCATGATCCATTGCTATGCAACAAGACATTTCTATGCTGGCAAAGAGAAGGTCCTCTTATTTGTCAATAAAGCCAAACGCTCCCAAAACTTACTCAAGCCACTTCTGACTCTTGTAATTAAGCTAATTTTGGCACCACCTCCAGCATTGATCATGTCACCCAATTAGCAGAACTCATTGGCACAATCCAAGAATATATCTCCAATGTCAAGATTTCCCAGCCTTCCTAACCCACATAATTAACTGCATATACAGCACATTTAAAGTCAGTAACATCCTACATTCTACTATTTACTCCACTGTACTTCTTGTGTACCCACTTTCCACACTCACTGCACATTACTGAATTACTGCATAACGTATTTTTAACAGACAACACATGGCCAATTTTCAACATGTTAATTAGTTTCTTTTTTAGTCAAATTCACACTGATACCTTTCAAGTCCATTCCATCCTTCAATTTCTTATATTTGTTCACTACTAACTGTTTACAACACTAATTTGAGAACACATCTATAACAGCAGTAAGAATGAAAACATAACCGAGAATAATGGAAGAATGAATTTATTTTCATTTGATTCCAACTATCCTTTATTTTAGCCAGAAAAGACTTGAAAGTGAACAGAAATAGTAATGCAGTAATGATAACTAAATCTTAACTAATGAGCAGTTTCATTTTCACATAATTAAACACACACATCAACTTCATCATACGTACAGTACTGTATATCATCGAAATATTTGGATTTAATCTTACAGTCATGGAGACACCCTTACAATAGATGTGGCTTCACTTCAGTTCAAATGCTAAAATATTAATTAGGACAATACTAGATACTCAAAGACTGTACTGTACTCACTTTTTGCCAAGAGCCATCATACCATACAGGACACCACACAAGAAGAGGAGCCCAGACCCAAACACAGTTGACAGCCCAGGACACATAATGATGGCCGGTAGAGACAAGCTGAAATATTAAACTTTTAATTAAAAATAATTTTCACAAAGACACATATACCGGTAGTTAAAATCAAGGATTGCAATACAGAGTATTTTTATCTAGGGTATCCCTAGTATCAGGCACTTTTAAAAAGAATCACTCCCTTATGGGCATGAGCTCATGTGCAGGCATCCCTGCATTACAGACATTCAGGGTACAGAAATTTGCCCTTTGGACGAATTTATTAAATTAGGACCACTAAATGTGGGACATATGACGATTTGCCCTTATGGAAATTTTCAAGATCATTAACACAAAATTGAAAAATCCTCAAAATTAAAACAAAAATTCTGTATTTTCATACACTTTTGTTTACTGTACCAGCAAGCATGGATATGTGGCATACCCAAAATGCTAGTCTTGTTTATACCTAAGAGTTAGTAATGTGCAAGCTTTACACTCTCTTGGTTTGCCTCTGCCTCCCAGTTCCCACAGCCACTATCACCTCAAGCAGAAATCAACATCATCATTTCAGGTGAGTTAAATTAAAATCTTTTGTGTATTATCATCATATTTTATCATAAAATATAGGATTTTCCACTTAATGTGTTTAAAAAGGTTTTTTCCATTTGTAATTTTATATTATTGGTTTCAATGGAAAAAATTTGGGTTAATATTGACAAGATACTCGTCACAGCCTAATTTAGGCCCTAAGCTCGCACTAGTGGCACTGCTTCATCTTTCACTGCAATAAATTAATAAGGCGCTCAATTTTGTCCTCCGCTCAGTGTATGTTTACGAGCCACTCAGTCCAAGTGGCTTCTCTCGGCCACAAAGCATGTAAAATCACACCATATCATAGTAATTTGTTTCTGTTTAATTGCCAGTTAGATAAGGTTAAGTAGGTTTCTTTGGTTATGTTGGTGCGGTCTTATAACAATGCTTTAGCCACTTGTGTTTCTTATCAACTAAGGTTAGGTTAGGTATATAAAAATATCCACCTTTTAACATATTTGCCCAAACTACGACAGTGTCCACTGCAAAACACAGTGAGATTGCAGCATTTTAAAATTCATTTTCTATGAAAAATCGGCGACGGGTATGTTGTCAATACAGTACTGTAATTACCCCCAAAAAATTTGAATTACAGAATTTCACTTTACAGAAAATTTTTCAAGAACGCATTCCTTCCGCAACATGGGAGATGCCTTTGTTTCTCCCACACTGATTTACAGTTACATGTTCATACAGTACTGAGTGATTGCAACTCATGAGACTACTCCCTAAAAATATCAATCATGCTAAACATAACAAACATTTAGTCTGTGTACTAATGAAAAAAATTCAGGACATAACATAGATTTCATAGACATACCATACCTAAACCTTCAGCACAAACAAAAGAGTGTACGTACAGTACATTACAGTACTAATAGCATGTAATCTCAACTAACATCATCTTAACAAACAAACATACATTTTTCACTTACACAATATAGAGGACAGCTTTTTGCCATTGTGGTCTTCCCTCTACCCAAATCGAGTATTTCTGAACAAACTCAATAAACATACAGCAGCATGGGGCCTCGGCAGAGATTACAATGAAAGCTGCTAACCTGTGAAGAGATATTAAGTAATAAAAGATTATGAAACAATTCTTGACTGAGAAAACAGGTTGCACATTGTAATTCATAAATACAGAAGTATCCATCACGGACAAATCAGTATTTCACTTGACAACTTTCCATAAACTACAGTAGCTATATGGGTTTATAGTACTTAAGTTTTGGCGTGATCCTCTTGTTTGGGTTGTTGGGCATAATCCATGCACATATATAATTTTTTAATAATGTAACATAATAACTAGCCATTTTCAGTCAGAAGGATGCTGGTGGTACAGCAGTAATGTGCTTTACTCTCACAACCATTCAAGGGTTTTAGCCTCGGCCCGGACACACGCAAAAAGGGTTAGCCAGTGTGACCCTACCAAGCATCAGAGGTTTCCCGGTCCCCATTTTCCTCTTGTACTAACACTGGATAGAGCACCCTAACGGCTAGTGAGCTGATAAGTGGCAAAAATTATATTAAAATATAAAAAGAAATCTTCAAGTGATCTCAGTACAGTATGCAAGTACACATGCAATACCTTCTCTTCTTTCCAATACAAACACACACAAAACAATTAAGTGACCTAAGTAATTAAAGCCTCTCCAATTAAGTATGGCTACCGTAAAGAAAGGGTACAGTTGCTTACTGAATCACCTCATGACCTTGGGGTTGCTGGTTCATGCCCATGGCACCTCCAGTTCACCAAGCTGAGAATAATCACCTAACTTTTGAGTTGGGTATGTGAAAGTAGTCAGGCACAATACCAGCCATGCAGCTAACTTCTTTATTGAAAATTGGCTTATAATAGTGTACTGTACTGTATCTGCATTTTTCCAATGGGCTGTTAGGCCCATGGGACCAAGTACCGTATAATTTTTTCACTGTGGAGGAACTTTAGTTTTTAGTCCTGTCACTCTTGTGTAAACCACACTAAAGGGTGTTCAAGATGTGCATGTAAAACCACAGGGTTGATCCTGAAATCCCCTTTTCTCTCTCAGCCCATAGCAGGATTGCTTCTCATAATAGCAGGCTGACAGTTGGGACACTCGTTACCCTCAGACAACCCCTATTTTTCTCTCTCCATTAGCCCCCAAAATATTGTAAGTTTCTCCTTACCTACGTAGCATGCATGTCTAATATCTCTTATGTACGAAAAATAAAAAATAAATCACCAGTCAGGGACACAAAAGTATAAATGATTTAATGAACTCAAACAATATGAACAACTGAACATCATTCACTCAGTCACTTATGAGATCTGGATTTTCAAGTTTGTTTCACAGTACAATATATAATACTGTGCACCTACCAGGTACTATCCCTCAAAGAACATTGGTTAATAAAACTTCAGCTCATTAACAAAAAAAAGTCACATTACAACAAGCACAGACATGATCATGACCATTTAGTGGTTCATGTCTTAATATTCCTCTGCTAGTTCCTACCTACTGAGATAGAAGTACCCTACAGTACAATGAACTTATTACACAATCTCACTACAGGTACAGGGTACCACTAAAATAAACACAAAATTTGATTTATAATACAATCATTATCATATAAATCTAAAAACTCATATTCATCCATCCAAGGTAAAATAATTATGATTATCTTAACTGTTAAAACTTGGTACCAGTATATGAAGAGAGCTCATCTTTACTGATAACCTCAAGTTGCAATACAGTACTTACATCTGCCAAATTCCAGCAACAATGCACATAGGAGTAAGAGTGACACAGTTGAATACTCCAAGACCCATGGCAACTGAAAAACAAAAGTAATAATGTTCAAAGCTGTGAGAAGGATGTGGTGATGTACAGTACAGTATTGCTTAATATTTTGGGTAACTCCAATTAATACACTAAAGATGTAAAGAAGTTCAGCAAATTCAATACCTGTATTGTATTCAGAATTGTTCCTAAAATAAGACTCGCTCTTAACAAAACTCAAACCTAAAATTTTAACCCAGTGAGTTGCTGACTATGAAGTGACAACACAAATCCCTTCATCTTTCAGAATTTTATTTTTCCTTATAGAAGTTGCAATAATCATTGATATAAGGAAAACAAGGCAATGCAAGTTCTTAAAACTTGGCCTCAGCAGCAAGCAGCCCCATGATATACTGTACAGTATACTGTACCTCTCCAGTAGTTGTTTACTGAAGCACCTCTGACGCTCCAACAAGTGAAAACCGATCATCACTGAACTAAGTCTCAATTTATCAGAATGAAACCATTCCACAAATTTTTATTCAAATTCAAGCTTGGATGGCGTTGCTAAAATAAAACACATACAGTAAACCCCCGATAACTTGGCGTTTGATAACTCGGAATTTCATATAACTCGGCAAGGATATGGTCTCGTAATGTATAACTCAAGAAATCTCAGTATATCTGGCCACCTGCATCACCTACCATGCCTCTGTGTTATCTATCATACCTCTGCTTCACTTATCATGCATGTGTCACCTACTATGATGCTTCATTCTTCACCTGCAGTGCTGGTGTTATTTTTTTAAATTTAGTAATTACATGTACTGTGCACATATGTGGGTCAATAATTTTTATTGTTGTATTTTTGTAGGAGCAGGGAAGTGGGCTAACTCGGCAAGGCCAGAGCCCCTTATGTGCTGAGTTATCGAGGGTTTACTGTATGTATATCATAATTATACTGTACTGGTAATTCATTAACATTTTGTTTTAATTTGGCACTCCAGCAAATGGTAAATATTTATTAGTTGCCAACACCTACTTATATATTGAGTCTTATATAAGGAAAAAGAGATTAAACAAATTACAGGTGCTCCCCTACTTACGAACGAGTTACGTTCCTGAGGCTTGTTTATAAGTCCAACTTTATTCTTGTAGATACCAAACATATTGTAAAAAATGAAAAGATTATGGATATTTAGTACAGCTATACCCATTAATACAGCCTTAAAACCTGGCTCACTCTTCTCCTCTTAGGTAATGTTTGTTCTATCTGGAATTTTCTTCAAAATAATTCAGTCTCATCCACATTAAACACCTGTTCTGGCAGGTAACCTCCCTCTGTGATGATGTTTGTATTTCTGAAAGTTTGTAAGTTGAACGTTCTTAAGTAGAAGAGCACCTGTATTCTGTAACGTTTCCATCGGGAATTTATATTTTATGAGTATTTTAATCGATAAAATTGCCAACAATATTACATTTTTTAAAGTAGGCAGTGCTTGGAAGTAGAGAGAAAATGTCGGGTAAAATGCTAAAAAAAAAAAAAACATTAAACAAACTTTTGAAAACCTGACCTAACATTTTCTAACCTTTAAAAATCCTAAAACTATAAAAAAAGTTTACCTTATTCGTGTTTTCACTGTTTAGTAGGTGATGGCGTTGTTTTCGGTGCTCAGATGAGGAGAGATCCATAAACAGAAAAGTGAGTCTTAGCATTTTGACAAGTTAGGAGACATTAGATAAGGTTTTCAAAGGGGTGTATTACCAGGTACTGTATCATCATTTTGGTCATCCTGCAAATTTTTGGATTTTAAGTTTTGCAATCAGTAGTTTAAACAATTCTAGGACTCGTTTCTTCCATAGCATTTCTTCCACAAATGATTAATTTCCGATAAAATCTAAGTTAGATTTAGGTTAGGCTGAAATTATGTTTTTCCAATGGTTTTTGATGTGTTTTGAATGATTCTGACCTTCATTTCTATCACAAATGGCTACTTTTGTGATTTTCCCCCACCCAAGGGGTAGCTCAAACAGTAGTGATTTGTAGTAGAATCATAAAATTATTCAAAAAACACCAAAAACCATTGGAAAAACATAATTTCAACTTCCAAATAGGTGGATGACTGAAATGATAATTTTACCTTCAAAGGTTTGTTTGGTGTTCTTTTAAGTATATTACCCCATATTTTCCTTCTACTTCAAAGCCCTGGCTGCTTTGAACAACTAACATTGTTGGTAATTTCATTGGTCAAAATACTCAAAAAATATTAATTTCCCACCAGAAACATTGTAGAATAAATTATTCATAGTTTTTCTCTTTCTCCCTGTATAAGACTCAATATATAAGTAGGTGTTGGCAACTTCTAAATATTAACCCAGCAAATGACTCTAGTGCAGTGGTTCTCAACCTTGTTTGCCCCATGCACCCCTTTCACCATATGTCAGAATGTCATTCCCCCCTCCTTTCCAAGATTGTCTGCCTCAAAAAGTGCATTCCAAATAATATGCATATAATACTGAAAATCCTTTATTTTTTCCATATTAGTACATATACATTTACAATTTTACATGGATTATTTTTATAGTGGAGTTTTACAAATTAAATGCCAATTGAAAATGTTGATGGATTTATAAAACTTGAATAAAAGTAAAATAGTTTTTTTTATATTTATAATGAATTACTTAACAGACCAAACTGAAGCATAATGCAATAAACAAAAAGTTCAATATAATCAGGATACTGTAAATTTGTAATTAATTTTATTCAGATGAAGATTACAGTCAATGAGAAACCTGTGATTATTTTTTCTTCGCCAATTCTGGGATACGCGGAGGAGTGCTTGAAAGGGCACAATGCAGGTCATTTTCTACCTCTAATCTACTAAGTTGCTTCGTTTTAATTTGCGACAGAGTTGAAAAGCCTGACTCACAAAGATATGTCGACACAAACGGAAGCAATGCACGGATAGCTCTTTCTGCCACTTTTGGGTAGGAATCGCACATCAAGGGCCAAAATTCTGTGACTGATTTCTCATCGAACATATCTCTTGCTCCCGAATCAGTTCCCCCCCCCCCCCCCTGGTTGAGAACCCCTGCTCTAGTGAATGGAATGAAGGCATTACTTGACAATGTAGCATTAAACAATAATTAAAACAATTGGGAAAAAATAATAGAGTTCTTCAGTTTTTTGGTTGTCCTCACCTGAAATTTATGCATGAACCTCAATGATTGCAAATGCAACCTTTCTTTTGTCAGGTAGAGTAATATTCACCAGTTAAAGTGACACTGAACTTCTTCATAATCACCCAAATATTTGGCGAATTTAAAGTATCACACCGGTCTTTATTTCGGTATTAAAAATATGTATCTCATAATGTTTACACAATTCAAAGACATTTTCCTTCCATGATATTTCCACCAGAAATTAAGGATAACCGAGATATTAATTTTTCAAGATTATTACTTTAGCTCGGCCACAAGTGTTGCCATGATTTGTTTACTTATGGCGGAGATGGTCTGATTCCCTGCTCACGCATGGCTCCAGGCCTCCGATGGGAGGTTAGGTTAGGTTTTCTTGGTTGGTTGGGAATATAATTTGTTATTTATTCTACAAAAATCCAACTTTTTCCGTTACGATTGTTGGGTGATGTGGGGTTATCTACAAAACACGTGATTTTCGGTGGAAATGAATATGAAATTCGTTCGAAATTCTTCTATTTACATAGGAAAACCTATTTTTAATATCGAAATAAAGACCGGTGTGATACTATAAAATGACCAAATATTTTATTTGTTAAGTCCCAAAACACACTCAACACTCACCCATGAAAGTACTTAACATTACCCAGGCTCTGATAAGTTATGTAATGATTACTGACATATTGATTTTTCTAATACTGGCACCATCACAATTCTAAATAACTGGTACTTGTCAAAAGCATTCTACTTACAAAATGAGAATAACACTTCATAATGACAATATGTTCAAATTGACACTAACAGCCATTGTATTATTATTGGGGATTTCTGGCTTTCATTATCAGTTTTTCTCAGAGTTTAATTGGGGAAGAGAGTTAAAAATCCTGTATCACAAAGCCAGGTTGTGGGGTGGTGTGACCCTATAGTTATTGAGTGACAGGCGTAAGGGAGTTAAGCAAATTGGGCCAGCAACATTTGCGTTCAATATTGTACTTACTTATGCCTCCTCCACAACCTACACCACGAGCAAGATATTTTTGCCACCACGGCAGATCCACCTGAGGTGCTTGAGTTGCCATAGCTGCTGATTTCTTGGTGTTCTTAATATAATGTAACCTCTAAAGGAGATTTCAGCAGCCAACTAGACCGACCTCGTCGATGATGGTGACAGCTGACAACAAAATGACGACGACTAACACACAGATCCTCACCTGGACTTCAAAGGGGTAACAATTATGAACTACTAGATCCATTACTTTCACTTTGTTATAGTTTTGAGACACTATTTTTATTATTATGTATAAACATTGCTTTCATAATCGTATGACTGTTTTACTACTAAAGTTTATTCAAATAAAATGCCCTATTGCTACGAGATTATTACTTCGCTGTGTGTCTGCTACAGCTTTATCTAATCATCATTCTAATGTTTTACTTTTACTTTTATCCTCTGCACCACTGATCGGCTCGTTAGTCGCTTGGGCTCCTGAATGTATAATTTAATGAGTCATAAAGACATACCACCATCAGTGTCAAGACCTGACTGAATGACTCGGGATAGGCAGACTGTACTCCAAGCTTTGTCAATAAATTTGTTAAACTAAAAACATATCACTTGACACACGCGTATTCTGAAGGGAAGTAAAGTTTTGTAGAGTAAGATTTCTCTCCCTGTTAAGTGCGGATAGAATGGCAAAACATATTTTATGCGACAAACCCGGCAGAAGACCTCGCGGTTAAAGACAACTTATTCAAGGGCCGACAGTGCGTAACAGAGACGTGACCGATCGTGCAAGCGGCTAACGAACCGATCAGTGGTGAAGAGGATAAAAGTAAGGGCGGATCCAAAGGGGGGGGGGGCGGCCTGGAGGTCCGGACTCCCCTTTTCACCAGAAAATTCCAATACTTTTTCTTTAATGTAGTACTGTACTGTACTGTACTCAGGCATTTTTGTATAGTAAAAAGTATAGTGGTGTTCTGATTTAACTGTTCCCTAGTTCAAGATAAGGCCAGGCCAAGGTGCAAATATTACAGGGGAAATTACAACGGGATGAGGGAAGAGATGAGGGGGTTGCGGTGAGCATCATGCCTGACGAAAACATACTCGGCAGTGAGTAGTGCAGGAGGGATGTGTTCAGGGAGCCGAGGAGGCTGGCGTGGAGCAGTAGCTCTGAATGCAGAAACTGCTTGTTGTAGCTTTTGGAGTAAGTCGTGACGAACGGCAGGAGTGGATTGGTGGAGGTCAGGAGGGAGTGAGAAATCTCCGGGTAGGCGAAGGGGCTCGCCTAGGGTGAGATCTGCTGGGCTACAGTCCATGTCCTCCTTGTGTGATGCACGGTTGCCGAGGAGCACTAAGGGTAGCGCATCCGTCCAGCTGTAAGGGTCCTTCAGCTGCCGGTGAAACCGCTCTACCATGCCGTTGGATTGAGGGTGGTATGCGGTAGTGCGTTGCCTAGAAGTGACGAGGAACTGTAGGAGGCTGTGCCAGAGTTGTGACTCAAACTGGGCTCCTCGGTCAGTGATGACGGTTGCAGGGGGGCCGAAATGGGAAACCCAACCGGACATGAAGGCGCGGACGGCAGACTATGCTGTAGCATTGGGCATGGGGATGGCTTCTGTCCACCTGGTGAAACGGTCGATGCAGGTGAAGATGTAGGTGCTACCGCAGGATGATGGAAGAGGTTCCACGATGTCGAGGTATACTACTTGAAAACGCCCTTTGGGTCGATAGAGAGATCCGTCCGTCCATTATTGCGGAAGTGCGTCAAACCTGTTAGGGAAGGATGAGGGATGGGTGCTTGTACCGACCCCCTTCCGTGTTCACAATCTCCTGGGAGGGAGGTGAAGAGTTGCAGGGGGGACTTCGGGACGAATACACTTTTTAGGGTGCAGGTCCTTAGGCCAGAACTAAAAAAAAAAAAAGAAGAAAAATAGGAGAGTAGGCAAAAGAGCTCAAACCACGTTTGGAATATAGCACATTAGTTGCTCTCCGGCTGTGATGTGGATCACTCACACCGCCAGTGGGGAGAACAGACTAATGCGTTATAAGCCTTACGGTTGTGAGATGTGGAGTAACAGGTGATGCTGATAGGGCGGTTGGCCCGGACTGGTAGCAAACAGGGCGATCCTCACAGCTCCAGGAGTAAGGCAGCAGAGAGAGTGTGGTGTTCACAGCTCCGGGGGTCACCAATTGTAGCGTACTGTATGTGACCAGTTGTCAATTCTCTTTGGTTGTCTATTATCTCTTTGTATGGGCACACAAACGTACGTACATGTAGATATCTCACACTCAGGATTGAGGTAGAATAAAAACTCACAATTCGCTTTCTGTATATATATTGTTGTACAGTGCAGTGCTAAGGAGTTACAAGGTGATGAGTAGTTTGCTCAGAGGTCCTGTTGGGCGAGGAGCTTTCTGAGGGAGCTGGTTGGTGAGGCGCTGTAGAGAGGTCTTGCTGGTCCAGTAGGTCAGAGTAGAATGGTCTCCCGATGATGATGATGATAATGGCGATAAAATGGCAATGGTTTGCCATGGGAAGGGAGAGAAGAGGTAAGGTAGAAGGAAAGTTATGAAACGGGAAGTAAAGTAGTAGAAAATAAGAGCACGCGGGCTATCCACCTAGCAGAGACGATTTGATTGGCTGTGGTGAAGGCCGCACTTAGAGGTCGCCCGAGCTCAAAGGGAACAGGGGGGGGGGGGGGGGGGCTAAGCTAGCTAGCAAGGAGTTGTTTGTTATTGTGTTAGTTGGAGAAGTCTACTAGGTCCTTGTGTAACTAGTAAAACACTCTCATCTCTTATTTTCAATATTATGGTCGAAAATAAGGTGTGACTGGCGTCAAGAAGTTATTTATGCTGTGGTGTATAATGGGTCTAGCTCTAGGGTGCTTGTTAGTGTTGGTCAAAAGGAGGTGTAGATAAGGATGTGTTATTTGTTTATTGTTTAGTGTACAGTAGTTCTGGCTCTTGAGGGTTATAGAGAAGGCTTTTTGGCCACCAGTTGTGTGATCTTGTGGTGTCCTCTGTTTTTAGTCGATTATATATTTACCATCCAGCTATTCTTTTCTGTTAGTAGTCTATTTATCCATACTTATATGCTCTGTGTAGTACTCTTTCCAATGAGTACTCTGTTTTATATACTTATCTTTCTTCAACTCTTTACATATATTTGTAACGGGCCGAGTTTTCTCTTTTCAATAATTTACCATCCAGCTACTCTTTTCTGTTAGTATTCTATTTACTCATATACTTATTTGTTCTGTGTAGCATTCTTCCAATGAGTACCCTGTTTTATATACTTATTCTTCTTCCATTCTTTACATATATATTTATTCTTAGTTTCAATGTTCTTACCTTTCTGAAGTATACTTTGTTTTATGTCTATTCTTATACATGGGTTAGTCTGGGGAACCATGTTATTTTTTGTACAACACTTTATACTTACAAAGGGTAGCTGCCACCACCCAGACTTTTCATTATATAACATAACTCATGGAAAGTTGTTGGGTAGTGTGGTAGATGTCTAGGCACGTGAGTAAGTATTATTTTCTGGGAACCAATGTTTAGAAGGAGTAGAGTGGTGATACTCGTAGTTTACTAATTCAATTTTTATTAACACAGTGAGTGGAGAAGATGCATCTTAGATTCACTCAGGCTAAACAGAACCGAAATTAACTTATTAAGTCATTAAACACTTCAAGAACTTATTACCTCATTAAATACCTCCCAATACTTATTACTTCATTAGACAATTGTGGTATTAATCCTCTGACAAATGAGATTCAGTAATTATACACAAGATATCACTGGACCCTCAGGTCTTACTTTTACAAGTAACAAACTACATCTTCAATTCTTGGTTACAACATTTAACAATCAATATATTATTCCATTGTTACTGCAAGTGGATAATATGACACACTTGACATTATCCCAAATCAAATTATAACCTCACGTTCTATCGTCATGAACATGATACTTTTCCTTCAGTTCATGTACTCAACTCACATAACATATTTCCTGGTAATATCCACATTTATGGTTTCACTGCTTAACCTGGGATTTCCATCTGTTAGTTAATCCCTCAATCAAGAGACAATAATACTTAGGCCCGTGTAACTGGAGGAGTGCCTCAGGGTATATATCCCAAGTGTCTCCATAACAAATGAAGACCGCTGTCAGGGGGTCGGTTGTAGACCGACACACGCCAAGGGAGCTGCCGCCTAAGTTGCAGGAAAAGGACTTCCCAGTTTAATCCTGTCGAGTCCAACCTTGCTTCAGTCTCTCCTCCAACCAATTCTCTGTAACACGGGCTCGACTGACACATTGATCAGTCCGACCAACCTCTACAGTATCTGAACGACCGTATAAATATGGCGGAATTGCTTTTAGACTCGGACATAAGAGTATGGGTCTTTTTACCCATTGTACTCATCACATTCCTCTGTGGAATCCTGAGGCATTATGTGAGCGTATTAATCTCCACACAGAAGAAAGTAGATCTAACACAACTTCAGGATAGGTAAGTGACAGGTGTCAAGTGTTTCTGACCTTTAGGTAAAATTTCACTTGTTACCATTAAATGAAATCGACGTTGAACTATGTTTTTCCGATAGTTTTGGGTGAGCTATGCACGAATTTTACCTTCATTTTTGGCGCAAATCAATAGTTTCTGAGGTAAACGATCGGAAGAACATAGTTTTGAATCCAACCTAACTTAACCTAATCTGGTATTATGGGTCCGACTAATTACCCAAATGTAGCCGCAATGAAGTCAAATAATGGTCCTACATGAATAAATCGGGTTACCAATCACTTCTCGACTAGTATTTGGTGTACAAAGTAAAACAAAATTGGAAAACGTAATTTAATTTGAGTTAATAGATCGAGTGCATGTACCTAACCTAACCTCGACTAGTATTTGGTGTCACGAAGTCACAAAAAATTGGTTAACTTAATTTAATCTGAGCTAATAGATCAAGTGCATGTACCTAACTTAACCTAGCACAACACAACTCAGATTAAATTAAGTTTACCAATTTTTTGTGATTTTATGACACCAAATAATAATCGAGAAGTGATTCACACCCCGATTTACGCCTGTAGGACCATCATTGACTTTATTGCGGCTACATTTGGGTACATTTGGGTAATTAGTCGGGCTGGGTATGTATTATCGCTTCGGGTATCCAGCGATTTTTAATATATATATATATATATTCAAATTTCACTTATGCACCAGTCTTTGTTTGGATATTAAAAATATGGGTAAATTTGCATTATCACACCGTTTCTGTTAGAAAGTCAAAAATTTATTTTTCTAGTGTATTTGTGTGTGTTTAGAATGAATATGACTTTCATTTCTGGGGAAAATTAGCGTTATTTTTTCAAATTTTTTTCGTTGGACATTTTCTGAAAAAATCATGGCAAAATACACCAAAAAACACTAGAAAAACAAAAACCAAACCTAACCTAACCTAACTTAAGTGACTCTCGCCAAATGATGGAATCACCTATTTCTTACCTTATTGGCTTGGTTCTTGTTCGTCGTTGGATTCTGAGATTCTTACACAACGTCACATATGTTGGTCTTTGCGACATTTACATTGTCTTGCTCTTAGTACACTTTACTGAGGTTGGAAGAACACCATGCGATTGAAAAAATGCTACAGTTTCTTCGTCTTTTTCCCAAAAACTTGCAATCAGCTCCATATGATTGAAGTGACTCCTATCGCAGACTGCCATGGTCGGAACTGAAATTACTGAACTTGAATTTCGAAATATGAGACCCAAAGTAAAACTCGAATTTGATTGGGCCAAATATACCACGAATTAAACCCCAAATCATTTTATTTTGTTTCAAAAACAAAAATGCTTTTGATTGGCCGCGTGACGTGTACGGGAACGCATGCGCGTGATGATTTATGAAGGAGACGCAGGAGACACGCAGTGTTGGAGGAGAGGCTGACGATAATGGCGGAAGATTAATGGAAGAAAATAGAGAAAATTTTGGATAAGCTATCTCCGTTATTTTACATTTTGCCCGGTAATGTAATACTAGATGAAAATTATCTTATTATTAGACGTCTTATTCGAATATGATAATAGATTAGTGGTAGGAATGAACGGTGTGTAAACGCAATAATACCAAAATATGTTTTTCCAATGTTATTTGATTAGTTTCAAATGAATTTTTTAGTTTGAGTACCTTTGTAATGTCCCCTACATTACAAAGGTACTCAAACTATCCAACCAGGAGGGAACTCGTAACAATGGTTTTAAATTGGACAAATTTAGATTTAGGCGCAAAATAGGTAAACATTGGTTTGGAAATAGAGTAGTGGATGAGTGAAGTTACCAGCATCATCATTAACTCAAAAACACTAGATAGCTTCAAACATACTGTAGGTTGGATGGATATATGAGAAATAGGGGTTGGGTGTAAATGGGACCAAGAGGCCTGCTGCAGTTTCCTCCATTCTTATGTTCTTTAGACCCCACCCATCAATCCTAAATCACATAAAACACCAACCAACCAACAAAACCAAACCTAACCTGACCCAACCTAACCTATCATAACACTATTTTTCTGATGAAACTCTGCAGTGGACGATACAGTAATGCATCGGCCTATCAGTTGTCATTATTAAGCGTCTTTTTAAACCAAATATCAATGACAGACAGTGAACAGTTATTATCTGGAGAATTATCATATTTTACCCCACATTTTCCCTCTACATTACAGTACTTCAAAGCCCTGCATACTTTGAACAACTAATATTATAGCTAATTTTATTTGTTAAAATACAGGGGGGCCTCCCCAAGTTTGCAGTTTTTATTTCGCAGTCCTCTATTATTCGCGGATGACACCCTGAATGTACCCAAGAATGTCTGTGGATAGTTTTAAAGTTGCCGGCATTTTCACGGCAGGGACAGGGAGCCATTCGTTCTAGAGACAGTAATTTCCTTAACCTGTATTGTAAATGTGTGTGTGTGTGTGTCAAAACACATACAAATAAATAATAATTGGAAAATCCTCTCACAAATACAGTGGGGTATGCTATAACGAACGTAATTGGTTCCAGAACCTCGTTCGTTATAGCATTCGTTCGTTATAGGATTAATCCGTTCCAGGCCCCCAAATACAACCACCTAACACTGAAAAAATTCTGTGGAAAATGTAAAAAATACGGTACTTTATCTTACCTTAGTGTTATTCAGCATGCAGGTACCCCTAAACACTGGCACATCACTATCACTTCCACTGGGAGTCTTGGCCTTAAGGTCCTCAAACAATTGTCTGGCCTTCTCACAAATTATAGCTTCACTAATGTTACCACCTGCCATTTCTTTCTCCTTTATCCACACTAAGAGTAAATTTTCCATCTCTTCAATCACATTACACCTTTCTTTGCTAAGTCTAAAGATTCCCTTTGCCACTTGCACAGTTTTTAACTCCCCTTTATTCTTCAAAATCGCACATACCGTATAGTCGATTTAGCCATCCCATATTCATCACTAAGTTTCGCAATGCTTCTTCCATTCTCACGTTTCTTTATAATTTCTTTCTTAGTTTCAAGGGTTATTAGCTTTCTCACTCGCTTTGGACGACTCATTGTTACAATTGTATACTTGTATAACAAAATAGTTATACAAATAATGCGAATTTCCACATCAAAAGACGAAATTTCAACAATAACAGTGGTGCACTGGCTACACAATGAGACAAAGATGGCGCCTGATGCTCTTGTTGTGGGTCGCAGTACAACAATATTCATGCGCCAGGCGAAATAGTCCCGTATTCATCCGCGTTCGTTGTAGGAGTTGCGTTCGTTATAGCATTCGCAATTTTATAGGTAAAACCGTTCATTATAGGAATATTCGTAGTAGGATCCGTTCGTTATAGCATACCCCACTGTAATCAGAAAAAATGTGAGTCTACCCTCATGCACCTACTTTATTACTTTCTTAATAAAGCACGGACTTGAAGGTAGACTCACATTTTTAATAAATTTATTTCTGATTATTTATGAGAGTATTTTCCCATTATTAATTATTTGTACAGTACAGTATGTGTTTTTTGTGTGTGTGTGTGTGTCTACACACACACATACTGTTTATACAATACAGGTAAAAGAAATAATTGCTCTAAGGGCAAACACATAAAGGGAATATGTTATTTGAAGATTTGGCGATTCACGGCCATTTTGAGAACCTAACCCTCTCGAATTTGGGGGGGACCCCTGTACGTAAAACTAAAAATTTCCGACTGAAATGCAGTCGAATAAATTTAAATTTTTTCTCTTTCTCCCTTGAGAAGACTTAATTTACAAATTGGTATTGGCAACTTCTAAATATTAACTATAATTTGCACCAGAAATGCTGTTGAAGAAAAGTGTTTTAGAAATGTCAAAATTACTGATTGCAACTAAAAAAAATCCCAAAATTCATTTGGTGGCAACAAGTGAAATACAGTAATACTCTTGAGGTAATTAGAATTTTTCTAAACACATAAAAAACCATTGGAAAAGCATAGTTTTGAATCTATCCTAACATACCTAACCAAACCTAACCTAACCTAACCTAACCAGGAAGTCCACCCCCCAGACCCCCTATCTTGCCTGTACACAGAGTTGTAAAGTAACTCAATAAATTTACTTGAGTACTGCACTCAAGTAACTTTTGGGGTATTTATTTTTTAAAAAGTACTCTTTTTTTTGTACTTTTGCATAAGTATGACTTTCTAATACTTTTAGTCAATACAATTGAAAAAATAAAATTTGTAACTCATTACATGCCCCAAACAGAGTTTTAATGTCTGTGGCAAACCGTGGAAGGTATGGTGTGGGGAGACACCACACACTCACTTTTTTTTATTTTTTTTTTACGGAGATTAGCCCACCCGGGCACAGGTCACTGACCCACATCGGGGCCCGGGGAACAAAAATGTAATAATAATACTAATTCATAGTAAATAAAATTTTTAATAAAAAATAAAATATTAATGGTAATAATGATAATAATAATAATAATAATGATGATGATAATAACAATAAATACAGGTACAAAGAAATACAAGAATGAAAAAAAATCAATAGTGAGAAATGCTATATGTATGTTGTGTTTTCATGTAAGAGAAATAATTGAGACCCTACAATTGTGTGTAAATGAGGCAGAAAGTCAGATCAGCATCCTGGGACTTGGTCACAATTTTCGTGATGCCATATGGCAGCAGGGTCTACCATTAGACAATACATTACGCTTCCAATATCTTGCCCCAGAGAGGGCTACTTAGTTTATTGGGCACCCCCTTACATCCTGTGCAAGGTGAAGCGCAGAAGCGTTTACAGTGCCCATCTGGGAAGCATGCTGAGTTCATGCTTACCTTTATGACTCATGCATTAAGGGCGTAAAAGCCTGAAGGGTCATGAGTTTTGTCAGCAAGTTACATAAAGTGACAGAATGATGTGTGTGTGTGGGGGGGAAATTTCCTGGTACAATTTATCTGTTTATGGCAAAGCGTGGCAGGTCCCTAATAATGTCAAGTGCCAGGCCATAGCCATAGGCATTGACACCAACTGAGCGGACTACGGCGTTGATGCTGTACACCACGAGGCGTCCCAGCCCATGCCATGCTGTCGTACAGGACAGAAACGTTTCGGTACTAGAAAATACGTACGTACCGGTAATTTGAAGAAAAAATTATACGACTGCGGCGGTCGTAGGTCCGGGTGGTCGCAAGTCGAGTAGGTTGTAAGTCAAGGAGTACCTGTATTTGTATTTGACAGGTTTGACCAAAATAAACTGTATCTAGTTGACATGACAGGTTAATCTTGTTTGGGGCGATTAAAGCACCTTTTCTACCTTTTCATGAGATAAAAAGGCATTTATCTTCTATGGTGATATTTAAGTCCTAGACTACCATATTCAGTATGTTACTACATTTTATTAAAAAATGTGTTGCAGTACTGTACAGTACTTATTGTTTATCTTTATTATACTGTGTGTATTGGTACAGTACAGAGGCTATCACAGCCTTTTTAAATTTCCTAGTTAGTTCCACTACCTTAATACAGTACCATAGCTTGTTTTAAATAATACAGCAGTATATTTGGGTTAGAATTACAATTAATTATTGAAGTATAGTGTACAGCATGTATGGTTTTTAAAATGCTTGTAGACTCTCAACAAAAACTTTTTGAACACCTGGGCACAATGGATGTGAGAATGAGCAGAATTGGGCTTGTCATCTCAGAATGGTTTCAGGTTCTTCACTCATTTTTCAGATTGCATAGTGCTTATAGCATTCGAGAAGTTTCAGTGAGAGTGTACAATACATACTGGTATGCATGTACAGTGAGTTCTGCTATAACGCGTGTTTTGATAACGCGAATTTGCTCTAACGCGATTTATGAATAGAGGAACGATATTTGTATAACGCGAATGCTTGTTTGCTGTAACGCGATTTTTGCTTACTATTTCTCCAATTTTGTGGTATTAACTGTGAATATGGTAAAGAAGAATATCTCCAAGAAGCGTTCTGGTGATCGAATTCCCGGTGATGATCGTAAAAGAAAGGATATAACACTTGAAGAGAAGCTCGATGTTATCAACCTCAAAATCACCCTTCTCCCCCATCGAGTTACATTCGTATTTTTTCAAGGTAAAGTGTTACATTTACTGTATGATTTCATTATTAGATATGAATGTAACATTTATTTAGACTGTGCTATCCTTTGTGGTAGGCTAACTACTAAATTTTTTCGATTTTGAGTAATCTGCACCTAACCCTATTTTCTCCATAAGCCCTGTTATTTCTATTACACGATTTTCTATAACACGATATTTTACAAGAACACAACTACCGCGTTATAGCAGAACTGACTGTACAGTACTTTATTTCAAAGCTAGTTATTGTTTAATGTGAACTTTCCTTGATATTTGCAGCCAAGCTATGATTCGATCAAGAATGCTGCGAGAGAATGGGAAATACATACCTGAACAGTCCTTCCTCATGCGTCGACATTTCTTCAATAATGATGAATCTGGTATGGAATTTTCTTTAGAATCATGGATGTGAATTGTTGGTATAAGTTTAAGTTAAATCAGCTGAAGTTGGATGTCTTATGATGATTTTGAATTTTGGAAAAGTCAGCAACTGGGCTGTAGCTGACCCACATGTAAGGTTCAGTATTATATTACACTCAATGAGTAACACTTTCATTGATGGTGTACTGACAAAAGATATGTTAAAGAATGATCAGATTTTATTTGATTTAAAGTAAAAATTCATACTATACATAAACACTGAACAAGGATATCAGGATAACATATGAAATACTAAAAATCTACTGTACAGTATTCCATGTTTGTAAAGTGTTATGGCTCACTGTATATGATATTGGAGCTGTCATCAAATATTTTCTTCTTTCCTTGTGGTTATCAGCATATATATATATATATATACTTGTATATATATATATATACTTATATATATATATATATATATATATATATATATATATATATATATATATATATATATATATATATATATATATATTTATGTATATATATATATATATACTTATATATATATATATATATATATATATATATATATATATATATATATATATATATATATATATATATACTTATATATATATATATATATATATATGCAAGTAAATCACTGTAGGTGCGCGTGATCTAGGTATATGCTGATAACCACCAGGAAAGAAGAAAACACGAAGTTCCCAAGCGCTTTCGTGTAATTCACATCTTCAGGGGTGAGTACAGACTAGGCTAGTCTGTACTCACCCCTGAAGATGTGAATTACACGAAAGCGCTTGGGAACTTCGTGTTTTCTTCTTTCCTGGTGGTTATCAGCATATATATATATATATATATATATATATATATATATATATATATATATATATATATATATATATATATACAAGTATATACAAGTATATATATATATATATACAGTATTATATATGTAATATTCAGAAATTTCAGTGTAATTTCAAACGCCGCGCCATTGGCGATACTGAGCTTTCAAGGTCGTCTGAGGGAAGAGAGTGCTCCCCGCACATAGTGAGAGGTTGTGGAACTGGGCCTATATGATATTAAATGTAATTTGCCAAATTAATAATGATGCGATTCATG
The DNA here is from genome assembly GCA_958450375.1 of Homarus gammarus. NCBI lineage: Eukaryota > Metazoa > Arthropoda > Malacostraca > Decapoda > Nephropidae > Homarus > Homarus gammarus. Next base: position 1,489,814 of record CAUDMG010000277.1, read on the forward strand.
AAGTTAAGGGACTATTATTGAATTTGAAATTATTATAGATCGTTTATCAGTCTGAATAATGTTTCGGGTGTCCCAAGGAGTTATTAGTTAGGCGGAAAATATGTCACGTAGGCCTAAGCTAACGCCTTGAGAGGACACGAGGCTGGCTAGCTCTCAGTCACGGGGAAGCATTCAAACAAACAAGACGTCCCTGCGCGTCCGTCACAGAAATAGTCACGTGGCCTAGTCACCTGTGCTGCGCTCTTGCAGTATAACAAGTAAGTCTCATTCGATCTCAGATAGGGGTTAGATAGGGCAGTGATAAAGTTAAGAGCTAACAGTGAGTCAATTTCAGGGTTTCCGTCAGAACCCACTTGACTGCGAGAAATTGACTGCGAGAGTGATGACTGCGAGAGATTGACTGCCGTTGAGGATTGATGATTGGCGATTGTCGCCGTTGGAACGATCAGTGCAGGCTTGTCACTGGTTAGCGAGGAGCAAAGGATCTCTTGAGTGAACGAGTGCTCCCGACAACTAAAACGATACGGGGCCAGTATCAGCATTGGGTGATCAGTTCTTACCACATGGGTGCACAACACCACACCACGTGTCCTCGGTCAGATAGAAGTATTACCTACTGGCCATAGTCACCTGTTGGCGTTCTCTCTTCCCGCCCATGGACGCACTGAGAGTACATTGAGGCTATCTGAGTAGATTAATGGTCACACACTGAGACCAGGAGTCTAGGGGATACCTAGAGAAACATTTTATCTCCCTTATTACGGGTGTATGTTGAATTGGGTGGAGCATGGTTCACGGGTATTGGTGGACCCAGTAACATCTCAATAATAGTGACAATATTTTTGTGTGTAGTTAGTACCATTTTTTCAGTTACTGATATTATCTTGACGTGTGTAGTAATAGTTCTTAATTGATTTTGATAGTATTGCTTTTGAATGTTTGTGTCACTAAGTGGAACCAGAGTGATACTGTGATTTAATTCCTTTAATGCATTTAATTTTTCTTTATAATTCCGAACTCAGGTATAACCTTTGTTCCCCAGAGTAGTGTTTAAGTTAGGTTAGGAATTGTGCATCTGTTGGGATGATATAATTTTGTTGAAAGCCCTTAAGGTCTGTTTCACGTGTGCAAGCAACATTTCTTAATACTTTAAATTTATTGTTGCCTGAGTTTCTAATAATTTCAATATCATGTACAGTAAGTCCCCAAGTTACGTACATAATGGGGACCAAAAGGTTGTACTTAACTCGAAATGTACGTAACTCGAAAATCCCCCAACCCTATAATGTTATCTGGTGGTAATTAATACAACTTATCAAATGCAAACATATTTTATTTAACATAAATGCGGCATAAGTAGCCGCGCGGTGAACTATGTAAACACACTCGCGGCAACACTCGTGACGCAGTCAGCCGTCGCAGTCGTCACTATCATCCATATCACCCGGCACTGGATCAGGTGTAGATGATGTTGATGGCACTGGATCAGGTGTAGATGATGTTGATGGCACTGGATCAGGTGTAGATGATGTTGGCAATACGGCTGCTGGTTTGAAGAATTTGTGGATGGATGTTTGGGTTGTTATTTTCTTTTTTCTTCATAAATTATGTGATAGCATTTAATAGCCTCTTGGATCGCTGCTGACACCTTGGCAAGTCTTTCTTCATTTGGATCGTGCTGTTCAAAAAGTGCCAACATTTCCTCCCCCTTTGCAAAAGCCTGCGCCATCAGTTTAGTTTGGAAATGCTTTGTCGGCATTTCAACTTGATCTTCTTCAGCTGTTTCTATTTCCCGTCGTTGCTTCTCCAACTCAATCAACTCGTCATTTGTCAAGTCCTTGCCGTGGGCGTCGAAATACTCAGAGAAGTCATTCTCCTTCAGGTCTAACTCCAGTTTCTCACTTATTTTGATTAAGTTGTTGATCACAGCCTTCTGCTCCTCCTGAACATTCTCAAACCCACTGAAGTCGTTGACAAACTGTGGACAGATTTTCTTCCACACGCCGTTCATGCAGGATGATGTAACCTCCTGCCAGGATGCACCGATGTTTTTAATTGCCTTGTAGATATTATAGGACTTCCAAAATTCCTTGAGAGTCATCCCATTGTCATCAGTTGCCTTCAGTGCTTGGCGGAAGGTGCGCCTAAGATAATATTTTTTAAATGTTGCAATGACGCCCTGATCCATTGGCTGGATGATAGATGTTGTGTTGGGTGGCATGTACACAACCTTTACCTTTGGGTGGAAGTCATCCAGGAAAGGGGGGTGACCAGGTGCATTGTCAAGCAGCAGGAGGATGTTGAAGGGTATACCATTGTCCCTGCAATATTTTTCCACGTCTGGTATAAGATGGTGGTAGAACCAGTCTTGGAAAAGTGCCTGTGTAACCCATGCTTTAGTGTTACTTTTCCATATGACAGGAAGGGATGCCTTTGCAATGTTTTTGAGTGCTCGTGGGTTTTCAGAACTGTACACAAGCAATGGTTTTAATTTAAAATCACCAGCTGCATTACCACCAAGAAGCAGCGTCAGTCTGTCCTTCGCTACTTTAAACCCAGGCATTGACTTCTCCTCTTTGCTTATGTACGTCCTGTCAGGCATTTTTTTCCAATAAAGCCCAGTTTCATCCACATTGAAGATCTGTTGTGGTGTGTAGCCTCCCTCGTCAATAATTTCCGCGAGTTTCTTTGGAAATTCCTGTGCTGTTTTCCAATCAGCACTCGCCGCCTCACCAGTCACTCGAACATTATGCAGCTTATTTCGCACCTTGAATCGGTTAAACCACCCATGGCTAGCATTGAATGTCACAGTATCATCAGGGTGATCTTTCTTTAGGTCGTTGAAAAGACTTAGGGCTTTCTCCTGAATCATACTGAGACACAGAGGCTTACGTTTTTGTGTGCAGTCCTCGATCCACAGCGCAAGATATTTTTCCATTTCTTCCAGGACCTTCCCTCTTCTTTTAGTTATAATCGTAGATTGCATTGGCACTGCAGATTTCACATGTTCCTTGATCTTTTCTTTGCCCTTATCAATTGTATTAACAGTTGACCGACTCAGGTTAAATTTGCGGGCAACATTGGTCAACTTTTCACCACTTTCAAGCAGTTTTATTATGTCCATTTTTACCTCTAGTGAGATTGCTTGACGTTTCGTAGCACTCCCACTGGCTTCACCACTCTTACGCTTTACACCAGTCATTGCACACAGAGTAAAGTGTACAAAATAGGGCAGAAATTCACAGGAGAAGTACTGTATGCACAATGACCACACTTGTTGTTTTGGTGCGTCTAGCGTGTCGTCTGCATGGTCAGTGATAGTGGCGGCGCGGTGCGGCTGGCTCGCCCGCCAAATTTAAAAATTGCTCGCCCTTTTAAGACAATATTTTTGCAATTAAAGACTTCAGAAACGATGTACGTATCGGCCGTTTGTACGTAAATCGGATGTACGTAACTCGGGGACGAACTGTATAACTTTTATATATATATATATATATATATATATATATATATATATATATATATATATATATATATATATATATATATATATATGTAGCCTATATATATATATATATATATATATATATATATATATATATATATATATATATATATATATATATATATATATATATATATATATATATATATATATATGCAAGTAAATCACTGTAGGTGCGCGTGATCTAGGTATATGCTGATATATATGTATATCTATATATATATATATATATATATATATATATATATATATATATATATATATATATATATATATATATATATATATATATATATGCAAGTAAATCACTGTAGGTGCGCGTGATCTAGGTATATGCTGATAACCACCAGGAAAGAAGAAAACACGAAGTTCCCAAGTGCTTTCGTGTAATTCACATCTTCAGGGGTGAGTTCAGACTAGATACTCTATCTAGTCTGTACTCACCCCTGAAGATGTGAATTACACGAAAGCGCTTGGGAACTTCGTGTTTTCTTCTTTCCTGGTGGTTATCAGCATATATATATATATATATATATATATATATATATATATATATATATATATATATATATATATATATATATATATATATATATATATATATATATAATCAACGACCTCACCAGCAAGGAATCGAACCCTCGACCTACTGGGTGTGACTAGGGAGCGCTTACCGGCTAGGCCACAAGGACACTAAAAGCAGTTCTAGACTCTGTTATATTTCACACAAAGCCTGTTCATCGAGCTGATGGCACCGTGAACCTCAATGGGAAACTGCCCGTGCCTCGTATGTGGTGTCAGTAGCATTTTACCGAATCCAGCTGGTATGAAACGCGAGGTACATATATATACTTCATTTTTAGTCACGGGCACGGGCACGGGCAGTTTCCCATTGAGGTTCACGGCGCCATCAGCTCGATGAACAGGCTTTGTGTGAAATATAACAGAGTCTAGAACTGCTTTTAGTGTCCTTGTGGCCTAGCCGGTAAGCGCTCCCTTGTCACACCCAGTAGGTCGAGGGTTCGATTCCTTGCTGGTGAGGTCGTTGATTGTATGTTCAAAGTCCGCGTGTTAAATGGACTAAAAATGAAGTATATATATATATATATATATATATATATATATATGTATATATATATGTATATACAGCTAGACCCCCGACTTGCGACGGGGTTAAGGACCCAAATCCAGGTCGTAAGTCCGACATAGATAAAAAAAAAAAAAAAAAAAAAAATTTATTTTTTTTTTTTTTTTTTTTTTTTTTTTTTAATAAAAAATCTACAATGAAATACAGTACAGTAAAAGTAATAAATAATGAGGAATGGGTACAGTACTGTGAAAGTAATAAATACTGAGGAATGGATACAGTGTGACAACACTAGGGGGCAGGGAAAAAACACTTTTATTTGAGTTGCAGGCTGCACTTTTCAGGCATCGTTTGTATGGCTGTAACAAACACCTGTGCGAAATTTCATGCCATTTCATGCATACTTACCCTGCCGCATCGCGAACGACTTTTTGTCAACTTTTAGTGTATACCAAAAATTAGGTGTCATTTAATGTTTTCCAGGATAATGATAAATTTTACATGGGTGACATCGATTTAATTTACATGTTATTTTACAGGTACACCGTATAGAAAATCATTACAAGTTCATATTGAAATTCTTTTTTGTGCGGAACCTTGGCATCATTTTCCTAGACAATAATCTTTGCCTAATATATCCATCTCTCGATTCGTATCCCGTCACTTCAGTGCAAGCTTCAGTCATCACTTTTATGCCTCTCTCGACCGCCTGAGTGCTGTTTGGCCACTTGGGCACCACTAATGGTGTCTCAAGAATGTCATTAACCTGTAGATTTGACAGAGAAGCAATGTAAGGAGGCTCAGTCTTGAGTTCATTCCTCCAGTTAATCATGGAATGATAGTTTTTTGCTTGCCACTTTAGTTTCGGAGTCACCACCTTTCTCATGTTGACTACAGGAGGCACATCCTCATTCCCATCTCCATCTTTACCCTCCTCATCAGTATAGTTTAACAAATTCTCGTCAACAGCAGCATCAGAATCTTCCTCCTCCTCTTCAGATCTGCCAGTGCATTCTTCCTTTTGCTGATTCTCCTCTCTAATTTTTCTTATCATTGAGACAGCTTTTTCTCTAACAGTCATGTCCTCATCTGCACACATACCAAGAAGAAGTTGATCTGTGTGGGCGAAGTATGCATTTCTCTGGACAGCCTTCTTCACTATCGTCTCCTCCTCAATATTCAGGTGTTTCATGTATAGCAGGGACTGGAATACATTCCTTGAGCCGTGTGTTACGTAAGGGTGTATCTTGATGTAAAACCACATTGGAGCACTGAACTTTATTATTGTAATGACAATTCTTTTCAACTCATGGCTGGGTCTTGATGTTGCTACATACAGCCTGAGGATTCTACTCCATAAGGTGTTCCACCTTGACACACACAGGGAGGACCTGGCTCAATAGCAGCCAAGTCATCTTCAACAACACCTGTGATAACTCCTTTACAAATCCTATACAGGTATTTCTGATCCCAGGACAGATCTTTCTCCACTTCATCATTAAACACAGGGAAATCAGGGAAACTGACTGGCTGGAAGGCGACAACTGGAAGCTCAGACAAAGACTCCTTGATCTGCTTTCCAATGGGACCACGCCAATGCTCAGGACCACTTGGCTTACCATCATAGTGATAAAAAACTGCGCGGAAAGGCAGCTCATTTCCGTGAAGCTGACATATGAAATAATGGAGCGGGTGACCAAGTAACATTTCAAGATGATGAATGACTCCATTTTCTGATCCTACATTTACATTGGTTCCATCACAACCAACACACACAATGGGCTGCTGGGTTAGATTTTTCTCCACCAGAAACTCGTGAATAGTTTTGGCAATCTGCTTTCCGGTAACTATTTGAATAATTTTAAGTGCGCCAACTTACCCAGGTCTCCCCTACATTATAGTACAGTAACACAACATTGAGAAATGAAATGAGAAAAGGCTGATAATCAATATAGACATAGCACCATACTCATCTGCAACAAGACAACTTAAATGAAATAAGAGATATGAAAAAAAAGTTGATAAACACTGAACAGAACATTGCACCGCCACAGCGGCTGTTTGGCTAGTACTGTAGGTAAATTTAAAAATTTCAGTAGAAAATGCGGCAGACTAAACCTCGACATATCAGCTTCAAATTTGGCATGGAGTCTTAGATATGTATAAGGAACAATGCCTGAAGAGTGCAGCTTTGAGCAAAATTTCACTGCCCCCCTAGACAACACTTACCTTAATAATAATAATAATAATTAACGGTTTATTGAAAGAGCTTGGCAGCCAGAAGGCTGAAAATATACAGTTACATATTTGGGGAATGGGTTTCGAATTACAAATAATATACAAGTAACATAAGTGACACAAATAAGAGATATAATAACTAGATGGGGAAAAGCTCAAACTACAGTTCATTTCAACATAGTGACAGTGCAAGGAGTAGTGTTTACTGGGAGTGAATACACTGGTTTATTACAAGTTATTGATAATTTTTACAATGGTTGGGACTGGGCTGTTCTTATAGCGATCAGTTCGTGCACGTATGGGCTGGATGCGGTTGTGGTGTCGAACAGCAATTCTTGGACTGGGGATCTCAGCTGGTAGTAGGAGCCGGTGTCGAAGATGGTGTAGAAGCTTCTTACCAAATTTGCGGATGAGGTCGTGGTGATGGTCAGTGAGAGTCGAAAGGGTCAGTGTGTTGAGCGCTTCTTGATATGTGGAGTAGGAAGGGGAGAGAATAATCTTGCATGCCCTCTTTTGCACTTTTTCTAGGTGTTTACGTTGTGTGGCATTTAGGGAGGAAGACCAGGTGGGGGAGGCATAGGTGAGTTTGGGAAGTATGAATGTTGTGTAAACACTGAGGAGCTCGGGTGCAGGAACTCCGAGGGACTTGAGTCGGCGGAGGAGGTGGAGACGGAAACTGGAGGATTTGACAACTTCACAGACGTGTGGTTTCCAATTTAGTTTGTTGTCTATGGTGACGCCGAGGAGCTTCGTGGAATCTACAACCTGGAGTGTGTTCGGACCTAGAGTAATGGAAGGAGGTGGGACAATGTCGGAGGAGAGGTTGATGTAGTCAGCTGAATGCACATGGGGTCCCCATAATTTTCTAATTATACATGGAGACTACATTAACTGGAAACGTTTCGGTTTAGAAAATGCGTACGTCAATTGAAAAAAAAAAAAAACGGTCACAACTATGGGCGTCGTAAGTCCCGACGGTCGTAAGTCGAAGCAGTCATAAGTCGGGGTCTAGCTGTATATATATATATATATATGTATATATATATATGTAATATATATATATGTAATATATATATACAGTGACCCCTCGTTTAACGAACGCCTCGGTTAACGAAATTTCGGTTAACGAACTGCCTTCCATAAGGTTCTTCAATTCGGTTAACGAACAAAAATTCGGTTAACGAATTTCTTACGAACCGACCTCAACATGTTTTCGCTTGCACTGACCAGGCAACCAGCTTTAGTATCAGTCCGCCAATACATTAATCGGTTCTAGGGCTTAAATTCCTTACTATTTTAGTAAATATCAAGAAGTTTATACTATTCAATAATTTTAAAAGTTTAATATTAAATTTTTTAGTCATTTTAACAATTATTGAACATAATTGAAGGTAAAGTGACTAGTTTAATGCGCGGCATCCAGCCTCTTAACACAGCAAACAGGCGTTAGTCTCTCTGTTTTCACTGGAGGTAACATCTTGCTTGAGACTCTCTTCAACTAAATGCTTTTTTTCTGTGTTTCCAAGCAAATTATTGGTCATTTTGAAATATATTTTACATATTGACAATATATAATGCAGTGCAGTGTTGATTTAAAGAAAATAATCTTGAATTACACCAAGAGAGCTAAAATTTTATGGGTGAAATGGCGCCATGGGGTGACTTCTCTTCCACCCCAATGCCTTCTCTTCTTCCTTCTCCTCCACCCCCATTCTAAATCCCATCATCATCATCATCATCCAGGAGCCTTCTACAAATACACCTCAAAGTAAGTGAACTTTTCTACCATTTTTGTTGAATTTAGGAAATTTTCGGTGAGCTGGAACCAATTACCCAAAAACCCATTGAAACAATGGTTTCGGTTAACGAACTTTTCGGTTAACGAACGACCTTCTGGAACGGATTGAGTTCGTTAACCGAGGGGTCACTGTATATATACATATATATACATATATATATATATATATATATATATATACAGTTGGTCCTCATATTACGCTGTTAATGTAACCCGGAGGGTACCGCGGAAAGTGAGAAACACGTAAAGTGAATAACATAACATATGGGATTAATTGAAATGGAGTCCGGGCCGATCCCCAAACTCCACTTTTTGACGACACACAACTATGTTGTAGCAAAAATATTATCTTAACTTTATGATGGCATGCACACACAATTAATAATTAAGAGAAATATCAATAATATTAGGTTTTTTAACACTTACATTAGTAGAAAAGATGGCTGGGCACACGGGGATGGGCGGTTGGTTCCGAGGCAGAGGGCAGATTATTGGCCCTCACCTGTATCACTTGTATCACTATCCACCACAGAGGCTTGCAGGGCCTCTTTGTCAAACCCCCCAAAGTTCATATAAGTCCATATCCTCACTATAATTATCACAATCACTGACTTGGGCCGGCTGTAATGGGTGGCGGGTGAAGAACTGGTCATGTTTTGATGACTGGGCGACCTTGTGCGCACCATTTTCGCGCCTCTTACACAACATGGCGGATGGTGGGAGGTTTGGATCCAAAAATGGCGCGGCTTGCCAGCTGCTCTCCGCGTAATGGGGTTCACGACCGCGGAATGTGAAAATGTTAGGTTCTGGCAAGGCACCGCGTTAACGGTGAAACGCGGATTGTGGGACCGCGTAATAGGAGGACCAACTGTGTATATATATATATATATATATATATATATATATATATATATATATATGTATATATATATATATATATATATATATTATGAAAATCCACAATGAAAACGTGGATAAGATAAATCTTGATAAAATCACACGGGAAAATGGAAACAACGGAGTACCTTAGCTTTCGTCTTTATTCAAGACATCTTCAGAGGCAACTGGATTACATGGACAGAGAGAGGCTTAAATATACAGGGTGACCTAAAAAACATGAGGTCAGGTCAAAATGATGACATCCACTAATCCCCACACCAACACACACGTAGAGGAGCTTAAGAGAAGGGTGGTGACGTGACTAGTCAAGTCAGGTCAGAAAAAAGGGGGCCCACAAAATAACTATCATACATCTAGATCAAAGGTTTTTAAAGCATTTTTAACCTTGGGCCACTGACAAATAAATTTATGTAACATATTATCAGTTTTGAACTGACCATCACTAAGGTTTATTGATTTTAATTCCTTAATCAAACTAGCTTCAACAAGAAGTCTTTCTGTGACACAAGATGATTTGAAAACTTCTAAGCTTTTTTCCCAAGCAATGGGGTGATTATTATTCCTAACATGAACGAACAAGGCACTGCTTTCAGATGCAGTTCTAATATTATACTTATGTTGTTTGATTCTAAGCTGCAGTGTTTTTCCTGTCTGACCTACATAATTACAATTACATTTGCTACATGGAATACAATAAACACTACCATTTACATTCAAACTTGGGCTATTCCTTATTAACATATTAGTAATGGTTGAGTCATATTTGAAAACAACATTAATATTTAGAAGCTTGAGGGACCGAACTAACGGGACAAATTCATTACGATAGGGCAGAGTCAAAATATTCTTAAGTGTAGGAACTTGTCTGGTTTGAGAGGAATGAAAGGATTTTTTAGCCCTATTAAAACAACGATCAACAAACACAGAAGGGTACCCAAGTTTATGTGCAATAGAACGAATGTGTTTCAATTCATCGTCAATAAATTCAGAGTCACAAATATGCAGACATCTTAGGAACATAACAGAAAAAACTGACATTTTGGTAGACTCAAGGTGATTCGATAAAAAGTGAATGAAACTGTCTACCTGTGTGGGCTTTCTATATACCTTGAATTTATAGTTTTGGCCATTTCTCATGATAAGCATATCAAGAAATGGAAGGGATTCATTTATTTCTCTTTCAATTTTGAACGTGATACTCGGGACAATATTATTAAGTTTGTCTAAAAATTCAAATGGGTCACTGTTTTGATCTAGATGTATGATAGTTATTTTGTGGGCCCCCTTTTTTCTGACCTGACTTGACTAGTCACGTCACCACCCTTCTCTTAAGCTCCTCTACGTGTGTGTTGGTGTGGGGATTAGTGGATGTCATCATTTTGACCTGACCTCATGTTTTTTAGGTCACCCTGTATATTTAAGCCTCTCTCTGTCCATGTAATCCAGTTGCCTCTGAAGATGTCTTGAATAAAGACGAAAGCTAAGGTACTCCGTTGTTTCCATTTTCCCGTGTGATTTTATCAAGATATATATATATATATATATATATATATATATATATATATATATATATATATATATATATATATATATATATATATATTTATTTATTTATTTATTTATTTATTTTGTGTATTTTGCAGGCTACTTAAAGACTGTAAAGCGTGCATCGGCTCCACAACCTATGACTGACCCAAATATGATGGTGGAAATGCTTAAAGGACAATTAACAAATATGCTACCCATGATTGCCATCGGAGGCTGGATCAACTGGACTTTTTCAGGATTTGTTACAAGTATGTCGCATAAAAATTTGTGTTTGCAGCATAGGTATTTAGAAAAAATTGTGTGAAGTCGTATTTTATTATATAAATGTAATTACAGGTGCTCCTCTACTTGCGAATGAGTTACGTTCCTGAGGCCTGTTTGTAAGTCCAACTTTACTCCTGTAGATACCAAACATATTGTAAAAAATGAAAAGATTATGGATATTTATTACAGCTATACCCTTTAATACAGCCTTAAAACCTGGCCCACTCTTCTCCTCTTAGGTAATGTTTGTTCTATCTGGAATTTTCTTCAAAATAATCCAGTCTCATCCACATTAAACACCTGTTCTGGCAGGTAACCCCCTCAGTGATGATGTTTGTATCTCTAAAAGTTTGTAAATTGAACTTTCTTAAGTAGAGGAGCACCTGTACATTAATTTAATACAGTACTATACCTCAAAACTAAGTTATTGTTAGTTATGTTATATTGAGAGGCTACAAGAGACGTCACAGGCCAGTCTTTTTACCAGAGACTGATGGAAGTATATTTCTTCAATTAAAGGGTGGTGTACTGTACATTGAACTAAATGTTGAAATGTAAATTGTAATCAAAAGCTCTTGTGCTTCAGTGTCTGACTATGAAAGGATCTTGACTGTTCTCTTAGGAGGTGCCAACCCATGGTGGGTAGTGCCTTTCCCATGATGTGCCCTTCACCTTTTACATTTTGACCCCCCAAAAAGAGATTAACAGTGAATATATGTATACAGTACTATATATGAACATTGTAACTCTTTCCAGTCTCCAATTCTGTTGTGGAATTGTTATACAGGTACATTTTTCAGTTTATTTTGTCAGTTGCCTTTAATTCCATAATTGCTGCCATACAGACTTGGAATAATGCACATTTAAACCATTTTACTATATATTTGTTCGATTCAATCTAAATTTAACAAGATCTGGGCTTTAGTTAATTTTTTTCTCACATAAAATATGATAGTCACTCCATACCCAATTCCTGATTGCAGCGAACAGATGATTGTATCTCAAACCTTTAGGTATTTTGATGGCAAGTTTACCTTTTTAGTTTAAATATTTCTTCATATTGAGAACACCCTAAGAAACACAAAAGTTATTAGGGAAACATATCCCACTTACCACCTTTAGCCCACAGACTATACTGTATTATTATGTTAATTACCCACAAAATCTGCTCTATTCTAGAATTTTCAGGCTTGATGCTGTGGGAATTGTATACGTACTGTATATATACTTGATTACAGTTCAGGTTTTTATGAACAAAAATTCTGCCTCATTTACATACAATTGCAGGGTCTTAATTGTTTTTTTACTTTTACAACACAACATATACTGTATATAATTTCTCACTCTGGATTTGTTTGTTTTTTCAGTGATCTGTGCCTTGGTTGGTTAATCCTTGTTCAAAAATAAATAAATAAATAAATTACAATTATCTGATACAAATGAAGATTTACCAATACTGGTGTAATTGTCTTTTCATTTGCAACTGTGAATATCGCTGGCAGCATTGTTACCAAGTTAGACTTGTCACTGTACCCACATTCCCCCTAGCCCACTCCCTACCAAATGGAACTGTGAGGTGTTAAGTTATTTTTCAACTTTTAATTTTGGGTAGATATACAGTACACAACTTTTATAGTAGTATTTTTTATATATTCTAAGTTACATACGCACATGATACTACATGCATATTGTGCAAAAAAATATAAAAATAAATAATTATCATAAGGTCAAATACATAAAAGAAATAAACATTTCTTTGAGTGCAAGAGTCTTCATTAATTAACTCTCCCTCCCTCCCTCCCTCCCCTGTGCTTTGTTACAAAGCACAGAGTTGACGAGGGTAGACTACAACATTTTGTAGTCTTGTTTCTGATTATTTATGAGAGGATTTTTCCATTATTATGTATTTGTATATGTTTTGCGTGTGTGTTTCTATGCACGCACTTTGCGTGTGTTTGTTTCTACGCACACACACATATATACAATACTACAGGTACAAGAAATTACTGTCTCTAGAAAGAATGGCTCCCTGTCCTGGCTGCAAAAATCTGGACAACTTTAAAACTACCCTTAGACATTCTTGGGTACATCCAGGGTACCATCCGCAAATAATCTAGGTCCGCGAATTAATAATCCGCGAATTGTCAGGGCTGCTGTATGATGTTTTAAGGAGGTAACTTCCAGTAAATTTGGTTGCACCACTTCACCACCTTATGTAGCACTCAACATCATTTCTAATAAGTAAAATTCGAGTGTTTTGTTCATTTATTATCATGAGTGACTCATTGTATGTGGTTAAAACCGTCTAATTTCATACATATATGTGCTTGTGTCACGTTATGGGGCCTCATAAAACTTCCGTCAGAAAGTATCTCAATTTTTATAATGGAAGTCAATGGGAACAATGGTTTCGCCTTGCATAAAGATTTTCAAGAACGAAACCTTTCCGTAAACTGAGAGATACCTATCATAGGAGTTGTGAATTTGCATCAGCCATTTAACTTACCAGGTAGCCCTTTACTTTACATCTGTGATAATATTCCCTACTATATTTGTTTTTATTTTGCTTATCACCAGTATTTTATATGAGTTTTGTATTTGTAACACAAGATTTGTCTCTATTGTTCAGTCGTACAGTTCACTACTGTACATTATTACAGTACATTAATATTTGCGAGGGATAGGTGCCTGGGACACCAGTGGATGTAGAATTTCGTGATTAACAGTCTTTAATACCCTATCTTTAATATTAAAGTGAACCCTCGAAGATCTGGACTAAAAGGGGGGACCACCTGTCCGGAAAAGACGATTGTCCGAATTTTCCGGCGAATGTACTAAATGTATAAAAACGATAAATAATGATATAAAAACACCAAAAATACAGTACATATTATCCTGACTACTGGGGTTAATTGTACAGACTTTTTCCTTTGAAAAAGCCATAATTTTGAGCAACATATTACTGTACTCCCTGTACTCAAATGTACTACACTAAAGAACTAAAAAATTTTTAATTTTTGGTAAAATATGTAATGTCTATACACGACTTATTCGCTATCTTGCAAGGCTTCTAGCAATGCAAGTTATATTCTGCTTAGTTTAGTCTGTGAAATTTTGTAAGATAAAAACTTCAAGTCTAAAACTACCTTCACCCCTGGCAAGGGGGAGGTGAGGTGTTGACAGCCAGGCAGGGGAGAGGAGGGGGGTGAGGTGAGGTTGTAACGGGCCGTCTTTTCTCTTTTCAATAATTTACCATCCAGCTATTCTTTTCTGTTAGTATTCTATTTACTCGTATACTTATTTGTCCTGTGTAGCATTCTTCCAATGAGTACCCTGTTTTATATACTTATTCTTCTTCCATTCTTTACATATATATATTTATTCTTATATATTCTTACTTATATTCTTAGGTGTTCTTTATCTCTATACCTTATATTCTTATATAAGTAACTCTTATGCTTCTCTGCTTATGTTTTCCAAGTCAATGTTCTTTCTTTTCATTTCCTGTCATATAGATTGTATTCTCAGTTTCAATGTTCTTACCTTTCTGAAGTATACTTTGCTTTATGTCTATTCTTATACATGGGTTAGTCTGGGGAACCATGTTATTCTTTGTATAACACTTTTTATACTTACAAGGGGTAGCTGCCACCACCCAGACTTTTCATTATATAACAGAACTCATGGAAGGGTTTTGGGTAGTGTGGTAGATGTATAGGCACGTGAGTAAGTATTATTTTCTGGGAACCAATGTTTAGAAGGAGTAGAGTGGTGATACTCAGATTACTAATTCAATGTTTATTAACACAGTGAGTGGAGAAGATGCATCTTAGATTCACTCAGGCTAAACAGAACCGAAATTAACTTATTAAGTCATCAAACACTTCAAGAACTTATTACCTCATTAAATACCTCCCAATACTTATTACTTCATTAGACAATTGTGGTATTAATCCTCTGACAAATGAGATTCAGTAATTATACACAAGATATCACTGGACCCTCAGGTCTTACTTTAACAAGGAACAAATTACCTTCTCAATTCGTGGTTAGAACCTCATACTCTCAGGTTATTCTTTCATGGGTACTACAGATGAATACATAACACACTGGGCAATTCCACAATTAGTAACATACCATAATTCTTATCACTTCACAAGGAACCACCTGGTACCTTGAACTCTCATTCAGGGGTTCAATACTTAACCTGGGATGACTATATTTCTGCTAGTCATCCCTAAGCATGGATATTAATACGGCTCCATACATATAACCAAGAACAGTAGATAGACCATGATCATATGACGGAGTCAGTGGGCCAGAGTTGTTTACAGGCTCGCACGCTAGGTGCACTCAGGGAGGTTGACTCGTTACACACTGGCAGAGTGGTGAGGGCGCTTCCCGGGGAATCGTGTCCTGGGATTCTAAATGCGCCCCCTTAGAGACAGTCTTCAATAACCATCTTGCCCATAGGTAGCTATCGACCCTCAGGAGAGTGGCTAACACATCCGCGTCTGTAGACGTGGAAGAAGAGTCACGAATGCGTGAATATTTAACTTCACTATAAAAAACATACGTCTGGCACCGGTTCAGACGATAGCTAGAGCTCTACTTTACTTGACTTAATTGGCACTGAAGGTACTATGTTGAAACATGAACACTGATATTCGCAAAAATGACTAAGTTAAACTGAGTTAATATGGCGGCGTGGAACACACGTGAACATACCTGTAGACGTGGAAGAAGAGTCACGAATGCGTGATTCTCCCTCGTGTAGAGGTATATACGTGCGCCTGCTGGGCAGCTTGGGCCTCCACATTCATGCCAGAAAGGTCAATCTTACCAACAACATACCTTCTCTACCATGTTGGATCACCGTATACTTAATTATGAACTCCGGTATTCCTGATCAGGGTAATTTCCTATGTCTATTCATATAATCTAATCAGAGGTTGAGCTTGCCAGGAAAAGGTGGAATATACACGTTGATAACATCAACTCTGCAAGCTCAGGCCTGCGGCGAACAAGGAGCTATTCACAGGGAGACGTTAGATCTTGGAGATTACACCAGTTGACAGAATAATTCAGGCAATTAATGACTTTCTTAAATAGACAACTGACTCTAACTAAACTACAAACATCAGATTCTCTGATGTCGGGGCGACAAAATGATCTAACTTCAGGCGCGATCAGAAACTCATGGATATTCTTAGGGAACGAAACCGATGGGTATCGTTGGTCCTGGCAGACTCAACACTCACTTACTTGACACGTCTTATTAACAATAAGGACAGTTGAAGCGTTCAACATCACTCACAATGGATCTTGAATGTTTCAACTGTAAACAGATATATCTAAGCTGACTCTAAACCAGGGTGTTCTCTCTCACATTCAAATTCATTATATAGAGAGGTTGGTTTCAGTGAGTCAGAGAAAATGGGATAACGGAGGACTGAGGCGTCTTGAAGTGACGAGAAAACGGACTCCTCAGATGGAGGACTCAAAATAAAAGCAGAGGTACATGTTTTGTGGGCTATTGAGCGTAATATGAATCATTTGATTTTGGCGTTAACTGATGTGTACGACCGTGGTCGTTACAAGGTGAGGTATTGACCAGTTGGAGGGGAGATTACCCTGTGCGTAGTTGTCTGTCATATAGAGGAAGTTTAGGTTTTTTGCTTATAAAATGTCACTGTATTGACTTGGGAGAATATAACTTACATTGCTGGCATTCTTTTGCAAGATAGTGATTAATTTGAATACAGTATAAACATGCTATAGTTTGTACAAGACATCAAAATTTTAGTAATTATTTAGTACATTTGAGTACAGTACAGGTTTGTCCTGAGGACAATTATTTCTTTTACTTTTTTCACAATATGTATTTAGGATGGTGTGTGCTTATATATCAGGAAAAATAAATTAGGAAAGTTACACATATCTACCCAAAAATACGAGTTGAAAAACTTGTACAGGTTGTACCTCTCTAGTCCGGCATTCTGTGGTCCGGAAACTCCCGTAGTCTGGAACGATTTTAGTTTGCCCGTGGAGAAAACTAATTTGAGTCTGGTACTTTAGACGTTTGGCTAAATTTTGCCTTATTTACCCCTACCTTCTTGGCGAATTATTTCCTGTAATAAAGCAACATCCTAATAAACCAATGAAAATAACACAAAATTAAATAAAAACTAAAAACAACACAAAAAAGTTCTTATGTTCTACAGTTTCAGCCAGAGTTGAGCATACGTCATCCAAGTAAAAACACACACAACATTGGCTGTCCTTATGTTTTCAACTTTACCACCACTGGTGGATAGAATTTTTGTTTTAAATTCAGAAACATTAATTAAAATATATATGAACAGTAAATAAGTGTTGCTTTCATATTCTTAGGTATAGTAATGACGATATGTTTTCACATGTGCACACTTACATACGTGAGCTCACTTTTTTCTTTACCATTAATGGTTAGCTACTTATGCCCGGGTGGGCTAATCCCCATAAAAAAAAAAATACTGTACAGTTGCGGAAATGTTTTCCTGCACCCCCTGTGGTAACCCGTGTCTCCAAATGGCAATGTTACAGAAGTAATTTCACGAATGGATGAGTATTGGTCATGTAATGACGGACATGATTGGCAGATCAGTTTGCTATAGGTCAAAATAGGTTGGCCACGGTGACAATGGTTACCACGGGGTATAGGAGCACATTTCCGTAATTGTACCATAAATTAAAAAAATATATATTTATTGAAGCCCTCCAAATACTACACAGGTATGTACACTTACTTAATACAGTTTAATTATGTGTTACTCAAAAATTAATTGAATGAAGTAAATGTGGGAAGTCAACTGGATTGCAGTAGCTGCTACACGTCATCTGCTGCCTGCCTCACACAGCCCGTACCTTCTGCGCCATCAACACGTACACAAATGCTCGCCTGACATGTAACACTGTGAATGAAACATGCATACATACTGAATTTAGGTTTTCCTGTAACCATTATGGGAGCAAAATAATTAGCAGTGTTACTTAAGTATATTAGCGTTATGTTTATAAAATATACTTTTCTTCCCTCAATGGCTTCTGTAGAGGCCTCAGTAATGATACTGAAGATATTAGTGCTCCTCCTTTAAGACCTCTGGACAAGGATCATCCAAAATGTCTGGTGAAGGGCCGGCAGGTGAGGAAGCTGTATCGGTGGAGTGAAGGGGAGAGGCAGGCTGTGAGTGTAGCAGGGATGTTACAGATGATGCCGGGCTGGTTGGTGAGGGGAGTGGAGGGAGGGGGAGTGGTTCAATCTCGATGTTTAAACCATTGTTTTTGGTAATTGTTTGCCTTTCTTTTTTAATTCTTTATAAATTTCTTGATGAGGTTGTAAAACATCCTTCATATTCTGCTTAATTCTATTAATGGTCAGTCATAAATTATTTCTGTTAAATTTTTGGCACACTTCCCATTTTATGTAGAGTCCAGTTATTTTCTTCAGGAGAACCTTGAATTCCAGCCTTTTCCTCTCCAGTCCATAAACAGTTGTCCCATCATTCAGGCTTTCTTATTTGACCCGTAAAATACAGGAAGACGTTGCTTGTCTTTCCCCTTAAGTGACCTGTGGTTGCAAGAATGGTAAAGCATCATAGGCTTTATCATAAAGCAGGTGCATTCTCACACATAAGAAGTGTAACCCGATCTTTTGCTGCTTTAAAATCTGGGGCATCCTCTTATATCATAAAGCAGTCTCTTCTGCATTTAATACTTTCCCAGGTGTATAACCATTTTCAGTTATCATGTCCTTAAACACAGCTGGGTATGCAGCTGCCGCCACTTGGTCCACAGCTGCTGCCTCACCTCTTGAGTCTTACGTCGTGCAGTGAATATCTTTTCTTAAACTTATCAAACCAGCTCTTATTTCCTTGGGAAGGTGTAGAACCTGAATATGTATCCTGGCTGAAACATCAAGCCTCACAGCTTTATCACGAATAACCTTTTGGTCAACTGGCACATTTCTCTGACTCATGTCCTCAGTCCATACCGGTACACTTAACGCCTTTTCCATACCTTTATTACGTATCTGATGTGTAACTTTAGCACTGTGTGGTGCACTATGAGCAACAATATTTAAAATTTTCTTGCCTTTAATTATTGTGGAACGAACAGTTGACTTGTTCACTCCCAATGCATGGCCAACCGCTGACGCATTCATGTCGCTGTCAAGTTCATCTAACATTTAAATTTTTTGTGTCAGAGACATGACTTTCTTCACTCTTTTTGCACCAGATGCATTACCATCAATTTATAGCCTTTTGGGAGCCATGACAGGTATAATTAACATTGAATTGCTCTCAGACGAGACTGGTTGGAGAACACAGCCACGCGGAATGCAGCATGATGCCACATCACGGCAGTTGCCCGCGGTTCTTAAAATAAGCACCTTACCCTTTTATGTTATTTTAGTTGATAAAATCCTCTGAGGCTCTTTTCACGAATACTAGTCAAATTCGTGAGAGTTGAATGCGCATATGTTGAGGTACTGGTGTCAGTAGTCATCCCCATAGCCCTTTCCCTGCCACTCCAGGCCAAGTTGGGAGCTATGTTATAGTTGTTTTTCAACTTGTAATTTCAGATAAATATACTTTTTCTTCCCTTTTTTTTTTTACCATCTTATATGCTCACACAATTTTACATACAGAATGTACAAAAACAAATTAATATAAAGTAAAAAACATAAAAGGGAATAAAACTTCTTCATGTGTAAAGATTTCATGCTGAGCTGGGGAGTGTGAGTGTGAGATCTCAGCTTTTCTGGACTGTCTTCCAAGTGTAGTGAAATGATTGAAAGATTTTGTCATCCAGCAGCCAGATAGCTTTACTGTACATTTTTTTTTTTTAAATTTTTAGTTATTCATCACAATATAAAAATTTACAAGTATATTACTGCATTTTATCTTATTCCTCATATTGAATTGAATTGAAACAGTTTATTTAGCCAGAAAAACACAGACACAGGGTGGATAATAATTGCAATATTAACATGGCTGAGCTAGTTGAGAACCTGCGCTCTCTTTTAGGCACCTAATATATACTACTATACATTTATCTCAGGAAGTATTATGTAACATTTAGTAACATCTGGAATAGTGCAATGGCATGGTGGTAATAAGAACATCTCATAATGTTACCACAGTTATCACTTCAATATTTATTTATTTTATTTTATTAATTTTTTTTATTTTTTTTATACGTATATATTATAAGTATATACATAAATTACAGTGGAATTGAAAAACATAATTATAATGGGGGAGCATTACAACATGGGTTGTACAGTATTAAGGTTGAACACGAGGACAGAGCTGTCAGGATTATGTCTAGTTGGCAATTATGTTTACTGCAATGGTAACTTCTTATCTATTTGCATGATAATTTCCGATAAAACGGTTTGATGGTACAATAAAAGCAGGTACTGTAAATATAGTAGGTATGTATTACAAGAAATATTAATACTTAGACAATAGATATTTTTTAAGAGATGATTTAAAGGAAGAGAGCATAGTCTTTGCTCGGATGGGTGATATTTTATGGAGGTCTGGGACTGAGAGGAGTACATGGGGGGTGGTCTTAGTAGCTCTGGGTGCCTTAAATTGTATCTCTGATTATTCCGGAACTGGAAATAATTATTGTCAAGCAAGTGATTGATAGATATGTAAACAAAGAGGGCACAGCAGTAAGTGTTAATATCTTCAAATTTTAACATTCACAATTTACCAAATTTTTCGTTTGTGTGATCCGTTTTTTTTTTTCAAGTTGATCATTGTCTGTACAACTCTCTTTTGTGCATTAACCAGAGGGTACTGGTGGGAATTCATTTTCAGAGTTGGTAACACTGTTCATAGAATCAGCTGTTGTGGATTATACCTAGTACAGTATTTCTCAAAAGCTAGGGTCAAATTATACAAGAGATTTATGAAAAACAAAGGGTTTTTACCAAAAAATCAGGGATCGACCTATGTATGAGATCAGTTTATACACAAATACATACAGTATATGGGAATACATATCCTATACAAATTCATCAAAATCTTATATAATTTTTTTATATTCCTTTGTATAATGCCTATCCTGTATTGTATTTCATTCTGTTGATAATGAACATTGGTGTGAATTGTTACATTATACATTGTTTACAGCTAAAGTGCCCTTCCCACTAACACTGAGATTCAAGCCCATGCTGCAGCGAGGCATTGAACTTGTCTCCTTAGATGCGTCTTGGGTATCATCTGCCTCTTGGTATTTCCTCAATGTTTTTGGTCTTCGCTCTATTTACACCCTTGTTCTTGGGGAGAATAATGGTAAGTAGAGGAACTATATTCTGTTTATATGTTGTTGTATTGATTAGTTGATATGATATTGTGATGACATACAGTATATATGGTAGTGAATTTATTAACTATAATGAGAAATATGATCAGAATAATGAATTTTACTATGTTAATTTGTATTCATCTGTATATTATAATTTACTATCTAAGACACATGGGCATCCAGTGAAAGAAAAACAGTGTTTGGTTGGGTCGGGATTAATACTGTACGGTCATTTTTTTGAGATCTGTAAAGCAGGTTAGGTCTGGGTAGGTTGGGTCAGGTACTTCAGCTCATATAGAGCAGACACATTCATTCAGCTACTTTAGTTTTGTACAAGACACCATGTTGACACTGACCACTTTTATTTTGGATTCGGTTACTTACTCTGTTGGAATATATGAGGTTATATGGTAAGGAAAGTTTGGTATTGGTTTAAAAGATATTGATGTGGTTTTAGATCAAGTTTTTTGTATCATGGCGTTGTGATTTTAGATCGGTTTTAATTTTTATTTTATGGTGATTTTAGATATACATACTACTATACTGCCAGTTTAATGGTAGCACGATTATAGATAGTCACAATTAGCAGCAGAGCTGGACATTGAGCTATCCCTTCCCAGATACAAATGGTAAAGCTTGCAAGAGAAGAATTCAATGAGCAGATTGTAAAGATCATTAAATTAGTTGAAATTGAAAACTTAACAGGTGAAACAGACACCTGGTTTGAAATTTGTTTTTAAGAACCAAAATGTTGGATTTGAAGATGGACTTCAGGATTTGCTCAAACACACTGACCTGTTTCTTTCTATAAAACAAGCAATTATTATTGCTCTTATGTTACCAGTACCTGTGACATCATGCACACTGGAGAGATCAGTCAGCACAATGAGAAGGGTAAAAACCTGGTAAAGATCAATGACGGCAGAAGATCATTTATCTGGACCGTGTATATTGAGTGTTCATCGAACTAAGATTTGTGAGAATAAACAAGAACTTATTCAAAAAGGTAAATTATTAATTTGTAAAGATGCTTGCAGTTTTTATTCCACAGTAGCTCTTTGGAAGTACAAGAAAAAAAAGAGAAGTAACGAATGTGTCATTTTTCCTTTACACTTACCTCTTTTATTATTGTGATTTGTTCTATTATTTTGTATGGACTATTTCGAAGTCTCCAAGCTCCAACCCTGTTGTGTTAATATTGACCTATAATGCAAATACAGTACAGCTTACAATATACACTTATTTAAGGCTACTATGCTTGTGGTACAGTCTATTTAGACAGGGGCTAAGTTTTAACCCATTATTGGTCAAATTCATAGATCTGCATCTGCAAATGGCTTCTGAGCAGTCTATAATGAATACCTTGTTTAGGCAGGCCAACAGTTCAAGGGTTCGTGGCAACAACCAAGATCCAAACATTGGCATCTAATTGACTTCATCATTGTCAGAGAAAGAGATCGCTGAGATGTCCTCTCATTACCCATCCCATGTGTGGCTCAGACCACTGCGACACTGATCATCGGCTCGTCAGAGCAAAGCTCTCACTTCACGTCGCCCCAAAACGGCGAAGGCAGCAAGCCTCCAGAAGAGGTTTTAACACTAAGCGTCTGGAGGATCCAGCAGTAGCACATGCTTTTTGAGAGTAGCTCGAACACAGGCTGGTAAACAACCTGACAACAAACAACCCAATTCCCAGTACCGAATGGGATATTCTCGACACTCATGACAAAAACCTGCAGAGGGATCCTCAGCCAGATTAAAAGAACACACCAGGACTTGTTTGATGAAAATGACCTGGCAATCAAAGTATTCATCGATGATAAACGTGCTGCTTTTACTGACTGGCAGAAAAACCTCAGTCTTGAACCAAAGCTGATGCCTTTTGCATGAAGAAAGCAGCGTCCCAGCCATCTCCACTCTCTCCTAGAGAGTATACGGGAAAAGGAGGAAATCCCCCAAGCTCTCAAAGACGCCTCTATCATCAATATTTATAAGAAAAAAGGAGACCGGTCAGACTGTGGCAACTACTGCGGGATCTCGCTGCTGTCCGTAGCTGGCAAGATTATCGCCCGAGTCCTCCTAAACAGGCTTCTTCCTGAGGCGGAAAACTTCCTCCCAGAATCTCAATGTGACTTTAGACCATCACGTGGCACCACTGACATGATGTTTGCTGCCCTTCAGATGCAAGAAAGGTGCAGAGAACAGCGTCGTGACCTGTATATGGCTTTCATCGACCTAACCAAGGCCTTCGACACGGTCTACAGGGAAACCCTCAGCCGTTTTGGCTGCCCACCAAAATTCATCGCATTATGAAGCAACTCCACGATGGCATGAATGGCAGTGTCCTGCACAATGGCACCCAGTCTGAGTTCTTCCCCATCCAAACAGGGGTTAAACAAGGGTGTATACTGGTACCAACTCTCTCTTCATTTTCTTGGCTACCTTCCTTACTCGTGCCAGTGCCAATTAGCCAATGGGGTGGACATCGAGTACCGAATGAAAGGTCTTTTCAACATAAGAAGACTCCAGGCAGTAACAAAGGTGTCGGCAGCTTTCATTACTGAGTTTCAGTATGCAGACGACCTCACCCTTGTCGCTCACACTGAACTTGACCTACAGGAGATCCTGAACACCTACACAAATGCATATGCACATTTTGGCCTTGAGGTGAATGTACATAAGACTCAGATTCTCTTTCAGCTTGTCCCTGGTTCAGCCACACCTCCACCATCCATCCATCTTAACGGTACTACCCTCTCTAATGTTACCCACTTTCGGTATTTCGGCTCCCGCCTGTCCACCACTGCAGACATCGATGAAGAGATTCAGCATCGGATCAGATGTGCATCTCAAGCCTTTGGCAGACTCTGAAACCATGTCTTTAGCTGTAGGGAGCTAAAATTATCTACAAAGTTACACATATACCAAGCAGTGGTCCTCCCCACCCTGCTGTATGGCTGCGAGACATGGGTCACATACAGGAGGCACATCAAGACACTTGAAAACTTTCACCAATGTAGTCTATGTTCCATCCTCCGAGTTCGCTGGGAAGAGAAGAGAACAAATGCCAAATCAACCCCCTCACCTGGGAGACGATTACTGTGACAAACCTGAAAAAGTGCCAAATCGACCTCCTCACCTAGGAGATGATTAATCCACTCCTTAATGCTTGGAGGATCACCACAGAAGAATTTGTCAATACTTTCAAGTTAGCCTGACCGCATAACAAGGCAGACAAGCGCCAATGCCGGAAAGACGTTACTGCCGCCCCTCCCGCATTATATGTAGTTCCCCACATGTGCTACATCAGTGATTGACCCTGCCAGTCCTGTTTCGGCCTCTTTAGTCACTTCAGAACTCACCAACGAAGGTGACATCCTTAATAACTCGTATCATTGCATCATAGCTGGATGATCGTCATACTCGATTCCGAGTGACTGCAAAGTAGTAGTAGTATTATGTAGGTTTACGAGTTTGGATTTTTTAAGATCCCGCAACAGCTGAAATGGCCCGGAAGGATTAATGTACTGTATTTAAAATATGACAAATGGCAACCTCTCAAAACACATCAACCTAATTCAGCAACCTCTATCCCTCCAAAATGCTCTTCTAAATAAGGTGATGCTGTTAGACAAGATACAATTGGGAGATGGAGAGTGAAGCACAGGGCTTTGTATACTGTACTGACCGTCACCACTTAACCCCCACACACCCAGCTGGTGTTTTTTTCCCTGAGGAATAACCCACCGGGGCTCAGGTCATCGACCCATAACAGGGCCTGGGCGGCTCTCCTCACATCTTTCCAAGTTTGCTGCCCTCAATACAAGCTAAGAAATATGCCCAGAGACCTTGTCACATATGCAAGAACACAATTTTATGTGAAAAAGTGTGCAAGGACACTAGTTATTGCTGCACTGAGTGTGATTGTTCCACTGTGCTTGATGCCTTGCTTTGAGCAGTATCCTACTATCATAAACTATTAAAGAGAAAAAGAATTATTGTAAATATGTAAATAATTATATAATTACAGTAATGTAGAAGTACAGTGGTCCCTAGGTTAACGAACACAATTCGTTTCACAGAATCATTCGTTAACCGAATCTATTATTTCAATGGGATATTGAGTAATTGGTTCCAACTCACAGAAAAAGTATACATACAAAGCACTGTATACCGGTAATAGAATTAACAAAACATGAAATATAAACTAAATACAGTACTGTACTGTACTGTACAGTATACTGTACAATAATAAATAAAAAACAATAGAATACTGTATTTTAACTTACTTTGAGGTGTGTATATCATATTACTGGCAGCTTTGTTTACTTATCAAACAGCTGATTGTAGAGGCAGTCGATGATCACATGCCATATTCTGTACAGAGTGTATTGGTTCTAATGCCTTCTTCATGTTTCATAATAGTTTCTGCACTGTATATTATCGGTATGTTAACTAAATATCAGAATGACCAATAATTTTAATGTAAAAATGCAAAAATATTCAAGAGACCAACAAAATCGATGTTCACTCCACTGTAAACAAAGTTAAACTGAGAAGCGTTGTTGGGTGATTCAATCAGCTGATGGGTGCACAAAAACTGTTCCTTGTACAGTACTGTCTTTACTATCAATATGTTAAAAAAATTTTCAGAATGACCAATAGTTTTAATATAAAAAATGAAGAAATATTCAAGAGACCAACTTTCTTGATACTGTATTTACTTCACTGGAAACGAATGTAAACATAGAACCAATTACTGGATTGGCGTACTAGCCGATCAGCTGATGCGCACAACAAAACATGTTTGTCGTAAGGATTTCGTTAATCGAAGTTTTGTTCATTAATCGAACTGAAAATCCTTATGGTAGCTAATTCGTTTACCGAAATTTCGTTAATTGAACCGTTCGTTAACAGGGGCCACTGTACTGTAAAAACTTTGGTGAAAAACAAAGATATTCATGTTTGCTGGGTCGCTTGTGTATGGGTGAGTAGTAAGTAATATGTAGCGAGATGTGTTTTTGCCAGTTTATAATGGAAATAATGTTGGTGTGAAACAATATACCTGTAACAGATACATTTATCACTGTTATGAATAAATTAGACATTCAGTATATAATTGATCAAATTATGTTAGGGGAACAGGAGTAGAAAACATGACGCTGTGGCAACATGGTAAGTTATGCCATGAAGCCTCGAGCCCCACACTCCACACGTCCCGGCAACAAGCTTCAAAATGGTGAATACAGCCAAAATTAATATTATATCAAGTTTTATAACCCAAACTGCCGACCGGGATGACCATTTCATAACCCGCCCAAGTACAGGTAAAAAAATGCACATATTTGTTAGTAGTGGATGGTGTTAATCTGTATTATTGTGTCTACTGAGCAACGATGTTTATTATTATCATACAGTACACAATAAAAGATATTGCAATAGAGTACCGTATGCAGTAATTGTTTCAAGCAACCCAATCTTAATGAATTCGTATAAAGGTGATATATCAAGCTCATTTTGTTGTACTGTATAGTAAAAAACTTACTATAAGCTTGGAAAAAACATTAAAATATTAAGCTTGCCAAAACCGACTGTGGGAGCTAGTACATCCCCTTGCTAAGTGTAGGACAAAATCCCCTCAGACAGAAACTCCATAGGACAAAATCCCTCAAGGATAAAAACCTAACTTTGAGAATCATTAATATTAAATTGGGGGTTTTGTCATACTATGCGCTTTAGCTTAGGGGGATTTTGTCTCCCCCTTGAAAAGGCTCCAGTGGATGCCCATGTGTAAGGCATTTGAAGGGGTGTTCAGTAAATTTGGGTAGGAATAGTCTTTAGCTGGACAGGTACACTTAATGTGATAAGAATTTCTAGGATGAAAAGATTCTGCAGGGTTTCAGGGTACCCATGTGACTAGTTTCTACACTCATTTGTCCAGTAAAGTTTTAGAAATTATTTAGAAATGAGAAAATATTTTTTTGTCTCACTACAGCTGCTGATCAGGCTCGCATAATGGAAGAACAGATGTCTGGTGCAGCTATGGCTATGCCTCAGGACCCCAAGGCAGCTTTTAAAGCAGAATGGGAAGCCTTAGAGATAGCTGAACATAAGTGGGCTCTCAAGGATGTTGAGTCAGACCTCCTACAGAAGCATGAGGTGGATTGGATGTTCAATGCTCAGTCTTATGGAAATACCACATAATAAGGATTTGTTAAGTTGGTCCAATTTCCACTGTATATAATACTGGGAGCAAAGCTGTAAATTGCTGATTGATTTTATTAACTAATTTTTCAAAATACAAATACAGTACAGTACTCAGAATAACTGCCTAATTAGTTTGTGGCATGGATTTCTTTTTCATTTAACATCATAACCACCTGTCTCATGAATTCCTTTCCTACATTCACCAGAGTGACACACGCAGAATCTGCCCTTAGCATTTTGGTTGCTGACCTCTCCACATCTCCATACGTTGATGACCAGAAAATCATGATGTATATGTTCAAGAATTCTTTATGATTGGTTATCACAAAGAAAGGAAACATCATTGCTTGCATTTAACAGTGTGTATAAAGAGTAAGTTTGCCTCAATAGGGAGCGGAAGGATGTAAATTCGTGAAGATAGACCATGTAAAAGTGAGGGGGGAGTTTACAGGAAAAAACTCGACAAATACAAAATCAGTAATGTATACAGGATACCGTACTCTCAAATTTGGAGCATGTATGGGGGACTACCAGATGATACATTTCATATGAGCATGACACAAAAAATTACTATTGGTTTAAAGTTTAACTTCACCAGTGGTGAATTCAATAAGGAATGATCACAGGAAATGAATAATACTTTGCAAAAACTTTTTAACCTTACACTTAATACAGCACCTAGATTGTACAATTGGTTGCCTGGATCCATGAAGCAGCTGACTTCTGTGAAGGCCTTTAAGAAACGACCTCTTTTTTTATGAAAGCTTATGATCCCTAACTGGGTACTGTGATGCAGGGCTGCCGTTTAAGCCTCAACTGTATGACGTAATTTTTCCTCATGTTTTCTTTTGGTATTAATGTCGGTAATGTCTTGGCAAAATGGTATATTTGGATATATAATGCCATTTTCACTGGCCCATTGGTTTAATATAAACATGCACATACAAAAACCCTACAACCATATAATATTATAACATAACATGGGAGCATTGAACAAAAAATATCAAACAGAAGTTAGCATCCTCTGATTTGGTGTAAAATTTATACATCCACCCTGGAATTTCACAGCCTCAGACAAGGCTATTGATGAATTAATATAGTCTGGATTTTTTATTCATTAAAACAAATTTAGAAAATTGTCTCCGTGTCAAACTGGGGTTTCTACAGCAGCCAAGGGTCCCATTTTGATTTTGCAAATCACTTATTACCCACAATCCATTTATACTATACATTATCTGTTGAAATATACTAAAGGAATTGATGAAAAAGTCACATATATTACTAGATTTCTAGAACAATGAAGAATATATTCCTTATAGCGTTTCAGTGAGGACGGGCTTTCCTCATGACGTCACTGACTGTCATTTGTTTTCCTCGTTGGCAGACGATATTCCTTAAAACTGCAGCCCTGCTGTGATGGAGAATTACAAGGTTTAGGAAGTATTAAAACTTAGGGTACTGTATATGAATGATAGAAGTCGAACTGTCACTTTTTGTTATCATTTATTGAAGTAAGTATTTCTTTTAATTCGCAAGTCTTTGACTTTGTAGTGTTTTGAGCATTAGTGAGTTCTATAGAACTGCCATTTTTAAGAAACAAAAGACCAGCATTATTATTATTATTATTATTATTATTACGTATTAATACTTTATATAATCTCACTTGAGGGTGGAATTTTGCAGTAACATTTTTCCAAAGGAACACACAATATATTGTTGAGCTGAAGAGTAACTACAGTCAACCCTCACTTTACGCGGTCCCACATTCCGCGTTTCCACGGTGCCCTGCCAGAACCCAGGATGCTCACATTCCGCGGTGGGTGTACCCCTTTACACGGGTGAAGTATAATTTTTTTATTTAGCTCATAAAATTCATACAAATTATCCGGCCAGAATATAATTTACATTGCTGGAATTCTTACAATTTGATGATCATTTTGAATATAAACATCATAGATTTTGCATTAGACATACAAATTTTAGATATAATATTTACTCTGAAAAAATATGTTATCTTTTGTGCAAAATATATGACATTTGTATTCAAAATATTCCTGGTCTTACAAGGAATCCAGCAATGTCAATTATATTATCCTAACTTTAGTCTGATTTATTATTTATTACTAAAAAGGTAAACAGTCTGGTATTCCCACACATTCATCTGGAAGAGAGGGTTGGTGGGGGGTGGGAGGGACCGGCGACCACCACCTGGTACCAGGGTGTGAAGAATATTTTTTTTTTTATTATTAACTGAAGATATTTGTTTTAGCTCATAAAATTCATACAAATTACCCGGCCAGAATATAATTTACATTGCTGGAATTCTTACAATTTGATGATCATTTTGAATATAAACATCATAGATTTTGCATTAGACATACAAATGTTAGATATAATGTTTACTCTGAGTAAATATGTTATCTTTTGTGCAAAATATATGACATTTGTATTCAAATTATTCCTGGTCTTACAAGGAATCCAGCAATGTCAATTATATTATCCTAACTTTAGTTTGAGGTATTATTTATTACTATACCTGGTTTTCCCCCCAAAATTTCTCAGAGAGGGAAGAGCCAGGAGTGTAGTGTGAGAAGAGGGGGAGGGAGTTGAGTCCATTATTTGAATGGACATTAACTTGGCCACTGTATTTCTCTATTTCTCTTAAGTATTAATTGTGTGCTTGTACCATCATAAAATAAGATGTTATTTTTACTAGAACATAGGTATTGTGTTGGAAAAAGTGGAGTTTGGGGGGTCAGCTGGTCTCTATTTCATTTAATCCCATATGTTGTGTTATTCACTTTACGCGTTTCTCACTTTCCGCGGTACCCTGTGGGTTACATTAACCGCGTAAAGTGAGGGTTGACTGTATATGCAGTACATATTAATCATTCTTGAGGCAACAGCTTTGCTCTTGTAAACAAAATTGAAGGTAGTGTTCCGATTTATTTTATTATTATTATTATTAATATTATTATTATTATGATTATTATTATTGCTATTACTATTATTATTAAATTTATCATCAAAATTTTAGTTTCAGTTTCCTCTTCTCTGCAAATACTACTGTGGTCTCTGCTGTAAGGTTTCATTATGTCATGCATCTTCCATCCTGGTGGATATTTATAGAAAGATTTGGAAGTTAGCCTCTTTTTACCTCACTAAAAGATGGATTTCCTAATTGTTTCTCAATTGATATTGTGTCAGAATAATTTATTGAAACTCCATTGATATAACTTCATAAGAATCTGAGTAAAGAAAAGGATAGTTTAACACATATTATGGCAGTATCTTATAAGAACGAATGGTATCAGTGTGAGGTTTCATGTAGTGACAATTGATTGTAAAATAGCTGCAGGATCTTGATTAAAAATATGAATATTTTATGTGTAGAAAATATCTATATCATCTTTAGCATTGTAAATCATTCAAATGTCAGTTAAATTATTACATTATATTACACTTTTGGAAATGGAAATTGTAATTGCACTACACTGTTAAAAAGTAGATAAGGTGATGGTGTGTCTGAAGTCTTGAACAGACGATAAATTTTTTGCTTGTCCAAGGCAAACTTTAGAGTTGTAATGACTTCTTGTATATTAATATTTTCTCACTTATGGGTCAACACACACACACACATGCATACTACAATGCAAGATGTTAAATATTGTAAGGAATCAAATCATTTCTGTAAGTCATTTGAATAAGTAATATTGCAGATATCAAATTTTGGTTAACACATCCTTAATCAGCATGTTCAGGAGTACCTATACTGCGATTTTGAGCAAAATCTAATTTTGGACGAAATGCTAAAAATTGTAAGGCTTGCCCCTTACAGAATTTTTGGCCAAAAATACTTTTTCTCTCAGAACTAAAATTTAATGTGCCTACCTTCTTAAATACACCCAGAATAAAAACACAAGCACCAAGAAATGACCTTAAAAACCCAAAATGGCGAGCAATTAGCAATGCAAAAATAATTAACATTTTCTAAAAGCCATTTGAACAAGTTATAATCAAGATATCAAATTTTGGTTAACAGGTCCTTAAGCAGCACATTCAGGAGTACCTATACTGAAATTTTGAACAAAATCCATTTGTGGACGAAATGCCAAAAATGTGCCTAACTATTTAAGTACATCCAGAATAATACACAAGCACCAAGAAATGACCTCGAAAACCCATAAGTGGCGAGTAATTAGCATTGCAAAAGCAATTAAAATATCCTAAAAATCATTTGAACAAGCAATAATCCATATATCAAATTCTGGTTAACAGATCCATAATCAGCATGTTCAGGAGTACCGATACTGCGATTTTGATCAAAATCTATTTTTGGACGAAATGCCAAAAATTGTAAGGCTTACCCCTTACAGGATTTTTGGCCAAAAAATAGATTTTGTTCAAAATCTCAGGAAAGGTACTCCTGAATATGCTGCCTAAGGATCTGTTAACCAAAATTTGATATCTGGATTATTACTTGTTCAATTGGCTTTTAGAAAATTGTAATTAATTTTGCAAGTCATTTGAATAAGTAATATTGCAGACATCAAATTTTGGTTGACACATCCTTAATCAGCATGTTCAGGAGTACCTATACTGCGATTTTGAGCAACATCTAATTTTGGACAAAATGCCAAAAATTGTAAGGCTTACCCCTTACAGAATTTTTGGCCAAAAATACTTTTTCTCTCAGAACTAAAATTTAATGTGCCTACCTTCTTAAATACACCCAGAATAAAAACACAAGCACCAAGAAATGACATTGAAAACCCAAAATGGCGAGCAATTAGCAATGCAAAAATAATTAACATTTTCTAAAAGCTATTTGAACAAGTTATAATCAAGATATCAAATTTTGGTTAACAGATCCTTAAGCAGCACATTCAGCAGTACCGATACTGAAATTTTGAACAAAATCCATTTTTTGGCCGAAAATGACAAAAATTGTAAGTCTTATGCCTTAAAGGATTTTTGGCCCAAAATACTTTTTCTCTCTGAAATTAAATTTAATGTGCCTAACTGTTTAAGTACATCCAGAATAATACACAAGCACCAAGAAATGACCTCGAAAACCCATAAGTGGCGAGTAATTAGCATTGCAAAAGTAATTAAAATATTCTAAAAATCATTTGAACATTTTCTAAAAGCCATTTGAACAAGTTATAATCAAGATATCAAATTTTGGTTAACAGATCCTTAAGCAGCACATTCAGGAGTACCTATACTGAAATTTTGAACAAAATCCATTTGTGGACGAAATGCCAAAAATTGTAAGGCTTACCCCTTACAGAATTTTTGGCCAAAAATACTTTTTCTCTGAACTAAAATTTAATGTGCCTAACTATTTAAGTACATCCAGAATAATACACAAGCACCAAGAAATGACCTCGAAAACCCATAAGTGGCGAGTAATTAGCATTGCAAAAGCAATTAAAATATCCTAAAAATCATTTGAACAAGCAATAATCCATATATCAAATTCTGGTTAACAGATCCATAATCAGCATGTTCAGGAGTACCGATACTGCGATTTTGATCAAAATCTAATTTTGGACGAAATGCTAAAAATTGTAAGGCTTACCCCTTACAGAATTTTTGGCCAAAAATACTTTTTCTGTCAGAACTAAAATTTAATGTGCCTACCTTCTTAAATACACCCAGAATAAAAACACAAGCACCAAGAAATGACCTTAAAAACCCAAAATGGCGAGCAATTAGCAATGCAAAAATAATTAACATTTTCTAAAAGCCATTTGAACAAGTTATAATCAAGATATCAAATTTTGGTTAACAGGTCCTTAAGCAGCACATTCAGGAGTACCTATACTGAAATTTTGAACAAAATCCATTTGTGGACGAAATGCCAAAAATGTGCCTAACTATTTAAGTACATCCAGAATAATACACAAGCACCAAGAAATGACCTCGAAAATCCATAAGTGGCGAGTAATTAGCATTGCAAAAGTAATTAAAATATCCTAAAAATCATTTGAACAAGCAATAATCCATATATCAAATTCTGGTTAACAGATCCATAATCAGCATGTTCAGGAGTACCGATACTGCGATTTTGATCAAAATCTATTTTTGGGCGAAATGCCAAAAATAATTTGGCCAAAAAATAGATTTTGTTCAAAATCTCAGGAAAGGTACTCCTGAATATGCTGCCTAAGGATCTGTTAACCAAAATTTGATATCTGGATTATTACTTGTTCAATTGGCTTTTAGAAAATTGTAATTAATTTTGCAAGTCATTTGAATAAGTAATATTGCAGACATCAAATTTTGGTTGACACATCCTTAATCAGCATGTTCAGGAGTACCTATACTGCGATTTTGAGCAACATCTAATTTTGGACGAAATGCCAAAAATTGTAAGGCTTACCCCTTACAGAATTTTTGGCCAAAAATACTTTTTCTCTCAGAACTAAAATTTAATGTGCCTACCTTCTTAAATACACCCAGAATAAAAACACAAGCACCAAGAAATGACCTTAAAAACCCAAAATGGCGAGCAATTAGCAATGCAAAAATAATAAACATTTTCTAAAAGCCATTTGAACAAGTTATAATCAAGATATCAAATTTTGGTTAACAGGTCCTTAAGCAGCACATTCAGGAGTACCTATACTGAAATTTTGAACAAAATCCATTTGTGGACGAAATGCCAAAAATGTGCCTAACTATTTAAGTACATCCAGAATAATACACAAGCACCAAGAAATGACCTCGAAAACCCATAAGTGGCGAGTAATTAGCATTGCAAAAGTAATTAAAATATCCTAAAAATCATTTGAACAAGCAATAATCCATATATCAAATTCTGGTTAACAGATCCATAATCAGCATGTTCAGGAGTACCGATACTGCGATTTTGATCAAAATCTAATTTTGGACGAAATGCTAAAAATTGTAAGGCTTACCCCTTACAGAATTTTTGGCCAAAAATACTTTTTCTGTCAGAACTAAAATTTAATGTGCCTACCTTCTTAAATACACCCAGAATAAAAACACAAGCACCAAGAAATGACCTTAAAAACCCAAAATGGCGAGCAATTAGCAATGCAAAAATAATTAACATTTTCTAAAAGCCATTTGAACAAGTTATAATCAAGATATCAAATTTTGGTTAACAGGTCCTTAAGCAGCACATTCAGGAGTACCTATACTGAAATTTTGAACAAAATCCATTTGTGGACGAAATGCCAAAAATGTGCCTAACTATTTAAGTACATCCAGAATAATACACAAGCACCAAGAAATGACCTCGAAAACCCATAAGTGGCGAGTAATTAGCATTGCAAAAGTAATTAAAATATCCTAAAAATCATTTGAACAAGCAATAATCCATATATCAAATTCTGGTTAACAGATCCATAATCAGCATGTTCAGGAGTACCGATACTGCGATTTTGATCAAAATCTATTTTTGGACGAAATGCCAAAAATTGTAAGGCTTACCCCTTACAGGATTTTTGGCCAAAAAATAGATTTTGTTCAAAATCTCAGGAAAGGTACTCCTGAATATGCTGCCTAAGGATCTGTTAACCAAAATTTGATATCTGGATTATTACTTGTTCAATTGGCTTTTAGAAAATTGTAATTAATTTTGCAAGTCATTTGAATAAGTAATATTGCAGACATCAAATTTTGGTTGACACATCCTTAATCAGCATGTTCAGGAGTACCTATACTGCGATTTTGAGCAACATCTAATTTTGGACGAAATGCCAAAAATTGTAAGGCTTACCCCTTACAGAATTTTTGGCCAAAAATACTTTTTCTCTCAGAACTAAAATTTAATGTGCCTACCTTCTTAAATACACCCAGAATAAAAACACAAGCACCAAGAAATGACCTTAAAAACCCAAAATGGCGAGCAATTAGCAATGCAAAAATAATTAACATTTTCTAAAAGCCATTTGAACAAGTTATAATCAAGATATCAAATTTTGGTTAACAGGTCCTTAAGCAGCACATTCAGGAGTACCTATACTGAAATTTTGAACAAAATCCATTTGTGGACGAAATGCCAAAAATGTGCCTAACTATTTAAGTACATCCAGAATAATACACAAGCACCAAGAAATGACCTCGAAAACCCATAAGTGGCGAGTAATTAGCATTGCAAAAGCAATTAAAATATCCTAAAAATCATTTGAACAAGCAATAATCCATATATCAAATTCTGGTTAACAGATCCATAATCAGCATGTTCAGGAGTACCGATACTGCGATTTTGATCAAAATCTAATTTTGGACGAAATGCTAAAAATTGTAAGGCTTACCCCTTACAGAATTTTTGGCCAAAAATACTTTTTCTGTCAGAACTAAAATTTAATGTGCCTACCTTCTTAAATACACCCAGAATAAAAACACAAGCACCAAGAAATGACCTTAAAAACCCAAAATGGCGAGCAATTAGCAATGCAAAAATAATTAACATTTTCTAAAAGCCATTTGAACAAGTTATAATCAAGATATCAAATTTTGGTTAACAGGTCCTTAAGCAGCACATTCAGGAGTACCTATACTGAAATTTTGAACAAAATCCATTTGTGGACGAAATGCCAAAAATGTGCCTAACTATTTAAGTACATCCAGAATAATACACAAGCACCAAGAAATGACCTCGAAAATCCATAAGTGGCGAGTAATTAGCATTGCAAAAGTAATTAAAATATCCTAAAAATCATTTGAACAAGCAATAATCCATATATCAAATTCTGGTTAACAGATCCATAATCAGCATGTTCAGGAGTACCGATACTGCGATTTTGATCAAAATCTATTTTTGGGCGAAATGCCAAAAATAATTTGGCCAAAAAATAGATTTTGTTCAAAATCTCAGGAAAGGTACTCCTGAATATGCTGCCTAAGGATCTGTTAACCAAAATTTGATATCTGGATTATTACTTGTTCAATTGGCTTTTAGAAAATTGTAATTAATTTTGCAAGTCATTTGAATAAGTAATATTGCAGACATCAAATTTTGGTTGACACATCCTTAATCAGCATGTTCAGGAGTACCTATACTGCGATTTTGAGCAACATCTAATTTTGGACGAAATGCCAAAAATTGTAAGGCTTACCCCTTACAGAATTTTTGGCCAAAAATACTTTTTCTCTCAGAACTAAAATTTAATGTGCCTACCTTCTTAAATACACCCAGAATAAAAACACAAGCACCAAGAAATGACCTTAAAAACCCAAAATGGCGAGCAATTAGCAATGCAAAAATAATAAACATTTTCTAAAAGCCATTTGAACAAGTTATAATCAAGATATCAAATTTTGGTTAACA
The DNA here is from genome assembly GCA_958450375.1 of Homarus gammarus. Classification (NCBI taxonomy): domain Eukaryota; kingdom Metazoa; phylum Arthropoda; class Malacostraca; order Decapoda; family Nephropidae; genus Homarus; species Homarus gammarus. The sequence goes on from CAUDMG010000277.1 coordinate 1,527,030, forward strand.
GGTCCTTAAGCAGCACATTCAGGAGTACCTATACTGAAATTTTGAACAAAATCCATTTGTGGACGAAATGCCAAAAATGTGCCTAACTATTTAAGTACATCCAGAATAATACACAAGCACCAAGAAATGACCTCGAAAACCCATAAGTGGCGAGTAATTAGCATTGCAAAAGTAATTAAAATATCCTAAAAATCATTTGAACAAGCAATAATCCATATATCAAATTCTGGTTAACAGATCCATAATCAGCATGTTCAGGAGTACCGATACTGCGATTTTGATCAAAATCTAATTTTGGACGAAATGCTAAAAATTGTAAGGCTTACCCCTTACAGAATTTTTGGCCAAAAATACTTTTTCTGTCAGAACTAAAATTTAATGTGCCTACCTTCTTAAATACACCCAGAATAAAAACACAAGCACCAAGAAATGACCTTAAAAACCCAAAATGGCGAGCAATTAGCAATGCAAAAATAATTAACATTTTCTAAAAGCCATTTGAACAAGTTATAATCAAGATATCAAATTTTGGTTAACAGGTCCTTAAGCAGCACATTCAGGAGTACCTATACTGAAATTTTGAACAAAATCCATTTGTGGACGAAATGCCAAAAATGTGCCTAACTATTTAAGTACATCCAGAATAATACACAAGCACCAAGAAATGACCTCGAAAACCCATAAGTGGCGAGTAATTAGCATTGCAAAAGTAATTAAAATATCCTAAAAATCATTTGAACAAGCAATAATCCATATATCAAATTCTGGTTAACAGATCCATAATCAGCATGTTCAGGAGTACCGATACTGCGATTTTGATCAAAATCTATTTTTGGACGAAATGCCAAAAATTGTAAGGCTTACCCCTTACAGGATTTTTGGCCAAAAAATAGATTTTGTTCAAAATCTCAGGAAAGGTACTCCTGAATATGCTGCCTAAGGATCTGTTAACCAAAATTTGATATCTGGATTATTACTTGTTCAATTGGCTTTTAGAAAATTGTAATTAATTTTGCAAGTCATTTGAATAAGTAATATTGCAGACATCAAATTTTGGTTGACACATCCTTAATCAGCATGTTCAGGAGTACCTATACTGCGATTTTGAGCAACATCTAATTTTGGACGAAATGCCAAAAATTGTAAGGCTTACCCCTTACAGAATTTTTGGCCAAAAATACTTTTTCTCTCAGAACTAAAATTTAATGTGCCTACCTTCTTAAATACACCCAGAATAAAAACACAAGCACCAAGAAATGACCTTAAAAACCCAAATGGCGAGCAATTAGCAATGCAAAAATAATTAACATTTTCTAAAAGCCATTTGAACAAGTTATAATCAAGATATCAAATTTTGGTTAACAGGTCCTTAAGCAGCACATTCAGGAGTACCTATACTGAAATTTTGAACAAAATCCATTTGTGGACGAAATGCCAAAAATGTGCCTAACTATTTAAGTACATCCAGAATAATACACAAGCACCAAGAAATGACCTCGAAAACCCATAAGTGGCGAGTAATTAGCATTGCAAAAGCAATTAAAATATCCTAAAAATCATTTGAACAAGCAATAATCCATATATCAAATTCTGGTTAACAGATCCATAATCAGCATGTTCAGGAGTACCGATACTGCGATTTTGATCAAAATCTAATTTTGGACGAAATGCTAAAAATTGTAAGGCTTACCCCTTACAGAATTTTTGGCCAAAAATACTTTTTCTGTCAGAACTAAAATTTAATGTGCCTACCTTCTTAAATACACCCAGAATAAAAACACAAGCACCAAGAAATGACCTTAAAAACCCAAAATGGCGAGCAATTAGCAATGCAAAAATAATTAACATTTTCTAAAAGCCATTTGAACAAGTTATAATCAAGATATCAAATTTTGGTTAACAGGTCCTTAAGCAGCACATTCAGGAGTACCTATACTGAAATTTTGAACAAAATCCATTTGTGGACGAAATGCCAAAAATGTGCCTAACTATTTAAGTACATCCAGAATAATACACAAGCACCAAGAAATGACCTCGAAAACCCATAAGTGGCGAGTAATTAGCATTGCAAAAGTAATTAAAATATCCTAAAAATCATTTGAACAAGCAATAATCCATATATCAAATTCTGGTTAACAGATCCATAATCAGCATGTTCAGGAGTACCGATACTGCGATTTTGATCAAAATCTATTTTTGGACGAAATGCCAAAAATTGTAAGGCTTACCCCTTACAGGATTTTTGGCCAAAAAATAGATTTTGTTCAAAATCTCAGGAAAGGTACTCCTGAATATGCTGCCTAAGGATCTGTTAACCAAAATTTGATATCTGGATTATTACTTGTTCAATTGGCTTTTAGAAAATTGTAATTAATTTTGCAAGTCATTTGAATAAGTAATATTGCAGACATCAAATTTTGGTTGACACATCCTTAATCAGCATGTTCAGGAGTACCTATACTGCGATTTTGAGCAACATCTAATTTTGGACGAAATGCCAAAAATTGTAAGGCTTACCCCTTACAGAATTTTTGGCCAAAAATACTTTTTCTCTCAGAACTAAAATTTAATGTGCCTACCTTCTTAAATACACCCAGAATAAAAACACAAGCACCAAGAAATGACCTTAAAAACCCAAAATGGCGAGCAATTAGCAATGCAAAAATAATTAACATTTTCTAAAAGCCATTTGAACAAGTTATAATCAAGATATCAAATTTTGGTTAACAGGTCCTTAAGCAGCACATTCAGGAGTACCTATACTGAAATTTTGAACAAAATCCATTTGTGGACGAAATGCCAAAAATGTGCCTAACTATTTAAGTACATCCAGAATAATACACAAGCACCAAGAAATGACCTCGAAAACCCATAAGTGGCGAGTAATTAGCATTGCAAAAGTAATTAAAATATTCTAAAAATCATTTGAACATTTTCTAAAAGCCATTTGAACAAGTTATAATCAAGATATCAAATTTTGGTTAACAGATCCTTAAGCAGCACATTCAGGAGTACCTATACTGAAATTTTGAACAAAATCCATTTGTGGACGAAATGCCAAAAATTGTAAGGCTTACCCCTTACAGAATTTTTGGCCAAAAATACTTTTTCTCTGAACTAAAATTTAATGTGCCTAACTATTTAAGTACATCCAGAATAATACACAAGCACCAAGAAATGACCTCGAAAACCCATAAGTGGCGAGTAATTAGCATTGCAAAAGTAATTAAAATATCCTAAAAATCATTTGAACAAGCAATAATCCATATATCAAATTCTGGTTAACAGATCCATAATCAGCATGTTCAGGAGTACCGATACTGCGATTTTGATCAAAATCTATTTCTGGACGAAATGCCAAAAATTGTAAGGCTTACCCCTTACAGGATTTTTGGCCAAAAAATAGATTTTGTTCAAAATCTCAGGAAAGGTACTCCTGAATATGCTGCCTAAGGATCTGTTAACCAAAATTTGATATCTGGATTATTACTTGTTCAATTGGCTTTTAGAAAATTGTAATTAATTTTGCAAGTCATTTGAATAAGTAATATTGCAGACATCAAATTTTGGTTGACACATCCTTAATCAGCATGTTCAGGAGTACCTATACTGCGATTTTGAGCAACATCTAATTTTGGACGAAATGCCAAAAATTGTAAGGCTTACCCCTTACAGAATTTTTGGCCCAAAATACTTTTTCTCTCTGAAATTAAATTTAATGTGCCTAACTGTTTAAGTACATCCAGAATAATACACAAGCACCAAGAAATGACCTCGAAAACCCATAAGTGGCGAGTAATTAGCATTGCAAAGTAATAAAATATCTAAAATCATTTGAACATTTTCTAAAAGCCATTTGAACAAGTTATAATCAAGGTATTAAATTTTGGTTAACAGATCCTTAAGCAGCACATTCAGGAGTACCTATACTGCGATTTTGAACAAAATCTATTTTTGGACGAAATGCCAAAAATTGTAAGGCTTACCCCTTACAGAATTTTTGGCCAAAAATACTTTTTCTCTCAGAACTAAAATTTAATGTGCCTACCTTCTTAAATACACCCGAATTAATACACAAGCACCAAGAAATGACATTGAAAACCCAAAATGGCGAGCAATTAGCAATGCAAAAATAATTAACATTTTCTAAAAGCCATTTGAACAAGTTATAATCAAGATATCAAATTTTGGTTAACAGATCCTTAAGCAGCACATTCAGCAGTACCTATACTGAAATTTTGAACAAAATCCATTTTTTGGCCGAAAATGACAAAAATTGTAAGTCATGCTTTAAAGTTTTTTGGCCAAAAATATATTTTCTCTCTGAACTAAAATTTAATGTGCCTAACTATTTAAGTACATCCAGAATAATACACAAGCACCAAGAAATGACCTCACATGGCCGTCACCTCTCTGCTAGGTGGACAGCCCACCTGCTATCTACCCCTCCTACTTTTCTTCCCGTTTCTATGCTTTATTTCTCTCTCTCCTCTCCTTTCCCAGTGCAAAGTCATTTGCCACTTTACTTCATTATCATCACCATCATCATGACCGACCACTTTCTTCCTACAGCCACCAGCAAGCAACACCTCCTCCGCTCCTGCCTGGTGGCCCTTGCTCCAGCCGGTGACCATGGCGCCCTACAAGCTGCATTGTCCTCCTCGGAGTACCCTCACCAACTAGCTCTCACTACACTCACGCTTGGACTCACGCTGCCATCCCCAGCTGCATTGTACATCCAATACAATATGTATTCAGAGAGCACATTGTGAGTTTCCTTTCTCCATCCCATCCTGAGTGTGAACCAATATCTCATAACCCCACAGGGTCATTACCTGTGCCCGGGTGGGCTAATGCCCGTAAAAAAAAAAAAATCCATTTAGCATTAGTGTTGTGGGGTTCAAGATTGTTTGGTTCACACTCAGGATGGAATGGAGAAAGGAAACTCACAATGTGCTCTCTATATACATGTTGTATTGGATGTACAATGCAGCTTGGTGCTGGGAAGGCAGCATGGTTACAAGCGTGATGTCGAGAGAGCTGGTTGGTGAGGACGCTCAGAGAAGGACAGCTTGTGGGTCGCCATGCTCGCCGGCGGGAGAGAGGACCGCCAGGCAGGCGGAGGAGGGAGGGCCGCCAGGCAGCGGCAGAGGAGGAGGTGTTGCTGGCTGTGGCTGTAGGTCTAGAGAGAGAGATCACCACGAGGTCAGGTCTTAAATAGCGGGGGTAGGCGTGGCTTAGCAGTTGACCCCCGCTCCGTGGTGTATGGCGGCGCTGGTTGACCTAGACCACGAGGCATACACTGGGGAATTGATGGGGTCGGCTAGGCAGCGACAAACAGCGTTTGTAGGGGAGAATTCCACTACAGTGTATAATCAAAAGGTGAAATAAGTAGGGTTTTTTTTTTAAATCTTCATGAGAGTCTAACCTATAAAATTAATAAATGGTTGAGCAGTCTTAACAACGTCTTCCCACAACAAAAAGGTAATTTTAAACTATAATTAGTCCAGGTACTCTTCCAACATTAAATTCATTCAATAAATTAAGGAAAAACTGCCATCAAAAACCCATCCAGCAGTTCCATTGCCATTTCAAATCCATATTTTTGTTTATTTCATTATATTTATACATATAAACAATTATTAATATTTATGTTTAATTAATGTAAAAATTTTATATACTATGTTTAAAATACAGGTAGTTTGTTGTTTTGAATTATCTGAGTGAACCAAACGGTCTTCGGCTCACAAACACCAGTCAGCGAACAAACGGTCACAACAATAACAGTCATCAGAAGACAAGTGTCCTCAAGGAAGCAGCTCTCATGCGTGTAGAATCAATTTAAAATTAAACACAGAGAAGCAAATCATGCTTGGGGAAAAAGCTCTTGAACTTATAAAGGAACTGGACAGGTGTAAAGATGGCCAGCTACCTGCTTTTAATGTGAGTTAAAAGGATGTGTTGAAGTTGTGAATGGATTTTGCTGGTAAATTTTTATAAGACTCAACGATTTTAAGGTTTTGGTAATTATTGACTACTGACCAGCGGCCAATTTTTCTTATAAACTATTATAAATGCGCTGCAACTTAACTGTTTTATAGTGAACACTCGTAATTTGTGCAAATGTGTTAAAAAGTGGTTATTTCTAAATTAAACGTAATCTAACCTTTGTTGATATGGGACTAACCCGCGGCCGAAATTGATTGAAAACGATTACAAAAACGTCAGATTTTCACTGGTATTTCATAGTGGACACTGTTGTAGTTTGTGCAAATGTGTTAAAAGTGGATATTCTTAAAATAAACATTACTTATAATTTATGGGTATGAAGAACAGACCTAACCAACCTAACTAAACAAACCTACCTAACCTTAACCGGTATATTAAACAGAAAGAATTTACATGATATGGTGAAATTTGAGGCATTGGTAAATTTTTACTTTTGGGCATGAGTCCTGAGGGGTTGACCAATATGTTTTTCCAGTGTATTTTGGTGTGTTTTAAACGAATCTGACCTTAAAATAAAAAGTTGTCGCTTCTTAAAATACTTATTATAATGTTAAGAACATGTGTAGGAAAATTTAACTAAATTGAACAACTCCTTCTGGTATTAGCGGTGTTCTCGTAAATTACCAAAATAATTACTATAATGTTAAGAACATCTATGGAAAAAATTAATGAAATCAAACAACTCCTAGTGGTAGCTGTGTTCTCAGAAATTACCATAGTAAATAATAAAAATGATACAACAATGTACAGAACCTAATAGAACCTGACCTAACCTGATCTAGCCAAACAAAGAAACCTACCTAACCTTACTTAACTTCCTAGCCGGGGGGGTCAGAACCCCCTGCCATATTAAACAGAAAGTACTTACTTTGATGTCTGGTACATACCACCCTCAAGGTGGAGTATTTAACCCCACATTGTTCAGTGTTCTTATGAATGCATTATTAAATTTAATACCAGACAACCCCATCAATATCACAATCAAATGTGCTGATGATATTCTCATACATACTAAAACTCATCATGAAATGCAAATCACCCTGAACCATGTATAGTCGGCCACAGGAATAAGTATACAGGGCGTCCTCGTTTAACGACGGGGTTTCATTCCTAAAAATGCGACGTTATTCGAAACAACGTTAAGCGGATCAATTTCCCCAGAAGAAATAGATAAAATACGGGAGTTACGTTCCTGAGTCTCCCTTTGCCCCATGAAATACATTACATATACAGAAAATCATTGCCATTTCTATAGAAAATAATGCATACATATACAACTACTAAGTTTGTATTAGTACTCACCGATGGGCGGAGGTGGTAGAGCGAGTGTGTGGTGGATGGCGGGAGGGGAGGAGTATGGCGGGAGCGGAGGAAGAGGGTGGGAGCTGAGGAGGGCGGGAGAGGAGGAGGGTGGTGAGTCACTGAGATTCTGTGCTAAGTCGGGAGAGCATAGCGCGGCCAGACGAGAGCGGGTGATGCGCCGTAAAATTTAGTCTGTGACGACGCAAAACGACGTAGTGTCGTATCACCTGGATGTTAAACGAATTTTTGGTCCCTAAAGTTTAGCGACGTAGTACCGAAACAACATTAAGCGTGGACTTAATGTACACACTGTAGCTATAAGGTCCGAAAATGGTCTGGTAACGTTGAAACTGCGCCTCCAGACGCATGAATGACAAAAATGATTCCGGGACTTAGAAACCTTCCAAATCAGGATAGGTTAAAGAAACTTAACTTGCATTCTCTGGAAAGACGAAGAGTGTGGGAAGATATGATAGAAGTATTTAAGTGGATGAAAGGAATCAATAAAGGGGATATAGATAAAGTTCTTATAATATTGGATGAGTGGAACAAGCTTAGCAACTTTGTAGTAAGTGTGGGAACTCTGGAAAGTTTCAAAAGGAGGCTAGATAGATTCATGGATGATAGAGAGTGGTAGTAACTCTCGACAGGAGCTGCCATGCACAGGCCAACCGGCCTATTGCAGACTCCTTATTTTCTTATGTTCTTATGATGAAACTCAGCTCCCCCCACCTGTTATCTCTCACTATTTTCTGTTTCCCCTTCTTTATTCTTATATTTACTCCTCTTCCTTCCTTTACTAATCCAAACGTCAGTAAAAATAAAGTAAGGTAAGAGAAAAGGTCGGGGAGGATGCGGGAGCTGTACGATAACTGCAATCCCATTCGGCAACAAGTTTACTACTATTGGACACAATATATCACTTGTAATATAAACACAAGACACTAGTAAAACTTTCACAACAAATGTATTTATAACATATATGTAGGAATAAAACATAAATTACAGGTCATTTTGTAATTTTGTCTGTTCTGTTCAGGTCAGTGTTACCAGATATTTTGTCTCAAACACGAACTGCAGGTGTATACTTATTCTTGTGGCAATGCAAGTTATATACAGCCAAGTCAATTCAGTGACATTTTATAAGGGAAAAAACTTGTTATTGCAATACCTGCAGAGCTTCACTCTGTATTTTTATGCCACTAGACCTCATCATAACAAACGAAGAGGATATGGTGGCCAAACTGGAACACCTTGCCCCAGTTGGCACCAGTCACCATATACTGTAGTGTTGTCATTCAGATTTAACTGTTACCTAGTTCAAGATAAGGCCAGGCCAAGGTTCAAATATTACAAGGGAAATTACAACGGGATGAGGGAAGAGATAAAGGGTATCCACTGACCTGACTCATTAAGGCACAACAACGCAGACACTCCGCTGAATATCATAACTAGTAAAGTGACCCATTTGATCGATAAATACATACCCAAGACCAAACCCAGTGCCTATAGGAATACAGAGGGGATCCCTACACATGAACCATGCGGCGGCCGACAAAGTTAAGAAGAAAGCCCAGAAATTCAAGACGTGGATTGGATCAAACAATGAGCAGGACAGGAGGATGTATGCAAGAGCCAGAAACCAAGCAAAGGCAGAGCGTAGTAGGGCTGAAAAGGAGTTCCAGAGGCTGGTTGCAAGCGAGGTCAAGTCAATCCCAAAGGCGTTTTACCGCTATGCAAAGTTGAAATTAATATGTGTAGGAGTATCAGACCTGAGGCTTGAAGATGGTAGCTATGCAGATTCTGACCAGGATAAAGCTGAGGCATTGAACAGCTTCTTTTCCTCAGTGTTCACAAGAGAGGATGCGATTAACCTTCTTGCGTTTGAGGACAGACGGTTCAACACAAAACTGACCCACATTGTGTTCACAGAAGAGGATATTAGGAATAAACTGTCAAAGCTAAAGGTCCATAAGAGTCCCAGCCCTGACATGGTGCATCCAAGAGTGCTAAGAGAGTTGAGCAACGAGCTTGCCGAGCCCCTGAAGATCCTGTTCTGTAAATGCCTGGATGAACAAAAGGTCCCCAGTGATTGGAAAATGGCTCATATGAGTCCTATCTTCATGTAGGGTGATTGTCACTCCATGAACAACTATAGATCGGTGAGCCTGACCAGCATAATATGTAAAGTTCTTGAGAGTATTATCAGGGATGCCGCGATGGAACATCTACGAAACAACCGTGTAAAGGATTGCCAACACGGTTTTATGCCAGGGCGCTCCTGCTTAACATAATTGCTCAAGGTACAGGTATTGGATATTTGGACCCATATTCTGGAACGGGGTGGTAATATCGACAATATATACAGTCATTTCTGCTACAACTCGTGTTTTGTCAACGCGATTGATGAATAGAAGAACAATATTTGTAAAACGCGAACGCGTGTTGGCTGTAATGCAATTCCACTTGAACATTTTAAGTGTAATAATAATAATAATAATTTACGGTTTATTGAAAGAGCTTGGCAGCCAGAAGGCTGAAAATATACAGTTACACATTTGGGGAATGGGTTTCGAAGTACAAATAATATACAAGTAACATAAGTGATACAAATAAGATATATAATAACTAGATGGGGAAAAGCTCAAACTACAGTGCATTTCAACATAGTGAAAGTGCAAGAAGTAGTATTTACTGGGAGTGAATACACTGGTTTATTACAAGTTATTGATAATTTTTACAATGGTTGGGACTGGGCTGTTCTTATAGCGGTCAGTTCGTGCACGTATGGGCTGGATGCGGTTGTGGTGTCAAACAGCAATTCTCGGGCTGGGGATCTCAGGTGGTAGTAGGAGCCGGTGTCGAGGATGGTGTAGAAGCTTCTTACCAAATTTGCAGATGAGGTCGTGGTGATGGTCAGTGAGAGTCGAAAGGGTCAGTGTGTTGAGCGCTTCTTGATATGTGGAGTAGGAAGGGGAGAGAATAATCTTCCATGCCCTGTGTACTGTCACTTGGCGCGGGGTTGTGCAGTGTTTACAGTTCACGTTCGACATCACATGTTCAATTGATTCATGTGTTTTGTTTGTGAAGTGTTATTTGATAGGGACTATAAATTTCATCATTTTTTTTTGCAAATTTAGCTGTTCCCATAAATACTGTATGAAAAAATTAAATAAAAATAATGTTTCGCAGTGCGGACTAATAGCGTTTTACACCCGCACTCTCTGTTTCCATCACATGATCAGTTGAAACACGTGGGCTGTTTTGTAGCGTCCTCAGTGATTTTTGCTTACTATTTCTCCAATTTTGTGGTATTAACTGTGAATATGGAAAATAAGAATATCTCCAAGCGTTCTGCATTCCCGGTGGTGATCATAAAAGAAAGGCATGACTCCTCAACCTCAAAATCACCCTTCTCCCCCATCAAGTTATATTCATATTTTTTCAAGGTAAAGTGTTACTTTTACTGTATGATTTCATTATTAGATATGAATGTAACATTTATTTAGACTGTGATATGCTGCAAGGGGATGTAGCTTCTTCCCAGAGGGAGACTTCCCTCCCCAGCACCTGCAGCTTCCCCAGCCGCTGGGCCTCTTTCAGGTCACACGTCAGTCATTGTCAGAGCGATCCATTAGGGTCAGTTACTGACGGTGGGAAGTGTATCCATTTCATGTTTGTTGTCCGAGAATCAGTGTCTAGTAACTTCGATATATTGATCTATTAATGTTTCTGTGTCATTGAGTTGAATAATAAATAGTTGTACTTAGAGTTGGTGTTAAGAAGATTTCCCCTAAGAATATTTTAACAGTTAAATAACTAACCGGCCACTCTACCAAACTTCTTTACTTTACATTCCCCCTACTATAATTTCTATCTATACTTTCTATTCTAGTTTTCCTTTTGTTACACAAGGCTTAGGAACCAAGGGTGCCGGAAAATCGGTGGTGGACCTGTATTGTAAAAACTCATGATCTTTTATCATTTTAGGAGGACATCATCAGAATGGTACTGGAAGAGATGACAACACTCTTTGAACAAAATCAGCGGGATGTGTAAGTTGATTCTTTGATGTTCTTTACTGATAATTATGACCCCAGTAGTTGCTCAAGAACTACATTGAATTTCTTGGTTGTGTCACTTTATTTATCACACATTAGGGATTATAGTTGTGTAAGTCAGTGGAACAGTCAAACAGAAGAAAAATTTTAGATAATTAATACAGAAGTTATCTTTTGTTCTTTATTTGTTACACCAATGAGGCATTTGGCTAAGATTTTTTGTTAGAATATTAGCAATCCTGATTACTGTACATTATAATTATTTCAGATTAATTCCCAATGAAATATTTTATTTTCCATGGGTTACGTCAGTGGTAAAATTAAATACAGTGGTCCCTCGGTTAACTAACACAATTTGTTCCAGAGGGTCATTCCTTGACTGAAAATTTTGTTAACCGAATCCATCGTTTCAATGGGATTTTGGGTAATTGGTTCCAGCTCACCGAAAATTACATATAAAGTAAAAAAAAAAATGCAGAAAAGTACACTTACTTTGAGGTGTGTATGTAAAAGGCTCCTGGTTGATGATGCTGATGTGAATTTGAAGTGGGAGGTGAAGGAGGAGAAGGGAGAAGAGAAGGAAGTGGGGGTGGAGGAGAAGCATTTTACTGCTTCTTGGAAGGCGAGTCACCTTCCATAATAATGTCAGGAACCTCTGGACTGACAGATTCTCCAACAGGAAAATCCTCTCTCCTTTTTGACGTGGAAGGCTGAGGGGTAGCATCTTTCTCCTGCTGCCTTTTAGAGAAGAAACTCAATTTTTGGTTGTGGGGCATTTCTCCTCCTGATCATTAACTGTTTTTTGAAGGAGACCACTTTGTCCTCAACAGTACACAAAATAGGTTCTGTTGTTTCCACATCAGGGTGCCTTGAAGCCAGTTTCCTGAACATCTCCCTGTGGTGAACATCATCTTTTAAATCGGAAGAAGACATATGGTCATCACTTTCCCTTTCCTCCTCACCTCTGTCTGCTTCTAACGTCACATCCAGTTGCTTCAAGTCTTCAGGAGTAAGTTCCTGCTCATGAGACATCACAAGCTCTTCAACATCCTCCTCCTCCACTTTGAGTTCCATTGACTGACCAATGGACACAGTCTCCTTGTCCAATTCCGTTTCTTCCTCAAATCCCTCAAAATCATCGACTGCTGTTGGCCACACTGCTTTCCATGCAGAGTTCAGGGATCGAATAGAGACTTCTTGTCGTGATGACATGATCAATTTTACAGCCTCCAGGATGTTGTATTGTGTCTTCCAGAACTGTGCCAGTGTTAGATCAGGATGAGTGGTAGTTGCCGATTACAACTTCTGAACATTTTCTTCATGTACAGCTTCTTGAAGTTGCTGATTACATTCTGGTTCATTGGCTGCATAATTGATGTAGTGTTGGGAGGCAAAAACAACACTTTGACAAGGTCAAATCTAGCCTCCAAAGTGCTGGCAAGTTTAGGGTCATGACCAGGGGCATTATCCAGAAGGAGAAGAGCCTTTAAAGGAAGTTTATTGGTGGTTAGGTAGCTCTTCACTGAAGGGCAAAACACCTCAACAGCCCTTTCATTAAAGAGCTGTCTTGTTACCCATGCCTTACAGTTGGACTTCCAATAAACTCCAAGTTGTCCTAGGGGTAGGCAGTACAGGGTGGATTTTAGGCACTATCTTTGGATTTTGCATAGGACTCTTTTTTAAACAATAATATGATATGACAATGCAGAATCAGCAAAAAAATTTGAACTTTAGGCGTTTTTGGTGGTTAGCACCACAAAAAACTGAAAATTGCATTTTCGGATTGTGAATTTAACAAAAAATCACAATTTTCTGGAATAAATGGTTTTCAAATGTAAAATATTGCATGAACTTGTCATTTTTTTATGCAAATAGGCTCTGTGAAGATGGAATAATAACTCAAGACTAATTTGGAATTTTATGAGTCAAAGAAAAGTCCAAAAAACACAAAAAAATGGTGAAAAAACATAGATATTGAGGCAAAAACACCTAAAATTGAGTTTAATTTCCAAAATATGAAGTAATGGTATTTGATACTGCCTGCAATACTTGAGGAATCTTGCAGAAATACTTCTTAATACCGATTTACTCTGTACAAATCGGTTAAAGTTATCTTAGGGGTCAAAAGCCAGCAAAAACAAGCAAAAATCGGGTAATAAAACATACAAATGAAAGTTATGAAAGTGTACTCACACTTTACTTCAGAAATTGTTCAATCGTTTTGGAAATAAAAGTATGATTACGCAATGTAAATGTCATATTCCTTTCTTGGGAAACATCCCACTCACCATCAATAATGCATTCAACGATCGACTCTGGTTTTAAATTTATTATATCAGTTTTTACTGGATGTTTCCATTTCAAATCGGACCCTTTTTGTACTCTCGTGAGGTGATCCATTGTATGTCTGCCATCCGTGTCTTGCCCCTCGTACGAAGCAATATACCATGTATCAACATTCCCTTCAGTCATCAATGTGACATAATAGTTTCCTACTTCCATCACGTTGTCGTCTTCAGTACTTTGAGTTGACGTAACACAGGATTGTGATGACAAGACCATTGCAGCATCATTGTTTGATGGCAAGGAAACATAGTCATATACTGGGTCATGTTCTGCAAGAAGAGCACACAAGTTGAGTAATCGTTCCTCGTGTGGGATAGTATTCATTGTGAACAAATCTGGCTGCTGTATGACACCGGCTTTATGGGTGTCCCGATAGAAGGATAACTCCATTAAATGCGTTAACCTCGAAAGCTTCCCCATTTTATACCCCACCATTCTTCTATCTCTTCTAGTGTCCGGGGCTTTGCAATAGGCCTGTCCTTTCCTGAACCTTTATCATAAAAAATTAAAAAATTGATGCTTTTCACCATTTTTTTGTGTTTTTTGGACTTTTCTTTGACTAATAAAATTCCAAATTAGTCTTGAGTTATTATTCCATCTTCACAGAGCCGATTTGCATCAAAAAATGACAAGTTCATGCAGTATTTTACATTTGAAAACCAATTATTCCAGAAAATTGTGATTTTTTGTTTAATTCACAGTCCGAAAATGCAATTTTCAGTTTTTCGTGGTGCTAACCGCCAAAAACGCCTAAAGTTCAAATTTTTTTGCTGATTCTGCATTGTCATATCATATTATTGTTTAAAAAAGAGTCCTATGCAAAATCTGAATACCTTCATTTTTACTGCCTACCCCTAGTTGTCCTCTTACCACTTGTTGTTGCTTGAACACCCTGGGGTTCTCAGAGTGGTAGACAAGCATTGGCTTCAGTCGGAAATCCCCTGAAACATTGGCACCAAGCAATAGAGTGAGTTTATGGGTTTATGCCCCTATAAAGAAGCTTCATCTCTGGTGATGAATGTCCTTTTGGGAATTTTCTTCCAGAACAGCCCAGTTTCATCCACATTGAACACTTGCTGTGGAAGTTAATTTTCTTCATCCTTGAACTCCACTACAAATTTATCTACACTGGCAGCTTCACCATGCCTAACAACACTAAAAATGTCATTTCTTTTCTTAAATTTATCGAACCAGCCTTTGCTGGCCCTAAACTCTTCAAAGTCAATTTCAGAAGAACTAGGTTGCTCTTCCTTCAAATGTTCGAATATTTCCCTGGCTCTTTCACAAATAAATTCAGTAGAAATTGAATCTCCTTTCATTTGTTTTTCCTTAATGCAAATAAGAAGTAACCTCTCTGTTTCTTCAATTAATGATCAACATTAAAACACTCTGGTAGATTTATCTCTCACTTTCACTTCTTTAAATTTGTCTTTCTGCACAAGAATTGTCGACACAGTTGATGCCATATTCTTTGCTTAGCACATTTGTTCTAATGCCTTCTTCATGTTTCTTAATGATTTCCTGTTTCACTTGAATTGAAATCGCCTTTCTAGATTTCTTTGGACCCATGCTGGATTCAATACAGTAATTTCACCACTAAAATTTTAAGTTCACTAGCTGTAATTAAAGATTATTTTATTTAAATCAACACTGCACCGTGCTATATATTATTAATATGTTTAATTAGCTCCCATAAGGATCTTCAATTCTGTTAACGAACAAAACTTTGATTAACAAAATCCTTAAGACAAATACATTTTGTTGTGAGCATCAGCTGACATGCTAGTCTGCCAATACAGTACAGCTACTACTCGACATACGACCGCCCCAGTCGTACCAAAAAATTTTCAAATTACGTATTTTCGAGTCCCGGCGTTAGTGATTGCGCTGTGTACTGACAAAATTTTTTTTGTAATTCCCCTTAAAATGGCTGTCATGCTTAAAAGTGAGACTTTTATGGTGCTGAGAAGAAAAGGAGACACCCATTTTAGATTTTCTATGTATTATTTAAGCATTTTCGACTTACGACCAATTCGACTTACGATCTGGATTTGGGTCCCTAACCCTGTCGTAAGTCGAGGAGCAGCTGTAATCTGTTCTATGTTTACATTCATTTCCAGTGGAGTAAATATCAAGAAGGTTGTGTTCTTGAATATTTTTGCATTTTTTATATTAAAATTATTGGTCATTCATAAATTTAGCCATCCAAGTTCTGTCTACATAAAGCTTTTCAACTAATATTTTTGGCTCGATATATGTAACTTTATTCATTTATTGAAACTCATTTACATGTGCACACTGTCCTAAGGGCAAAGCTGTACTGTACATGTAATCAAAGTAATGTGCAAAATGGTTATACTAAAATTTTAGTCTAGTGCAAACTATTGCATGTTTACATTCAAATTAATCACCATCTTATAAGAATTCCAGCAATGTAAATTATATTCTCCCCTGTCACTTCTATGATATTTTATAAGCAAAAAACAAAAACTCAATCTAAAGGACATAAATAAACAAATAAATACTTCACTAGACCTTGGCGCTAACTGTCAAACATGTCACTGTCACCTTCCCTTCCTCCCACCCTCCCCTCCCCCCCTTCCCAGTAAGGGTTGGTGGTTATACAGTAGGCTGTAAGGTTTTATCTTATATAATATCACAGACTAAAGTTAGGAGAATATAATTTGCATTGCTGGAATCCTTGCAAGACAGTGAATAATTTGAATATAAATGTCATATATTTTGCACAAGAGATGAAATTTTTAGTACATTAGTGTACTGTAGTACATTTTATAATGTTAAGTTTTTCAACTGTGTTTTTGGGTAGATTTACATAAATTTCTTCGTTTATTTTCATTCATTTACATGCACACGCCATACTAAAAGAAACGTAAAAGAAATAAATGACCTAAGTGCAAACCTGTACTGTACATGTACTAAATGATTACGGTACTAAAATTTTTATGTCTAGTGCAAATTATAGCTTGTTTATATTAAAATTAATCATTATCTTACAAGAATCCCAGCAATGTAAATTATATTCTCCCAGTCATTTCACTGGCATTTTATAAGAGAGAAGCTTAGTCACTTAAGGATTGATAAATAAACACACATTAGACCTTCAGCGCCAACTATCAAACACATCACCTCACCTCCTGCTCCCTCCCTCCCTCCCTCTCCTCCATCTGCCCAGCCAGGGTTTAAAGCTTACAGTTTTTTCTTATATAATATCTCAGACTAAAATTAGGAGAATATAATTTGCATTGCTGGAATCCTTGCAAGATAGTTGAAACACGGGGCTGTTTTGAAGCGTCCTCAGTGATTTTTGCTTACTACAGTTCGTCCCCGAATTACGTACATCCGAATTACGTACAAACGGCCGATACGTACATCGTTTCTGAAGTCTTTAATTGCAAAAATATTGTCTTAAAAGGGCGAGCAATTTTTAAATTTGGCGGGCGAGCCAGCCGCACCGCGCCGCCACTATCACTGACCATGCAGACGACACGCTAGACGCACCAAAACAACAAGTGTGGTCATTGTGCATACAGTACTTCTCCTGTGAATTTCTGCCTTATTTTGTACACTTTACTCTGTGTGCAATGACTGGTGTAAAGCGTAAGAGTGGTGAAGCCAGTGGGAGTGCTACGAAACGTCAAGCAATCTCACTAGAGGTAAAAATGGACATAATAAAACTGCTTGAAAGTGGTGAAAAGTTGACCAATGTTGCCCGCAAATTTAACCTGAGTCGGTCAACTGTTAATACAATTGATAAGGGCAAAGAAAAGATCAAGGAACATGTGAAATCTGCAGTGCCAATGCAATCTACGATTATAACTAAAAGAAGAGGGAAGGTTCTGGAAGAAATGGAAAAATATCTTGCCCTGTGGATCGAGGACTGCACACAAAAACGTAAGCCTCTGTGTCTCAGTATGATTCAGGAGAAAGCCCTAAGTCTTTTCAACGACCTAAAGAAAGATCACCCTGATGATACTGTGACATTCAATGCTAGCAATGGGTGGTTTAACCGATTCAAGGTGCGAAATAAGCTGCATAATGTTCGAGTGACTGGTGAGGCGGCGAGTGCTGATTGGAAAACAGCACAGGATTTTCCAAAGAAACTCACGGAAATTATCGAGTTACGTACATTTCGAGTTAAGTACAACCTTTTGGTCCCCATTATGTACGTAACTTGGGGACTTACTGTATTTCTCCAATTTTGTGGTATTAACTGTGAATATGGGAAAGAAGAATATCTCCAAGAAGCGTTCTAGTGATTGCATTCCCGGTGGTGATCGTAAAAGAAAGGCTATAACACTTGAAGAGAAGCTCGATGTTATCAAGTGTTTTGAACGTAAGGAAACAACATGTGATATTGTGCGTGCAATGGGAATAGCTAAATTTGCAAAAAAAGGATCCTTTGTGTTCGGCTAACTACAGTAATACCCCGATTTACGCAGTCAATTGAACCCGCAGAGGCCCTTGTAAAATGGGAAATGCGTAAATGGAACAACAGAACATATGGGGTTAATTGAAATAGAGACTGGGCCGATCCCCAAACTCCACTTTTTCCCGACACTATACGTACGTTGTAGTAAAAATAACATCTTAATTTTATGATGGTATGCACACACACATAATATAGAAGAAAAATATCAATAAGAGAATAATATACTGTACCAGATAAAAGAAAAATCAAGGTTTAACACTTATGTCAGGTTAGGTTAGGTTAGAAAAAATCAAGGTTTAACACTTACGTAAGGTTAGGTTATGTTTTAATAAATCAAGGTTTAACTCTTACCTAAGGTTAGGTTATGTTAGGAAAAATCAAGGTTTAACACTTATGTAAGGTTAGGTTATGCTAGGAAAACTCAAGGTTAAACACTTACATAAGGTTAGGTTATGTTAGGAAAAATCAAGGTTAGGTTTAACATTTACGTTAGTAGAAGAGATGGGTCGGCGTATGGGAATGGCGGCTGGTTCCGAGGCAGAGGGCAGACTACTGGCCCTCAGGTGAGTCACCATCACTGTCCACATTTGTCAGGGCCTCCCTGACAAATCCCTCAAAGTCACCATCACTGTCTCTGTCACTATCACTGGCTGTGGTGGGTTGCGGGCGAAGAACTCGGTAATGCTTTGTTGACAGCTAGTGTTGATGTTGTCATGATACACCTTGATGTACGGCTCCATAGCCTACAACAGCTGGGTGGTGAAGACTTCATACCGGGTCGTCGGAAAGGAGGAGCTTCAGTTTCTCTGCACACTCGATGGCATCCCTAACATTACCATGCATTGACTTGTGTTCTTCTCGGGATGACGCACCACCTGCCTCTTCACTGATGTGATCGTCTTCTAGCATCTCTTCGGCAGTCACCTCAGGATCCCTGATCACCTCCAGGATGTCTTCGTTGGTGGCCTCAGAGAAGCCTGCAGCTGTAACACTCTGCGCAGCTTCTCTGGCAAGGTCCACTGCTACTGCAACAGACTGAACCTCACCAGTCACAGGTTGACTCTGCCTCCCACCTGGGATACCTTGCAACACATGTCTCCATGCGTGACGAACCGTTGCTACAGACAGCTGATCCCATGCCTCCACCAAGAAGTCCACAGCTTTCTTGACGTTAAATTTCCTCCAAAAGTGTTTCACGAGAACTTCTTGACCCGCCAACTGTTGTTCCTCGTCCTCATCGCTCTTGCTATCGGTGTCACCCAGGTTACACAACTCATCCTTGGTGTTGATACAGTCGTTCAGAAGCTTAAACTTCTTTGTAGAGAATGCAGCTTTCACATTGCAGATTAATTCTTGGTCCATGGGCTGGATTAATGACGTAGTGTTGGGAGGAAGGAAGACCACTTTTACGTTGGGATGACGATCCAACAGTAGGGGCGAGTGTCCTGGTGCGTTGTCAAGGAGCAACAAAATCTTGAATGGAACATTCTGTTGCTCACAGAATTTCTTCACGTCGGGAACGAAACAGTCATCAAACCAGGAGAGGGACAGAGCAGAGAACATCCACGCCTTACGTGTGGTCAGCCAGTGGACATTTAGCATGGTCATGTTCTTGTAGGCGTGTGGCTTGCGGGCTGTGTGGATCACCGATAACTTGAGTTTACAGGAACCGGAGGCATTGGTGGTAAACAGGATGGTGATGCGCTCCTTCTGCAACTTCTGGCCCCAACATTTGCTGGCAGACTGGACAACGAAGGTCTTGGAAGGTAGCTTTTTCCAAAACAGACCGGATTCATCCATGTTGAACACCTGGTCGTCGATGTACTGTCCTTCCTCCATAGTCTCACGTAAGAACAGAGGAAAATCCCTAGTCTGCAACACGGTCAGCACTCGTTTCTTCACCACCAATGTTAATGTTGGAGATCTTGTTCCTCTTCTTAAACCTGTGCAATTCCCATCTTACGTGACACTGCTGCGATACAGTTCACATGCGTACTCCTGAACTGACCGCGTGTCGACCGCCATGTTCCGTCTTGCCTGACGAATCAAGTAACACACAAGTAAATTTTCTGTCTTGAGAAGCACCTTGTTCTGGCAATACTTGATCATTGAAGCACCTGCAGACTTTGTGATGTTCATGTGTTCTTTTATCTTGGCTGCATCCTTCTTGATCGTCCGGATCGTAGATTCGTTAACACTATGCTGGTGCGCGAGATCAACCTGTCTTTTTCTAACTCTTGTATTATACTGTACTTCACCTCGTAACTTAGGGCATGTCGTATCTTCTTTGGCTTAGGGCGGCTGGGTCCAGGTAATGCAAGGTTTTTCTGTGGTGGTCCGGCGGCAGCCATTCTTACAAAACAATAGATACCTGTATACACAGTGTGGCCGGGAGGGATGTAACTGACGCAGCTAGGTCAAGCGCCTTCTACCCGCCTGCGGGAAGGCACGTCATATTACATTAAACCAATCACAGCTAGCGGCGTAGGGAGGTAAGGATGCGTGGCCCAATCAGTCCGATATATCATATGACGTCAGCGATAACGCAACAGAGACATCCACTGCGCAACCTACTCACGCCGCTTGCCTAAGCATGGCGGGATGTTTGAATCCAAAAATGGCGGCGCGGCAGGACCGCCAGCCACTCTCCACGTATATGAGTAGATACACAGCGTAAAGTGGGAATTCCGGTTCTGGCGGGTTTACTGCGTAAATGTGGAAACACGTAAACGGGAACCGCGTAAATTGGGGTATTACTGAACTAAATTTTTTTTTATTTCGAGTAATCTGCACCAAACCCTATTTTCTCCAAAAGACCTGTTATTTCTATTGTGCGAAATTCTACAACGCGAGGTTTTACAAGAACACAACTATCGCGTTGTAGCAGAACTGACTGTATCCTAATTGGGATATGTAAATTAACATTTTACCTTTTGGTAAATGTTCCTAATATTGGAAAATATTTCCAAAAGTTTATAATTATAATCTGGACCTAAGCTAGCGGAGCCTTATACGCAATGTCACCTCCTGCTCGGATAATCAAAGCTAGACGCATTCTGGATTGAACAAAAAGTAGTTTTTTTCTAAAACCAGTTTTTGTGATAAAGTCCAGAATGCAACGTCGACATACCACCCATCTCCATCCCTCGAGAGTTGACATTTGTTTACTGCTCGCTCTAGGGCAGCAATGCGTGTGATGGGGGGTGCAGGAGGGGGTTTTGAGAATTGCAATTAAATGCCAGGTAGCAACGTGTCCTCCTCATATTATGTATACAGGTATAAATAATTTTTAGATGTTTTAATTGCCTGTGTGTTGGCCTGGCGAATTAATGCTAGGCATTTACATACCTAGGTATAAAGCTAGACCTCGCATTCTGGACTTTATCACAAAAACTGTTTTTTAGAAAAAACTGTTTTATTTTGTTCAGTACTTAAAGTTTTATTTTTTTTTTTCTTCTAAGAAATGCAACAGTAGCTGGTGATGTACGTTTCTTTTCTGGGGTTCACCTGCGACATGCTGCTCTAGAGAGGAATAAGAGATGTTTGCTGGCTTACTTGTAAGTTGGTACTGTACTGTACTGTAGTCTCTTTATGGTATTTTGTATTGTTTTAAGTGTAATGGAATTTACAGCAATCTCACCACAATTTAGCATTATTGAATTTGTAATCATATGTACTGTACTGTACTCCTAATTCAGAGCATTTTGGTGGTTCTGAAATCTTATATTGAAATTTCTAATAATTATCATGCCAGTGTATCCCTGTACTGTACTCTAAATTGGTAGAAATATTAACCTAAATAATTTACAAGAGGAATTGCTCATTACAGCTAGTGAAGACAATATTTCTGCAGATATTTTGCCCTGTACTGTACACAGATCTGTCCATCACCGTATTTAAAGATAAGGTGCATTTAAGGATAAATTTAAGGAAACCACTGAATGTATCGAATATGAGGGCAAAGTACAGTAATGTGTCCAGGAGTCAAAGTGTGAAGTGTGGCTGCAGTATATAGGCAGTATATAGAAAGAATTAAATATTTAGATAATTTGGTAGTTTTTATTTTGAGGACAAGAACTGCATTAGGGAGATATAGTATTAGACGCGTATGCAACCCTAGACAGTATTAAGTATTGTACTGGAGATATGACTGAAGGCACTTATGCTGGTGATCAAAGGCTTCATCATTTTTAAGTAAATTTTACAAAGTTTGAAGAGAAGAGAAAGGTAACTTACTAACAGTATATTGATTTAATTTCCAATGAGTTTTTTTTTTATCATTCAGTGTTGGAAAAATCAGACTTCTGGATTCATCAATTTGCATTCTTCACTGATTACTGTATGTGAAATTATTGCAAATATTATTTTTATTAACAAGGGATTTAAACATCCCTTTTCCTTTCAAATGTATTTTTTTTTATTTCTTACTCAAACTACAAGCAAATACCAACACTTCTCTTTTGGAACTAAACTTACTTGTTGAATCCGGGTAAATGCTTTGAACGTGTCTTCATGGCTTGATTTGAAGGAATAGAACCAGTGCAGGAAATGGCATATAAAATAATAACTGGTTGAGTTATGAAAATCTGTTGTCTTACACCAATATATGTAATTTTTATATGACTCTCATTACAGATACAACAGGTTAGACAGAATTAAAGCTATGAGATGGGAATTTGGCAGTATTCTACCTGCTGACATACGGGCAAATATTTGTGAACCTGAGGTCAGTTGATAGAACTAAAACTTTTAGGTTCAGTAATGATGAATTATGGTATTTTATAGCTCATTACACTCTTCAACTGTTCATAAGGCAGTGGCACATCTAACTTACGGAAAATTAAGACTGAAATTAACAATAGAAAGAATGAATTAAAATTAAGACTGAAATACTGTACAACAATAGAAATAATGATTTGGAATTTATAGTAAACTGCATTACAGATAGCAATAATATACATTACAAAGAAAAGTTTTTCTGTATTTGATAAGAAGAATGGATGGGGTACACATGAGAATAATATTTGATAAGATGTTGATAATTTGGATTAAAAATATTTTTGGAGTTTACCTAATGCAGGTCATGAATTCCAGGAACTTTGTTTATCTTATACATCTTGGCCAGTACAGTACAGGTATCTAGTTTTGGCCTTCCTGCATTTTTTTCTCAATTTCATTCTTTTTTCTCATCTTGATAACATAAGTGTTCTTTATACCACCTATTAATGTCGTTCACTTACAAGAACTTAAGTGCCTTTATGTTCTTCCATGTCTTTTCTTGCAGTAGATATAACTGATTATTAGTTTTAATTGTTCTCCATCATCTCCAACAGGATATGGAAATAGTACTGTAACGGCTTACGGCATGACTGGGGTGAGGTTAGGTTTGAATGAGATTCGTCCAGTATTACTCGACAACGTTTTATTCAGTCATACCTGGTAATACATGTCCCACTATCAGTTGTAAATACCAAACACATAAACAGTATCCATCATACTTCGTATTTATCTCATATCGAATAATAATAGCAATCAAGTGATTAACTTCTCAAGTTGGCTGAATACAATTCCTCAAACTCACTCGTGACGGATCTGTTGCTATGACACACATAAGAACAGTAGCAGACGATTTTGGGCGAGTTATCGCTGTACACTAAACTCTATAGCTGGGTCACTGACGTACAGTTGCTAGATATTGGTTAGAAGTCGTCTCCGGACACGAAACCAAACCACCTCGTGTGCTCACTGCATCTCACACACTGCCCTCCTATGCCTCGTCTGCTCGCTGTCCTCACACACTGTCATCCTATAGCTAAAACCCACATCTGTCCACCACATCTCATTCTCTTATCGAGTAGCTAATGGACTTGTTGCTGACGCTTCAAAATACAACCCTCATTTCTCTCTCCTATCTCTTCCCCTTCCCTTCTCTTCCTACTGCATCTCATGTCCCATAAGATGCGGTAAAAAGTACTAATAGATTCATGTGTTTGTACCCATCCAGCCATCTGTCTGCCTGTTTTGGGAGATTTTGTAAATATAAAGAGAAATGGTTTTTGATGAAATTTTAATTGGAAATACAACCCAACAAGTTGGCTGAAGAGTTATATGATCTGTATTGTTCCTCTATATTTAGGGAAGATATACTGTACAGTAGTCTGATATGTCTCTATGGCAACAGGCTACATTAAATTCTTATACAATAATCAACTTGTAAATTAGTTAACTTTTACTCCTTTAAAATCCTAATTTATACTTAAGAAACTCAGTTGACTTGATAATTTCCTTTTGTGTCCATATTCTGGCTCAGTAGCTGCTAATTTGTGTAAAGTTATGAGTAAACCAAGATATTGTAGTTATTTGAGGTCTTGCTGCAGCAGGGGAATAATGTAGCAGAGTACAGTACTATAGTTGCAGCAGTAAGAATTAATGAATGAGGGTAGCTTCTTTGTTATCAGCATTTGATTCCAGCCACCATGTGTTGCATTGTTGTGAAGCAGCCCCTCTTAAGTTAAGACAAGCATTATGGGTATACAGTAGTTCATATGATTGTACACTTTTTTATCAATAAGTTCTGAAAAACTTACTGCTTGTTTTTGTAGGTAAAGTAGCATCTTAAAATTCCAGATTCAGTGGTTTAACAGGTACAACAAGAATCTGGCATCATACATGAGGTCGCTGGGTGAAGGCACTGGCTTAGACCTAACACAAGACACAAAACCACCAAAAAATCTTTATGTTGAGGTTAGTACTATACAGTATACATAATTTTATCAGATGTTTAGAAAATGTTAGTCTAAAATGTTAGTCAAAGTATTATTGAACAGTTATCATTTCATGAGAGAATTACTCCAGTTGAATGTTAATTGTGCAATACTTTTATTTTATATTGGCTACAGGTTGACAATCCCTTATCCGAAATCCTTGGGACCAGAGGCATTTCAGATTTCGGAATTTTTCGGTTTTCAGAATGTTTTTTATTTTATTTTTTTTTTTTTTTTTTTTTTTGTGGGGGGGGGGGGGTGTATTAGCCCATCAGGGCACAAGTCACTGACCCACATTGGGGCCTGAGGGGCGAAAATGTAATAATAATTATAATAATAATAATACAGGTAATAATAATAATTCATAGGTCTAGGTCGTGTTACTCACTTTTTATCTTTTTTTCATTCTTGTACAGTGACCCCTCGTTTAACGAACGCCTCGGTTAACGAAATTTCGGTTAACGAACTGCCTTCCATAAGGATCTTCAATTCGGTTAACGAACAAAAATTCGGTTAACGAATTTCTTACTAACCGACCTCAACATGTTTTCGCTTGCACTGGCCGGGCAACCAGCTTCAGTATCAGTCCGCCAATACAGTAATCGGTTTTAGGGCTTAAATTCCTTACTATTTTAGTAAATATCAAGAAGTTTATACTATTCAATAATTTTAAAAGTTTAATATTAACTTTTTTTTAGTCATTTTAACAATTATTGAGCATAATTGAAGGTAAAGAAACTATTTTCTGGCATGCCATCCAGTCTGTTAACACACCAGACAGGCATTAGTCTCTCTCTGTTTTCAGTGGAGGTAACATCTTGCTTGAGACTCTCTTCAACTAAACACTTTTTTTCTGTGTTTCCAAGCAAATTATTGGTCATTTTGAAATATATTTTACATATTGACAATATATAATGCAGTGCAGTGTTGATTTAAAGAAAATAATCTTGAAATACACCAAGAGAACTAAAATTTTATGGGTGAAATGGTGCCATGGGGTGACTTCTCTTCCACCCCAATGCCTTCTCTTCTTCCTTCTCCTCCACCCCTATTCTAATTCCCATCATCATCATCATCATCCAGGAGCCTTCTACATACACACCTCAAAGTAAGTGAATATTTCTACCATTTTTGTTGAATTTAGGAAATTTTCGGTGAGCTGGAACCAATTACCCAAAAACCCATTGAA
The DNA here is from genome assembly GCA_958450375.1 of Homarus gammarus. Taxonomy (NCBI): domain Eukaryota; kingdom Metazoa; phylum Arthropoda; class Malacostraca; order Decapoda; family Nephropidae; genus Homarus; species Homarus gammarus. The sequence continues at coordinate 1,553,151 of CAUDMG010000277.1, forward strand.
ACAATGGTTTCGGTTAACGAACGACCTTCTGGAACGGATTGAGTTCGTTAACCGAGGGGTCACTGTATTTCTTTATTATTATTATTATTATTATTATTATTATTATTATCATCATTATTATTATCATTATTATTAATACAGTATTATTGTTATCATTATTATTTTATTTTGGTGTATTTTTTGATTAAAATTTGTATTTACTATGAATAATTACAGGTATTATTATTATAATTATTATTATTGGTATTATTATTATAATTAGTATTACTATTACATTTTCGCCCCCCAGGCCCCGATGTGGGTCAGTGATCTATGCCTGGGTGGGCTAATCCCTCTAAGGAAAAAAAAAAATGCTCTACAAAAAACTTTCGGTTTTCAGAGCTTTTCGGTTTTCGGAATTTCGGATAAAGGGTTGTCAACCTATATAAGCATTTTTTTTCATATGAAGCTTGTCATGATATCATTTAGTAACATTCTGTAGAAGTGTAGGAAAGATGGAAGTTGCTAAAGTGGATAGTAAGAAATGCATATACATTACTGTAACAGGATTTCTTGAATTGGAATTGTCATGAGAATTTCAGTTTACTGATTGATAAATATAGCAGGCACTGTATGTTGAGCATTTGTAAAAGATATTTCAACCACAACAGATTTGTTGAGAAGATAATTGTTTGGTAAATATATTTCAACCACGCCAGAATTATTAGTACAGTAAGTCCCCAAGTTACGTACATAATGGGGACCAAAAGGTTGTACTTAACTCGAAATGTACGTAACTCGATAATTTCCGCGAGTTTCTTTGGAAAATCCTGTGCTGTTTTCCAATCAGCACTCGCCGCCTCACCAGTCACTCGAACATTATGCAGCTTATTTCGCACCTTGAATCGGTTAAACCACCCATTGCTAGCATCGAATGTCACAGTATCATCAGGGTGATCTTTCTTTAGGTCGTTGAAAAGACTTAGGGCTTTCTCCTGAATCATACTGAGACACAGAGGCTTACGTTTTTGTGTGCAGTCCTCGATCCACAGCTCAAGATATTTTTCCATTTCTTCCAGAACCTTCCCTCTTCTTTTAGTTATAATCGTAGATTCCATTGGCACTGCAGATTTCACATGTTCCTTGATCTTTTCTTTGCCCTTATCAATTGTATTAACAGTTGACCGACTCAGGTTAAATTTGCGGGCAACATTGGTCAACTTTTCACCACTTTCAAGCAGTTTTATTATGTCCATTTTTACCTCTAGTGAGATTGCTTGACGTTTCCGTAGCACTCCCACTGGCTTCACCACTCTTACGCTTTACACCAGTCATTGCACACAGAGTAAAGTGTACAAAATAGGGCAGAAATTCACAGGAGAAGTACTGTATGCACAATGACCACACTTGTTGTTTTGGTGCGTCTAGCGTGTCGTCTGCATGGTCAGTGATAGTGGCGGCGCGGTGCGGCTGGCTCGCCTGCCAAATTTAAGAATTGCTCGCCCTTTTAAGACAATATTTTTGCAATTAAAGACTTCAGAAACGATGTACGTATCGGCCGTTTGTACGTAATTCGGATGTACGTAATTCGGGGACGAACTGTAGTTGCATGGTGAATGTAAATACAGTGACCCCTCGGTTAACGAACTCAATCCGTTCCAGAAGGTCGTTCGTTAACCGAAACCGTTGTTTCAATGGGTTTTTGGGTAATTGGTTCCAGCTCACCGAAAATTTCCTAAATTCAACAAAAATGGTAGAAAAGTTCACTTACTTTGAGGTGTGTATGTAGAAGGCTCCTGGATGATGATGATGATGATGGGAATTAGAATGGAGGTGGAGGAGAAGGAAGAAGAGAAGGCATTGGGGTGGAAGAGAAGTCACCCCATGGCACCATTTCACCCATAAAATTTTAGTTCTCTTGGTGTATTTCAAGATTATTTTCTTTAAATCAACACTGCACTGCATTATATATTGTCAATATGTAAAATATATTTTAAAAAGACCAATAATTTGCTTGGAAACACAGAAAAAAGCGTTTAGTTGAAGAGAGTCTCAAGCAAGATGTTACCTCCAGTGAAAACAGAGAGAGACTAACGCCTGTTTGCTGTGTTAAGAGGCTGGATGCCGCGCATTAAACTAGTCACTTTACCTTCAATTATGTTCAATAATTGTTAAAATGACTAAAAAATTGAATATTAAACTTTTAAAATTATTGAATTGTATAAACTTCTTGATATTTACTAAAATAGTAAGGAATTTAAGCCCTAGAACCGATTAATGTATTGGCGGACTGATACTAAAACTGGTTGCCCGGCCAGTGCAAGCGAAAACATGTTGAGGTCAGTTCGTAAGAAATTCGTTAACCGAATTTTTGTTCGTTAACCGAATTGAAGATCCTTATGGAAGGCAGTTCGTTAACCGAAATTTCGTTAAACGAGGGGTCACTGTAATGTAGCATTTCTGAGAGGGGAAAGATTATAACTGAAATAACAGATAAATGTTGCTCAGTTTTAATACTGTACCTTGATAAAGTACATGGTATAGATTGAGTAATAGTAAGCTATCTGAACCATCTTGTAGACCATTAGATTATTTTGGCAGGTTTGTACAAAAATTACTCACTGTATTGTATCATAGTATTTACTTGACATATGTGTGGAGTTAGAGGTGGACTGTCAGAACATAACATATACACCCTGTACAGTACTGTATGAAGCAGAAAGGTATGTGAAGGGAATGTAGGATACTGAGAAGGGAGGGAATAGGAGAGGATCATGTGAAAATGGTCAACATAAAGGGGGTATATGTGCTATCTGTATCAATATTAAACCTTTGCACTTTTAAAATTTAAGGTTATGAAATTCAGCCTTTTTCATTTTTATTTAATTTACCTACACTTTGGGGCTATGAGATGCATACAGTATTTATGGTTTGGGAAAAAGTCAGAAATCTCAACACATAATGCAAAACTACTGTATGGTGGCCCACATTTTAATATGATTGGCCTAAGGGCTGACCTGACCCTTATGATGCAAGGATGCTGCCTTGCATCCATGTGACCATGAATTTAATTCTTTGTGCACAATTGCTCTGTTAACATTTTATACTTACGTTGTTTCTGCTCAGCCAGAATTTGTATACTATTTGCTCTTTTTATGTACAGTCAAGGAAGTGATTTCTCAGTTTTTTTATCATGGTTTTAGGCGACCTAAGTGAATTGCATAGATCCGTTGAGAAAAATGGGGGGGGAGGGGTAGAACCACGATGAGAGCAATGTTTGACAGTAAATAACAATAATTGACCCTCTAGGGTCGATGGGTCTGTCACGCAAGGATGATGAGTCAGTATAGTGGCCATACTCTACATGTTCATGCATTACATCATGTACTGTACTCTATTTCTCATTGGTTGAGTATTGCTTGTTTTGCTTTTTATTCTTCAATTCTTTAGTATTTCATTGACCTAAGATCAGTGAGATTATACAATGCCACTATTAGAAGCATTATAATATGCCCCCTATCCACTTGATCCATCCTCCCCCGCCTCCAATATAGCTAAGTTTTTATAATTATTTTTCATTTTCTGATGACCATAATTTATTCAATAACCCATGCCATATTTCACAGTTGTCAAGGCAACTCAGTAGGGTGTGTTTGTGTCCTCAGGAGGTCAGGGTTGTAGGGCATGTTGTGTCCCCCAGGAGGTCAGGGCAATAGGGCACTTGTATGTCCCCCAGGAGGACATACAGGAATCAGGGCTGTAGGGCATGTGTATGTCCCAAAGGAGGTCAGGGCACTAGGGCATGTTTGTGTTCCCCAGGAGTTCAGGGCTATAGGGCATGTGTATGTCCCCCAGGAGGTCAGGGCTGTAGGGCATGTTTGTGTTCCACAGGCGTCAGGGCTGTAGGGCATACACTTGGGTTCAGTGGGAGAAACTCGCTGATTGGTTATTAGCTATTCGGGCCGCTCGGATGCTGCCCAAGGCTAACGCCTGATCAAGGCGTTTGCTTTTCCCTTTCAAAGTGTCATGCTCACAACTCAGCAGAAGTGTCTGCATAGACAGAATAGCTAACGCGTTAGCTATTCCGTGTATCTAAAACGCCTTACAATGAACGCCTTAAATATACAGTCAGTCCCTGACTTACGCCAGGGTTAGGGACCGACGATCAGGTCGTAAGTCGAAAATGCGAAAATAATACATAGAAAATCTAAAATGAAATACGGTACAGTAAAAGTAATCAATAATGAAAAATGAATAAAGTGTAACTGTGCACTTACCTTTAATGTAGTCTGCTGAATGCACACGGGGCCTCAGTAATTTTTTAATTAAACATGGAGACTACATTAATTGGATGAAGCAGAGGAGACAGGGCTGGGTGGGTCATCAATTTTGCTTTCTTCAGACAGGCTAACATACTTGCTTGTTGAAGGTATTGGATCATCTTTAGGGAGTGAAGAGACAGCAGTGGGGGACTTCTTAAAATATATGTCCAATTTAGACTGCACAGTTTGCCCTTTCTTTTCATTGTAAATCTCCTTGTGGCAAGCAAGTGCATCTTGGATCATTCTGTCAACTTTTGCAAAATGCTCAACATTTTGATCCAGTTTGTCAAACATTTGCATCCCCTTATTAATGCTGTAGTAGCAAATGCCGCTGCCATTTGTTTCACTGAAATTGTTTTGGGGGGTGTAGGTTCTTCTTCTACATTTTGTCTCTCTTCTTCCTCTGCAATTTTCTGTGCTTCCAGTTCAATACGATCCTCGTTACTTAGCTCTTCTGCTACACTTTCAACCAACTGCTCAACATCTTCATTATCAATTTCTAACTCCAGCTGTTTACCCAACCCCACTATCTTGTTACTAATCTCAGAAATTGCTTCATCTTCATTAAATCCTTTGAAACTGTTCACATATCTTTTCAGGACCTTCTTCCATATTCCATTCATGCGCTGACCTGTAACCTCATCCCATGCTGCAGCTATGTTCTTTATACATTTCAAAATGTTGGAGTCCTTCCAAAACCCTCTGAGTGTTTTCTCACCTTCAGCAGCAGCAACAGCCTGAGCGAAGGTCGTACATAAATAATACGCTTTAAAAGCAGCAATAGCACCTTGATCCATGGGTTGGATGATAGAGGTAGTGTTAGGTGGAATGTAGACTACCTTAACATCAGGGTGCAGGTCGTCCAGGTGTGTCCCGGAGCATTATCTAAAATTAATAAAATCTTGAACACAACCTCTTGTTGCAGACAATTCTCCTTGGCTTGTGGAATGAAACAACTCAGGAACCGATCCTCAAACAGTGCTAGGGTCATCCATGCTTTCTTATTACTGCGATAAAACATTGGCAGTGTGTGCTTTCTGACCTTTTTAAAAGTCCTTGGGTTCTCTGAATGATATATCATGAAGGGTTTTACCTTGAAACCAGCTACATTCCCTCCCAACAGAAGTGTGATTCGGTCCTTGAATGCCTTGAATCCCAGCATGGTTTTCTCCTCTTTGTGGATGTATGTCCATTCTGGCATGCGCTTCCAGAATAAGTCAGTTTCATCCACATTAAATATTTGCTCTTGCAAATAATTTCCCTCCACGATGACACGATCTAGCTCCTCCTTAAAAGCTTCGGCAGCACCCACATCAGCACTTGCTGCCTCTCCACTCACCTTTACACTGTGCAAACTGTAACGGTTCTTAAACTTTTGGAACCACCCATGACTTGCTGTGAAGTTTTGGTCGCACTCATCTCCTGCCTGCTCTTTCAGGCTTTTGAAAAGGCTTCTTGCCTTAGCCTGTATGGTTAGAAGGCTGAAGGGTACACACTTTTGCAGCTGATCTTCCATCCACACCACAAGTAATATTTCCATCTCATGATTAGGACCTTGTCTTTTTTTCGCTGTTATTGTTCCCTTTATAGGTGCTGTTCCTTTCACTACCTCACGAATTTGCTCCTTGTCCTTCAAAATTGTTGATATCGTGGAGTAAGAGAAGCCAAGGTCACGTGAAATAGTTGCTACCCTTTTTCCATTTTCATATTGCATTATTATTTTCATTTTCATCTCAAAAGTAATTGACTGTCTCTTTTTCTTCCGAGCACCACCAGAACTCACACTTTTACACTTGCCAGTCATTTTAAAGGGAATTAGAAACGAAAATATTGTCAGTACACAGCACAATCACTAACGACAACAACGACAGCCAAACACCAACTGAGCGCACTACGGCGTGGATGCTGTACACCACGAGGCGGCCCAGCCCACGCCACTCTCTTGTACGGGACGGAAACATTTCGGTACTAGAAAATACGTACGGAATTTGAACAAAATTTTGTAAGACTTCGGCGGTTGTGTGTTCAGGTGATCGTAAGTCGAGTAGGTCGTAAGTCGAGGAGTACCTGTATTGAACAGTTCCAAAGCATTTTGCACAAAGCTGTAGTGAATAGTAAGTAAAATTTTAAGGGTTCACTGTATCTTGTTAAATTATATTAGAAAAAATATTCTCTCATAATACTGAATAAATTTTAATTCTTCTTATACAGGTACGCTGCCTTAAGGATTATGGTGAGTTTGAGCTCGAAGAAGGAGACATTGTTGTTCTACAGAAAAACACCACCCATTATCTTCCCATGTCTCACTGTCAGCATCTAATCCGACAAGGCATTCTTGAACAAGTAGAATGATGGTACAAATTTAATATGCCTTAAAATCATATAGCTATCCAAAATGATGGTATAAATTTGATAGTCCGTATATGTCGGCTTATAAGACAGAATTTGAACCTTAAAAAATCAGCCCAAAATTAGGGGTCGTCTTAAACGCCGGGTATAAAATCCAAACCTCTACATCCTGTGGTTTAGTGTATATATTAAAATAATAACAAATGTATTATAAACCTGTCTAACATATTGTAAATGCCGTAAAATAACAACATAATAAAAGCTAGTATTATTACTCACTGCCCTCCATCTGCAACTGCCGTCGAAGTAAACAAACAACCGTCTTTAAATACCAGTACGGTATTTAAAGACAGTTTCTTGGATAGGCTCAAGTTGCCATTCCTTCATAAGCAGTAGCACTCTCTGCGGGTGAACATTATATTAATATCCAGCTACCATAAAACCGCATCATGGCTCCAAATTCTAAACGAAGGAGATATGAAGCTTATTTTAAGCTGAAAGTGGTAGCATTTGCCAAGTCACACAACAATTGTGCTGCTGCAAGAGAATGCGGTGCAACCGAGTAGATGGTACGAGAATGGAGATTAAAGGAACACTTGCTGAATTAGAATAGACGAGACCAAAGGCTGGTGTAAACAGTCTGAACACAGTCCTACCGATCGTCTCGCAAAGCAAGTTTATAAATTAAAGAAAATACCTGCAGTGTATTTAATGCCAACATTTCTAATATATTACAGTATATTATAAATAAATAAATAAACAAATAAATCAGTCAATCCATTTCAAGTAAATGGTAAAATTTTACTCGACACCGACATTAGTTCCAGTAAAATAACCGACGCCTAAGTGACGTCACTAGTGTTTACACTACACCAGCTGGTAACGTTTGATGCCATTACTTGAAGTGAATTGGCCTTATTTTAAATAACCAAGGATGTGTTGCTTAGCAGTATGTTTAACAGCATCACTCCACTGGTCAGTGCGATGGTTGGTAAAGGACAACTGGGGCAGTAAGCTCCCAGTGGTAAGTGTCAGATTTGCGGTAGTCTTGTACAGCGAGTGTACCTCAAAACCTACGTTCTAAATGGAAATTTTTTGGGCTGTCTTATACACCCCGTGGCCTTGTATGCTGACATATATGGTATTGTAGTCGTATACCAATCCATAATGATGGTACAAATTTGATATGATAAAAGTACATTGCGGTATATTTTTTAATGTGAACAGAAATTTATTGTTTTATGCTCTTAAGATATTGAATGATTGAGACCTTCAAATTATTTTATTCTTAATACTGCATAAGTCTTTTGATACATTAATAAAATTCCACATTATAAATTGGGATGTTATTTTCTTTCAATTCTGCATTTGTTTCTGGTGAGGTATGACAGCAATGTGGATGACCATAAGATCTTTCGATGATGCTAACACTGTCTAAAGTGAACTGGAAGATACATGATTGAAATTGGAGGTACTTTACAGTACTTGTCTTCTAGTTATGGTTGATGGTGTTTGGTGCAGGAAAAGTGTACATTGTAGGTATAAAGATGTGTAGCGAGGGAACACTAGTAACCAAAGATGTGATAATTAAAATGTGTGAAAAGGTTGATGCTGTTGTGTGAGTGATGTTAGATAAGTAGAGGATTAATAAAGCTGGGTAGTGAGTTTTCAGGTTGATAGATAGAATTTCATTAGACTGTACTGTACTTTAGTATGCAAAAAAATAGAGGAAGAAAAGACCCAAAATTATGAATATTAAAGTGAAAATATACTAGAAATAAGACTCAGGTAGAGGAATAAAGATTGCTTGCTTTCTCTTAATGAGTGAGTATGGGTGACTAAGGTACCATACTGTATATTCAAATGGAAATGGGTAGGCAATTGGTAGTAGGCAGCTATCAAGCAGGGTGGTACTACTGCCTGGGAAAATATTGGAAGCATTATGTGTTATCTGTTGGTAAATCATGCTGCCATATGGCATCACAGAAATTGCAACCAAGTCCCAGGCTAGTCCCCATATAAAAATATTCAAATGGAAATGGGTGAATAAGGTGTATTTAAATGATATTGGTTGATGGGTACTTCAAGCTATACTGGGTGAAAAATTTATTCCAGTGATATTGAATGACTGATTTATATTCCAGCCTCAACACAAAGTGACTAAGATGATTCCTGAACTATGTCATCTTGATTATCCAGGTAGACTGAGGGCCTTAGGACTAACAACCCTTCAGACAAGCCACAATAGAGCAGATCTCATTGAAACATTCAAAATCTTGAAAGGCATGGAAAACATGAACCCGGGACATTTCTTTGCAATGTCACACACCACCAACATGAGAGGATATAACTACAAGCTCGCCAAAGTTATTGTGCAGAGTAGGCACGTGTACAGGTAGGGCTCAAGAGGGGCTTAAGCCCCGGCCAGTTATGAAGTGCCTTCCTCAATTTTTTTTTTTTCAATCATCAGTAACAAGAGGGTAGGGTATCCACTAGCCATGAAAAAAGAGGCAGATCAGTCCATTTAAGATGCAAAGAACTTAGGGAGGAAAATATCCTCTTATATTATTCTAAAGCCAAGTACTGTACAGTATAAACACCCTGCTTTAATATTATCTGTGGTGCGCTTTTGCAGCAAAGCTTGGATTTTAGTAGAGACGTGGTTGAGCTATAAAGTACAGTAGCATTCATTTACCCTGTTTCTTTGGTTGTCTAATAATGTCATTGTATGGCATATTATTCATCTACACATGAAGTTGAAGTATGTACAGGTTGTACCTCTCTAATCCAGCAACCTCGGGACCTGACCGGTGCCGGACCATGGAAATTCACCCTGGAAACACCCAACATGAAGCATAAAAACAGAAGTTAGGTCATGAATATATAAGAAAAAGTAATACAGTATAGTCTGGATTTACGCGTTTTACGCATTTGGTCATTTACACGGTGCTTTGCCAGAATGAAATGTTTTAATTACGCAGTAAATTTCATCATTTATGCGGGAAGCGGCGCGGGCAGGGTGCGCACAAGGTCGCCCAATCATCAAAACATTACCGAGTTCTTCACCCGCCACCCACCACAGCCGGCCCAAGTCAGTGATAGTTAGGATATGGACTTTGAGGGGTTTGACAAAGAGGCCCTGCAAGCTTCCGTGGTGGATAGTGATACAATTGATACAAGTGCTACAGGTGAGGGCCAATAAATCTGCCCTCTGCCTCGGAACCAACCGCCCATCCCCGTGTGCCCAGCCATTTTTTCTATTAGGTAATGTAAGTGTTAAAAAACCTAATATTATTGATATTTCTCTTAATTATTAATTATGTGTGCATACCATCATAAAGTTAAGATAATATTTTTACTACAACATAGTTGTGTGTCGTCAAAAAGTGGAGTTTGGGGGTTGGCCCGGTCTCTATTTCCATTAATCCCATATGTTATGTTGTTCACTTTCCACGGGACCCTGTGGGTTGAATTAACCGCGTAAAGTGAGGGATGACTGTATAATAATTATTCATAGTAAATAAAAATTTTAATTAAAAAATACACCAAAATAAAATAATAATGATAATAATAATAAAATATAATAATAAAATTTATAATAATAATAAAAACAATAATACTGTATTAATACAATAATAATAATAATAATTATAAAGAAATACAAGAATGAAAAAGATAAAAAAAGTGAGAAACATGACCTAGACCTATGAATTATTATTATTATAATTGTTATTATATTTTCGCCCCTCAGGCCCCATTGTGGGTCAGTGACTTGTGCCTAGGTGGGCTAATACACATAAAAAAAAAAAAAAAAAAAAAAAACTAACCGTTCTGAAAACCGAAAAATTCCAAAATCCGAAATACCTCTGGCCCCAAAGATTTCGGATAAGGGATTGTCAACCTGTATACAGTCTCTAGCCTTTTAAAACAAACCAGCAACCAACTCGTCTCCCCACCTGTTGAGGACATTGTGCCAGCTACTTTTTTTTTGAGGGGGGGGGTAAAAAACACCAGTTTGGCTGTAATCTTAACTTATTTTCCATATTTATGAGCATAGGAATAAGTATTGATCTTCCTCCTAATTGGTACTGTAAACAGATTCTCCTGCACCTGTGCTGGTGTCATATATCATAAGCTGCCTTCTTTCATGCAATGTGCTTGCTATATCAACATTTAATGAAATCCTTGAGTTTGGGTAAATTATTTATGAAAGTGAAAGTGGAGTGAGACAGAATTCTCACTGACTTAGTGAACCAGGTAAAAATTTCTTAAGTATGCAAGTGCATGAAAGTCTTAATTAAATATTTTCTTTCTGAATTTGTAAAAGATCATTTTACTTGATTTGGTGAACCTTTTCAACTCCCTTCATTTGGTAAGAGACTCAGGGTGCAGGTAAGACTGTGACCATAACCTAAGATACAAGTCCAGTATGCTACTGTACTGTACTGTATGATATCTTCAAACAAAATAAAAGGAGTTTAAGTCCAATGGTCAAAGTTGGAATTTTATTAGAATTTTCTCAACCATAACAAAATCATTGTGGAACAAGTTAATTAAGCCAGGAACAGCCACAATACATGGGGGTAGAGCTGTGGTAATATATTTAAAACTACCAACAATTACTTCCATGTATTTGTAGGTAATCTCACATTATCTAACAAAATTTTATTCAAGCAGCCATACTTAACCAATTTAACCATTAAAAACTTGAAGAAACTTGAACTGGTGGGATTCTGTCAACACTTTTTGCTCTTATCCTCAAACCGTTGGCCTGCCATGGTCGTCTTCATCTGTTTAAGTGACTGAAAGTTCAATAACCTTGCACAAAGAGTGTTTGTGTCCTCTGACGGTGATCTTGTTTACAGTATTTTTGTTGTAGAAATTTGTTAGGTGATGGTTATCATTCTGTACCTTTATACCAGTGCTCCAGTTAGATAGATGGATAGATATTTTTTTAGTAAAATCGTTATACAGTACTGTACAAGTTCACATTGTTCAGCACGTACATAGACAGATGTGGTGTATGGATCTTTTCGGTTTAAAGAACAGCATTTTTTTTCAATAAAAACACATTAATCTGATGGGTTTTTTTTTTGGGGGGGGGTGGGGTTTCGTGATGTTGGTTCACACTCAGGATGGGTTGGAGAAAGGAAACTCACAATGCGCTCTCTGTATATATATATATTGTATTGGATGTACAGTGCAGCTTGGTGCTGGGAAGTGGCAGCGTTGTTACAAGAGTGGAGTAGAGAGAGCTGGTTGGGGAGCGTGCTCGGAGGAGGTGTTGCGTGGCTGTAGGTAGAAGAAGGGGCAGGTCATGGCGAGGTGAGGTCTTATATAGCGGAGGTAGGCGTGGCTTGACAGTTGACTTCCGCTTTGTTAGTGGTCGACCTTAGACCTTGAGGCATTGGCTGGAGAATTCGAAAAGGGGTCGGCTAGTCAGCGACAAACGGCAGTTGTAGTTGGAGGGGAAATATTCACTACAGGGGAACAAAACAAATTTTGGAAAACATTACCTAACCTTTCCTAGCCTATAAAAAGCTTTAGATTTCCTTTCGAAAACAATACCATCATCACATACTAAACACTATAACAGCTCGCCTCATGCCTCTAGTAAGAGCCCTAAATATTGATATATTGTGGGGTACGATATTTAGCTCACACTCAGGATGGGATGGAGAAAGGAAACTCACAATGTGCTCTCTGTATACATATTGTATTAGATGTACAATGCAGCTTGGTGCTGGGAAGACAGCATGGTTACAAGCGTTGAGTAGAGAGAGCTGGTTGGTGAGGGTGCTCAGAGGAGGACCAGCTTGTGGGTCGCCATGCTCGCCGGCGGGAGCGAGGGCCGCCAGGCAGGAGCGGAGGAGGTGGTGTTACTTGAGGTACGGTACGGAGTCATTAGTTATAAGGTGAAAGAAGATTATTAGGGGTTGAGGGAAAAGTGGTGAAACTGAAATACAGTAGGAGTAGAAAGAATCTGGGCTCAACCAGATCGCTTCATCTTTCCTATTGGTGTTTTATCTTTGTTCTGCTCCCTTGGGTCGTCAGACCTTTGTATTACTTTACTTACTTTTATCCTCTTCACCAAAAGATCGGCTCGCTAGCCGCCTGGGCGATCGGTCACGTCTCTGTCACGCACTGTTGGCAAATACTGGGCATGCACCGGCTCCTGAATGTACCTGAACCCGCTCCAGTGTTGGTCAAGTCTTCTCTTGAAAGGGCTCACACTCGGTGCCGTCACAACACTCTCTGGTAGATTGTTCCAAGAGTTTACAACCCTCACTCCGAAAAAGTTTGCCCTCACGGTTTAATATTGGTTTATTTATATAGTGCTGCTGCTTATTATTATTTTTATTTATTGTTGGAGTTAGTGAGCCCGACCAGGTCCTTGTGTAACTGGGAGGGTAGTCACATTTTTTTTTTTTTTTTTTTGCTAAGGTGTTAGTTAAGTGTTAGTTGTGTTAGTCTAAAGGTTACACTGTATGGAGAGGCCTGCCAGGTTCTTAGTGGAGCTGGTAGGTCACTCTCATCTTTTATTTTCTCCATTAATGTTACTTAAGGACTGGCTGTAGCTAGAAAGAAAGGTAGGTCACCACGAGGTTAGGTCTTATATAGCGGGGGTAGGCGTGGCTTGATAGTTGACCTCTGTCATGTAAGGGGAATTCGCGGGGTCGGCTAGCCAGCGACAAACAGCGTTTGTAGGGGAGGAATCTACTACAATATATTTTCTTAATTTCAGTATTTTCTACGAGTGTCTAAAAAAATATAGATATTTTCGAAATTAGGCTAAGAAACTACGTCATATTAATGTGTTTTTTATTAAAATTGCAATTCAATTAACCGAAAAGACCCTCATAAAATGTACAGCTGGTATGTACACTTTACATAGTGTAGGAATACAATGTGCAAAGATAGTGCAGACTGCAGATACGAAAACAATGCACATAGCGCAGATATACAAACAATGGTAAACAGTAATTCGATCTTCCAAGGACTGCCCAACAAAGTCAATACACCTACCGTACAGCATATACAGTACTTATCTCTATTAGCACCGCTTTCATTAGTTTCTGGACTTTCTGAGGAGAGTCTTACCACACATTTGACAATTTCGAGGTTTTTATATTTGAAAATAATATTTGTCACTTATTCCGTCAAGAAATGAAGGAAATTAAAGTAGTCGAATATTTTGTTAAGATATGAATACCAGAGACCCTTATGAATAAAGTGTCTTACTTTTCAAGACAATTTAATATCTTTTAGGTAGCTATTTTATGTAAAGACATGAGATTTGATGCCCTCGTTCTTTTGAAATCTTTATGTAACAGTTACTTCATATTTGTACTCATTCTTTATTATTATTATTATTATTATTATTAGTATTATTATTATTATTATTAAATTAAAAGACATCTGTAGATTCTATCTAGTTATGCTCATGATCATTATACAGTATAGTTGCTACAAAGAATATTCAGTATATATTGTATATACTTTGTCGAGATAAACCTTTGCAGGTGCAGATGATAATAAGGTATTAAAATTGCACTTTTAAAAAAATACGTGTGAGCAATCTTATCGTACCTCTTTAAGACAAGGACCCCGCAAGACGGTTTGTGATTGGTAGACTGGGAGTGACGCAATAATGACGTACCATGGGTGCGTATATGAATGAAATACCAGCGTTAAAATACAGAATATTTAAATCTGCACTAAATTCTATACGAATGAATATACTATTTTTACACCAATTAAATTAATAAAAACACAATAAATTATACTAAAAAACAAGTACTTGCGCAACAAATATGGGAAATATAAACCCATTCTTGAGCGCGTAAATATCACCCTCTGCCATTGAGCCAAAGGTTGCGGGGTTATTGATCCTGAGTCAGCTGTTCGTAAAGCCCGAGAAAACCGTGGCGTATGGGAGTAGTCAGTATACCCTTCAAAACTTTTTTATATATATATTTTTTTATACAACTCATGTTTCTCTCGTTTGCTCATTAGATATGATAAATCTCAGGTCATGTAAGGGCAAGGATCAACGCTGCTAAGTTCATCGAGGTTGAAAAACAATACGAAAAGAGAAGAAAATGTTAAAGCACTCCAGCACGGCGGTAAGGAAGAGAGACTTGAGTAGGCAGGAGGAAGAAGAGGAGGAGGTGAGTTACGTGTTAAATAAGAAAGGAGCATTTATCCGCGTGACACTACCTAAGAGTGAGCATATAATTTATGATGGAGATATATGGTTAAAGGCAAGAGACAGTCATTCCTGGGTAAATTTAAGGATGGCATTGGGTATACGTGACTGAAGACAAGATAAGGGTGGCTATACGTAATATAGGGCAAGATAAGGGTGAGTATACTGTACGTGTCTAAAGATAAGGGTGGGTATATGATACAGGGCAAGATAAGGATGGGCATACGTGATAGAGGGCATGATAAGGATGGGCATACGTGATAGAGGGCATGATAAGGATGGGCATACGTGATAGAGGGCAAGATAAGGATGGGCATACGTGATAGAGGGCAAGATAAGGATGGGCATACATGGTAGAGGGCAAGATAAGGATGGGCATACGTGATAGAGGGCACGATGAGGATGGGCATACGTGATAGGGTCAAGATAATGATGGGCATATGTGATAGAGGGCAAGATAAGGATGGACATACGTGATAGAGGGCAAGATAAGGATGGGCATACGTGATAGAGGGCAAGATAAGGATGGGCATACTTGATAGAGGGCAAGATAAGGATGGACATACGTGATAGAGGGCAAGATAAGGATGGGCATACTTGATAGAGGGCAAGATAAGGATGGGCATACGTGATAGACGGCAAGATAAGGATGGGCATACGTGATAGGGTCAAGATAAGGATGGGCATACGTGATAGGGTCAAGATAAGGATGGGCATACGTGATAGAGGGCCAGATAAGAATGGGTACAAAGTCTAATTGTAGATTTATTTAGACTTTGGATGGGTATACGTGACTGAAGATAAAGTAAGGGTAGATAGATATACTGTAGTAAATCTAACTACCCTCATATACGTGGTTGAAGGCAAGGCAAGGGTAATGATACGTGTTTAACAGTAAGATAACGGTAGGCATATTTAGGTAAAGGTAAATAACTGGGCGGGCATAATTGTCTAAAAATGAAAAGATAATGGGTTGGACTAGGAAGAACAAGGTGGGATACACTTGGGTAGGTGGTTTGGTGTGTTCGGCCTTCGTGAGAGGAAGTATTGAGGACTTGGGAAGAAGCGACGGTCAACCATGCGCGTAGAAGACAACTGTGGAAAACTCCTACCTAGCCTCTTAACCTATCATAACTATGCCGACCTTAGCCTAGCTTGACCTAACCTATCGTATAACAATCTAACCTAACATTTTTTGCTCTAATTAAACTAACCTGACCTGTTATAACTTAGCGTATCTTAACCTAACCTGACATAGCGTCTCTTATTTTAACCTACTTAACCCATCTTAACCTATCATAAATTAATCTATCCTAATTTAGCCTATACATAGCTTAACGTACCTTAACGTATACTTAGCCTAGCCTCACCTAGCCTAACAACCTATCCTAACTTATTTTCAACTACCTATCCTGATCTCACCTTTCCTGACCTAACCTAAACTAATTTAACTTGTCCCAATCTTAACTAACCAAACCTAACATGTCCTGAGCTAATCTAACATAATCTAATTGACGTAATGTGACCTATTCTGGCCTGGCAATCTAACATAACCTGCCCTAACATGAAGTGGCCTGACATAGTTTAATATAACCTAACTTCACCTTAACAAACAAGACCTGACGTAATCTAGTCTAACCATCGCTCAACCTAACCTAACTAGACCTAACCTAAGTAACCCTACCCTAATCTAGCGGAATTGAACGTGGTAATCTGGCTTACAGAACTAAATTCTAGGGTTTTTGTTTTTCATTTCGTACTGGTATTATGTTACCTTGTAAATTTTCTGGTGAGAATTTCTCTATTCTCTCGAGGACGAATTGAGATAATTATATTATCGGTGGAATTTACGATAAACAGGTATGTAAGAAAGACAAATAATAACAGCAATGAAGATATGCTGTTGAAGCCTAGTAACTTGCCGCCCACTGTATCATTGACTAGTATGAGGGGATTGTCGTCATGCACCACTACAGAGCTCTAAGTAGGTGTTGTAAACCCACTGTTCTGCTCTGTAGCGCCATGTAAGATCAGAGTTGTATAGGAAGGTATGGATATACAGGTGAGGACTTTCGAACAGAATATTGCTATGTATATTACTTAAATAATGAACCAATGACACTTATGCAATTGAATTAACAATAGCGAGAGTAAAAATCAGTACAGTATACCAAAATAACGTCTTTCACACAAAAACTTCAAAATCATTGTTGTGTATTTATCTGTACTAGATACTTTTTCTGTTTAATCCTTCTGTATCACAAAGTGTGACGTGATAATATATAAATTACGAGATGGTTTATGCTGACTGCCATTTGCTGTACAGTACCTGCTATATGGATGTTCAGTGTTCTATCTTGATAGTCGATTAAATTTGATGATTGTTTTATAAACAAAAAGAAATCGTCGTATTATTACAACTGATGGTTTACATCCAAATTTTACGAAGTGCAAAATAACTATATAAATGAGTATTTAATTACTAAAACAAAAATTGTGTTCAGAGAAACAGTGATGCCCCGCGCGATGTATCCTAAGGGAACAAGTTCATTGGTTGTTGTGGACAGCTGCCACAAAAAATGTGGCCATCAGTATGACAGGCATTCTAGAAAACCTCAAAAGTAATGTCCTGATAAAGTGTGTGAAGATTATGGATATGTAGTGGTCAATGATGTGGGTTAGAAACTTAGAATAAGGCACGGGAAGAACTCTACATTAATATACGCGGAAAATGCACACCTGATTTATGAGATGAATTAAAGAGGTCGTAGCCAACTTGTAATTACTGAAACAAGTGATTTATGAAAACATAACTTTAATCTCTGCAAATTATCGCAAGGAGAAGGGAGTGGGAGAGAAGCCGGGAATGGGAGAATGAGGAAGAAGCTAGGGGAAGAGGGAGGGGAGAAGTGGGGAAGGGGCAAATGGAGGATGAGGGAGAAGCTAGGGAAGAGGGAATGGGGGAGAAGCTGGGGGAAGGGGGTAGGGAGTAGTTGGGAAGGGTTCTGGCTATAATAATCTTTGATGAGTCTTGTGTATAAAGATTAGTCCTTTAGCAATGGACTTGTTATGTGGAAAGCGTAGTTCCACAATGAAGAGGAGAACCAGGGAAAACACAAACGTCTTGACTAAGTTAGGTTTCTTTAATTACTAACGTTTTGGAGAATCATTTTCCATCACCAGAGCCTGGAAAACAGACAAAAGGTTAAAAAAAATTACAGGTCCTCCAGTGATTGGTATGTATATGGCGACGCCGAGTTCTGTACTATTTAGTTTGCATTAACTGTATAGGTAATTCCGGAAGAAAATCTTGGAAATAAAAATAGTCGAATACGGATATTTTTTCTCGCAATGATTTGTGTGTGTCTGTGTGTGCGTATGTTTATGTGGCTGTACGTGCGAGTTCTTACGTGTGAGTGTATGCTCAGTATGTGTTTATGTAACTGTCTACGCGATGTGTGTCTGTGTGTGTTTCAATTCACTCTCAGTTACTTCCAAGCTGAGTCATTTTCGTCGGTAAGGAATCCCTTACACTTGTTGAATCACCTCAGAATCTCATTACAGAATCATGAATCTCAGCACTTGATTCACCCTACCAGAATCAAGAATCATAGCTCTCGACTCATTCTCACACACTCACTTTGCACGTTTAATTGCTCACAACCTTTCTTATCTCACCTGGCTTGCAGTACCTGAGGGTCCCTGGCTCATTTAAGCACATCAGCTGATCATCTTACGGTTACCAAAATGTGGTAATCATCACCCTACTTTTAACGAGACGTGATAATCATCTTGAATTTGTTATCTTCATGATGTTTGAGAAGATGGGTATTGATGACTTTTTCAATGATCTTTGCTACTGTTGAGGTGCGAGAAATTTGGCGATAAAAGGTAAACCCAAGAACGCAATGGAAATGGGATGTGACACAGACAGTACACCCAGCACGGTCAGCACCCAGCACGGTCAGCACCCCATACGTGTGTCCACCCACTATAAGCCGCGGCCTTGGTCCCGGGTCACGGGTGTCTCCTCCCCTCTGTATCCTCACACTCTCATTAATGGGGATAAGTTCATTAGGTCAGCTGGAGATGGTGTAATATTATGTTAAGCAATAGAATCGAAAATCTAATAATTCTATTCGTCGTTACTCATGATGGCTCTTGCATGTATGAAAAGAAAGAATGATGTATACAATACAGATGTTTTTTCATATGGTGAATTCAGTAGTTACATTTACTGAGTAAACTATTAATTTCAACATTTTGTATTGCACAAGATCCATTTTGAGAAAATAATAAGTTATTATTTTTTACTAGTAATGTTCACTGTTCTGTACGTTACCCGGAGGTAAAAAGGAAACCAAAAGTGTGTGTGGTACTCTATTCATGGACTTCATATAAAAGTGGTGTGTGCGATTTACATAGACTTCTCTTTTTACTAAAATTCTTTATGCCTCCTTCTTCAATGTGTCGTAAACACTCGTTGCGTATGCCGCTTTTCTTCATGCTGATTCTGTAAACGTGTGTAAACCTTCAAAATGGTTTACCACTCTGATGCTTAGAGAGCAGCCTAACGGCTCCCAAGGTGCTGACACTCACGCTGTTATTCATATCTTCGTCATTGGACAACGGTAATATTTTATATATGTCCTTCCTTGCTCAGCAATCACTTAAAATTCAGCATTTCAAGTGTTTTTCCTTCAGGTCTCTACAAATCATAGTAAATTAAAACAAGTTGATCGTTATAGCAACTTATGAATAATATCACCATTACGCTTGGGTGACGTTTATAAAATGCTTAAGTTGACTTGTTCAGGATGTTACAGCAAGTCCTCGAAAAGCTCTAGAAAGAGACGTAAAGCCAGAGCCAGTTATTCAGAGTCCACTTATGGTGTATTCTGGCAGGTGCATCAACTTACTGTGCTGTGGTGCAGGTATTCTCTTCTTTTCTCACAAGCTCAATAAATAGGACGTCTTTGTTAGGAATGTCCTCGACAAACTTTCCAATATTCCACTATTATAAGGACGATGTTTCGAATGGTTACGAAACTAATTAGCTTTTTTTTGTAGCTTGAAAACACATAGAACTCTTGTGTCGCAGTATTTGGTGGGTTGGGAATGATCCCGCATGACATGAAGCAAAACTCCCAGAGAGCAAAACACCAAATCCGGCAATCTATATCAGGTTATCACAAGCAGGTGCTAAAATAATAACTTTATTATCATCAAAAATGTTAGTAACGGATTATATAAACAGGTTTCAATTATACGCTTAACTGAGTAAACCAAATAAAGATACTACAACTATAAAAGTATTTCCACGCTAACCTGGCCCGTAAGCCACGCCCCTCTTCTATACTAATAGCTGATTGGTTCATAGAAATTGCACACTAAATGTGTTCACAATTATTGGTAAGCAGACTTGTTATTATCTAAATTAATGTTAAATGTCTGGGGGGAGGTAAATAGCTTAGGGGAACCAATCAGCTATTTGTAACTATATAGACGAGGGGCGTGGCTTATGGGCCAGGTTAGCGTGGAAAGGGTGTAGGTATTTGTATAATTCTGTGATCCAGAGAAATTAGCACAGTAAGGGATCACATTATACTCATATCTTCATTACCACAGTATTATGATATTTTTAGTCTATAAGTTGGAAGTACTATTTAAATGCCGATGAAATTATAAATATAAGATTTTTCTACATATCATTGTAGATAAATAACTGCCTTTAGCTATATCCACTATAATGCTGTGATGTCAATAGTGAATCCACTTTTATTACATTAATTATCACATGGAAACATTAACCATATCTTCAAGTGTTAGAAAAAGTGTCCGTCGTCTAGATTTAACTATTAATTAAGTCTCTATTAATTATTTTTTCGTAAGTTTGTGCAGCATTAAGTCTATTAATTTAATTGTATAAGGACTATAGGAAATGCCAGTTCCATAAAACACATTTCAAGCTTGAATTAACAACACTCAACCTCCAAACTTACGGTAGCAAGTTTACCGCTGATAAAATCTAACACACAGGAGGTAGGCAAGATTAGGGAAAAAACATTACTCAGAACTGACAAACACAACCAGACTTCAGACTTCTTATGAAACTAAGTGTAGGTTGGCTTAGATTGGGGTAGATTAGGGTTAGTTTAAATGAGGAGAAAGGAAAGTTAAATTTAGGGTAGGGTCGTATGGTTAGAAATCGTTAGTACTTCGGGCGAGGGCGTTTATATATGTATACTAGACAGCATTTGAGATAAGACGCAATATCACAAGAAACAGCAACGGAAAATGCCGTCGAAAGTACAAGAACGTTGAAAACACGTGGTGGTGAAATATGTCAGCATTTGTTAAATTTTCCAAAGTGAAGAAAAGCATACAATTTATTCGTTTTGTTTCAACTATCAGAAAAGAGGTCTTGCCGCAGGCAAGTAATGCATTATGCATTATCAAACAACTTATATCGTTTAGTTACTTTTAAATACTGTACAACAGAAATTGCTGCGTTTGTTGTATGAATTTCTTGGTTTCAACCATTTCAGCAACAAAGGCTGAAAGGCTTTTAAACGGCCATTAAATCTTCAGCAATTTTTCCGAACTCACTGAATGCGTAAAATTATTTACAAGCTTTAATATATCTTTAGGATTTTATTGGAGATTAATTTGTATTTTATATCATCTAAAACTTTTTTATAATGAGCGATAAACTTTAAAACGGCAAAGTTCTAAAGATTTTTATGCTCAGCAAACGAAGGTTCCAATGTTTATATTACGTTAGTCCGTCAAGAGTTGTGGAAGGGGTACACGTGTATCCGGTCTTTCTGTGAAGAATTTGTTGATATTGCTGATTATATGTAGAACTGTTCAACAATTAATTGCATTTATATGAAACAATTGACCTGGAACAAGAAATTCAAGAATTTAAAGGCTGACGCCAGGATTTTAAGGTAAGAAATTAAAAAAAAAACTCAGGTGGAACTATTACCCGGAATATAACATAGCTACTTCATTGATAGTAATGTTATTATCACACCTAAAAAATACTATCCCCTACCGACACCATATTACCCACGGACAAATATTGGCTAATATGGAGGACTTCACAGCCGCTTTCCCCCGTCTCAGTAACAGTTAGTTCACCCACGGTAGGTATTAGGTTATTTAAGGCTAGGTTAACTTAATTTTAACTTTTAAATAAGCACTTTTTAACACATTTTCCATAACTACGACAGTGTCCACTATCAAATATTAATTATGGTACAACCAGAAACTATTAGCCAATCGTTCCTTTTGTAATAGCAGACGACTTTGCTCCGCCAAGCGTAACCATCTTGGATTATATATTGCTTGCTGAGGCTTAAAGTAATAATGAAATGGTAAATACATAGCCTAGAGCGACACCACTTGACTTAACATTGGTTGGTTTTCTTAGGAGTATTGTTTTACTTTCACACAACCATGGAATCTTGAGTTTTATTTTTGCAGTCAATAGTTTAAAAAAATTCTAAGACAATTTTCTTCAATGACGTTTCCCTCGCAAATGACATATACCGGGGGGTTCCAAAAAGGTGAGGTGAGGTTAGTTTAGTTTAGTTTAGTTGTTTAGTTTAGTTGTTTAGTTTAGTTTAGTTGTTTAGTTTAGTTTAGTTTAGTTGTTTAGTTTAGTTGTTTAGTTTAGTTTAGTTGTTTAGTTTAGTTGTTTAGTTTAGTTGTTTAGTTTAGTTGTTTAGTTTAGTTTAGTTGTTTAGTTTTGTTGTTTAGTTTAGTTTAGTTTAGTTGTTTAGTTTAGTTTAGTTTAGTTGTTTAGTTTAGTTGTTTAGTTTAGTTGTTTAGTTTAGTTTAGTTTAGTTGTTTAGTTTAGTAGTTTAGTTTAGTTTAGTTGTTTAGTTTAGTTTAGTTGTTTAGTTTAGTTTAGTTTAGTTGTTTAGTTTAGTTTAGTTGTTTAGTTTAGTTTAGTTTAGTTGTTTAGTTTAGTTTAGTTTAGTTGTTTAGTTTAGTTTAGTTGTTTAGTTTAGTTTAGTTGTTTAGTTTAGTTGTTTAGTTTAGTTGTTTAGTTTAGTTGTTTAGTTTAGTTTAGTTTAGTTGTTTAGTTTAGTTTTGTTTAGTTTAGTTGTTTAGTTTAGTTTAGTTTAGTTGTTTAGTTTAGTTTAGTTGTTTAGTTTAGTTTAGTTGTTTAGTTTAGTTGTTTAGTTTAGTTTAGTTGTTTAGTTTAGTTTAGTTGTTTAGTTTAGTTGTTTAGTTTAGTTTAGTTGTTTAGTTTAGTTTAGTTGTTTAGTTTAGTTTAGTTTAGTTGTTTAGTTTAGTTTAGTTGTTTAGTTTAGTTTAGTTGTTTAGTTTAGTTTAGTTTAGTTGTTTAGTTTAGTTTAGTTGTTTAGTTTAGTTTAGTTTAGTTGTTTAGTTTAGTTGTTTAGTTTAGTTTAGTTGTTTAGTTTAGTTTAGTTGTTTAGTTTAGTTTAGTTTAGTTTAGTTGTTTAGTTTAGTTGTTTAGTTTAGTTTAGTTGTTTAGTTTAGTTGTTTAGTTTAGTTGTTTAGTTTAGTTTAGTTTAGTTTAGTTGTTTAGTTTAGTTTAGTTGTTTAGTTTAGTTTAGTTTAGTTGTTTAGTTTAGTTTAGTTGTTTAGTTTAGTTTAGTTTAGTTGTTTAGTTTAGTTGTTTAGTTTAGTTTAGTTTAGTTGTTTAGTTTAGTTTAGTTGTTTAGTTTAGTTTAGTTTAGTTGTTTAGTTTAGTTGTTTAGTTTAGTTGTTTAGTTTAGTTTAGTTTAGTTGTTTAGTTTAGTTTAGTTGTTTAGTTTAGTTTAGTTGTTTAGTTTAGTTTAGTTGTTTAGTTTAGTTTAGTTGTTTAGTTTAGTTTAGTTGTTTAGTTTAGTTTAGTTGTTTAGTTTAGTTTAGTTTAGTTGTTTAGTTTAGTTTAGTTGTTTAGTTTAGTTGTTTAGTTTAGTTGTTTAGTTTAGTTTAGTTTAGTTTAGGTCAGGTCAGGTCAGGTCATTTGCGAGGGAAACGTCTTAGACGAAAAGTGTAAGAATTGTTTAAACTATTGATTTCAAAGATAAAACTCTTAAGATTCCATAGTTGTGTGAAAGTAAAATTTTGCCTTTTCTTCAAAGGCATTTCTGGCTCAAATTGCGTATGAGCGAGATATTTAACATTTTATTATATATGAAAATTTAACTTTTACTCGTTGCCACTAAACGAATCTCGTGAATTTTATAGTCGCAATAAGTAATTTTAGCAATTCTAAGACCTTTATTCAGTGACATTTTTGGCGCAAATTCCGTTTAAGCCAAATATTAAATTTTTTATTATGTATGTTCATAAGTGGCGGTACAGACCCAGAACATCGTACGACTTTGGAGCCCCCCTCGGTTGGTTAAATAAAAAAAAATCCAATGGATTTTCGATGTGTTTTGAATACCTTTAACCTTGATTTTTATAGCAAATATTTACAATACATTCTGAGATGAGAGGGGAAGTTTATCTCAAACTATTGATTTGCACCAGAAATGAAGGTCAAATTCGTGTGATGGTGTTTTTAGTGTGCTGGTGTTTTCTGTGTTCAGATGAGGGATCCATAAACTCGAAAGTTGTTCTTAACATTTTTATAAGTTAGGTAAGGTTAGGCAAGTTTTTCAAGGGTTTGTATGGTGTTCTTTTTAGTATTTTACCCCACACCCCTGTACTTCAAAGCCCTGCCCACTTTAAATAAGCAATATTGTTGTTGTTGATGTTATCGGTTAAAGTACTCGAAAAATATACATTTCCGACGGAAACGTTATTGAATAAATTATTGTTGTTTTCTTCTTTCTCCTTGTATAAGAGTGAATATATAATTATGTGTTGGCAACTTCTAAATATTAACACGATAATTTTTTCCATAGATGTTCTTTATTTGGATGAAGTAAGAAATAAAAAGATACGACAATGCATAGAACCTAATAGAACCTGACCTAACCAACTAAAGAAACCTACCTAACCTTATCTAACTTACGCTTCCGCCCCCGGACCCATTGCCATATTAAGGAGAAAGTACTTATTATGGTATCTGGGACCAATGAAAGCAACTTTGTCTTAGCATTATGGTGTAATGTTACATTTTTTGTGGACGTGAGTGCAAGCTGGGACCGAACAGACAACAACAGATTTTTGGGGAGGAATGTTTACGGTAAATAATGAAGTTCTTCGTGTAAAAAGCACGTGGAGACCTCATTTTAGTGTCATAGGATCAGCTTTACATTGTGTTTTACCCCGCATATTCCCTCAGCTTTCATACTATGCCTACTACAGGTCATTTATGATCGTAGATAGAGAAAAATACCTATAATTTAAATAAAAAGTTGTTGCATCGTTTTTATTACGTAATATCGTCTAAAGAACATTTGTGGACAAAATTAACGAACTCGATCAACTCTTGGTGTTAGTCATCTGCTACAATATTACCGCGTGTGCACACCCCATAATTTCACTAGATTCCAAAACCCTGTCCACTTTATGCAATCAAAATCGTAGGTATTGAGGGTGGGTCATGTCTCCGTAAATATTCATCTCTACCAGAAATGCAAGTGATCCTTTAAATCGCAATTAAAAAACATAACCCAATTGTGTTAGTGATTCCCGTGTATGAACTTCCATCCAAGGGTAGGTTAGGTTGGCTCGTCTTATCACGATAAATCATATATATAATGTAGCAATAGCTGGATGTGTTTTTGTGTATGAATAATGAAACGGTCATTATGTAAACAATCAAAATGGCGCTAGCGGAACTTGAGGGTGGACATATTATATTACTGTCGTGTTCTGAACGAAATATGTCGCCAAAATAATGGTACCGACACGAAAATTTTAGCGTCAATTTGTAGTAAACTTTTTGTGACGTTTCCCCCGCAAATGACCTAAAATTACCTAACCTAACCTCCTAACCTGGAGGGCTCCACCTCCTGGAACCCCCGGTATATATATATATATATATATATATATATATATATATATATATATATATATATATATATATATGAAGTCGTTTGCTAGGGAAACTTCATAGAAGAAAAGTTTCTTTGAATTGCCGAAACTATTGATTGCAAAGATAAAATTCCCAAGATTCCATGTTGGTCGCAACTACAACTCCTCCAATTGTAGTTCCTTGTCATTACAGTATTTCCAATTTTTTTTAGAAAGTCGTCTTCAGTGGTAAACTACAGGTGATGGAAAAGGTATTTATTGATAACTACACCGCCGCTGATTTTTCTTGGAAAACGAATTTAAAAATGCTGCAATTTCACTGTATTTTATAGTGGGCACTCATAGTTATGGCAAATGTGTTAAAAAAAGTGTTTATTTAAAAGTTCAACTTAAGCAAACCCCCCAAAATTATCAGCATATCAAAACTCGGTGATGAAAATATAGTAAAAATATACATCAAAACAAATAACGCATCGATGATGTGGTCATCAATATAAGCCATCGAAAATAAGGGATTTCCCTGTGCAATCATTCTAAAGTATATTGTATTACCGTTCGTTTTTGCCCAAAATCAGACATATTTCATTGATGGTTTGCTTTCATTCACCAATTCGCGTAGCCTTCCCAACTGGCCACTTTTTAAGGGTTTTTTTCCTTTCTTCCACACCGGACGTCGATTCTGTTCATCAAAACGTTTTATTGCAATCCTGAAAACAAACCATTATCAAGTAAACGGGAATAACCCCTTTACCCTGATTTTCACTATCCTACTTCAACAAAACATTACCAAGCCGCTGTTGTGTAGCCAATTTTTAAGGAAGGTATGGTGAGGTTTACTTGTCGCCGTGTGTGTTAATTTTAGCTTCTTTAGAAATGATTTAGTGTTAAGCATCAGCAGCAACAAAGAATAGACTGTCTTCAGTAATCAATGTGGACGTTCAGCTCATATATTTTTGTATGATTAACTGTATCTCCGTTAGTGAAAAGTGTATGAATTAATCTAGTTTACGTGCTGAAGGCTTTTGTTACTTAAGGGCAAGTAATACATGATCACATCACCTGGCGGATCTAGTGTCTGTTAGGTTAGGGTTTTGAAGTCGGGAATCGACCCGGGTTTGACTCGGTTTATTTTAAAACTGGTTATACGAGCCTAAAAACAAAGCCGAGTACGCCGTAGTGACCATACACAGTGAGCAGTAGCAGCGTACTGTATATAGATAACCAAAATAATATCGTTAGGTTAAGTTGGGTCTGATGGTCTCAAGTCCTCTTTGTCAGATTTGGCATATGGACACCAGATTTGGCCCCCAATTTTGTTATTCTGGGACCCCAAAAGTTGAAATTGTTGAAATGTACAAATATTGGTATAGGTAAGTAGATGGGAGAAACACAGCGATAGGTAATACTTTATCCATTAAAAAGAAATATGAGTGGTGGTCGTGCCGTAATCTGCTGTCTGATCCTGTATCAGACGCATTATTCAGGAGCTAATTTGATTTATAATCAGAAGACTTGCCTCGACTGTGTTATAGGGTTCTTCTCTGGTGTCAGGTAATAATTTTTGTGGGCGCGGTATGTTGTTTGTATTGTCATGCTTGTAAGGGGGTGGTGTTTGTATTGTTGTTTGTAAGGGGCGGTGTGTTGTTTGTATTGTCATGCTTGTAAGGGGGTGGTGTTTGTATTGTTGTTTGTAAGGGGCGGTGTTATGTTTCTAAGGGGGCGGTGTGTTGTTTGTAGGGGCGGTGTGTTACTTATAGAGGTGGGGTGTAATTCGAAATATATTTGTAGGGGCGGTGTGTTGCTTTTTTTTTTATAGGAATGTGGGTTGTTGACGAGTGTTACGTAATGCTGCTTCTTAAATTGATAGGAATGGTTGGATTGTAAACGAGTGAAATAGCAGCAAGCTTAAGTTTGTTGTTTTGAGTGCAGGGATGATATACGTCTGGGTGAATGTCTTATCGTTCCTGAGTGAGTGGAGTTTGTTTTTTGTGGGCCGAGATAAGAAAAAAATCTAACGTGTATGTATGTATGTATGTATGTGAGGTTAGGAGACAACACTTTGCCATCCAGGGTTCTGAGAAAATTGTGTTGTGTTGTATTGATGTTAGATGCATGTATTTATTTTTCATTTTATCAATATTTTGTTGTTCATGTACTAGTTACGAGCTTCTTTGGTGAATTATACGGTCCTTAACTCTGCTACAGCATATATTGATGTTGATTGATGTTACTTCACAGGTTGGGGGGGGGGGGGGGGTTCCCAGTTGAGGACACTCCCCCTCGCCCCATAAACTTAAACAGTATTTTAAACCTATCTCCCCATTAAGTTCCCCCGGTGTTTTTTTTTTCCAGTCTCCCTCCTGGTTTCTCCCCAGTCTCTTCGGTTTTTCGAGTCCCGCCCTCCCATTTTGTCCAAGTTTCACCAGTTTCTGAACAATCTTCGTAGTTTTTTTTTTTTTTTTGCCCAATCCTTATCCCCAACACCTATGACATTGCAATAATGAAATTGAAACATATTCACAAAATTTTTCTCATGATGTACAACCAGGCTTTTCACATCAACATCTCACACGACTTCTTTCTTTTGGAGTCCACCACCTGTTCCTCCCACAGTGTCCAAGACGACTACCTGCCCAACCTATAATGTCTAAGACGACCACTTGCTTCTCCCACCACCTACCGGGTGAACTGTTGGTGAATGCTCCCCATTACTCACGTAACAAATTACAACACTTGAGTGGAAAGGAGGAGTTTGTATGTCTAGTTCGGTTTGCCTCGCTGTAAAAAAAAAAGTTCCACAGAAGTATTATATTTTTATACCACTTATGTATATGACAATCCTGGTTCATATTAAATACACAACGAAAATGTTTCTTTTTTTTTGGGGGGGGGGGGGAACCTGATGATCAGTCCACCAGCTTATTTTTACCTGGTGATTAAACACCCTAACGCTACTTGTTGGGACTTAGGTTAAAGTTAGGGTAAAATAAGCTGGGGCTAATGTTCAGGTAAAATAAGCTGGGGATAATTTTCAGGTAATCCATATTTTTTCAAAGTTTATACTGAAGTAACATGTCATATCACGCGTCGCTGTTCAGTTGCTGTTCGCTCTGGCTACTCCACGTTTGTTACGAGATGATATCAATAATATGAATATACCATGATTCATCTTTTAGCTTCTTATTAATAAATTTTGTCAATTGTGTTTTTTAGAAGCATATTATATTGACATATAACTTTTGATTTCTGTATTATTTCCTTGGTTAATAAAATGTTAACCAAGTCCTTCTCACCAGGTATACTCAATCCTTTCCATCGTCGGCGGTATTTTCTCCTAAGTGTTCCTCTCCAAGTGAATCTCTCCGTCTGTGAAGTGTACACGCGGTGATAAGTGCCTTGTTATTGTGGACTGGGGTTCCGTGAGGTGGGCCGTTATGTGAGGTGTGCCCCGTGACCCCTGGCCTCGCACCTTGTGACACCCCCGCACCCTGCCAGCTGGGAGGGAGTCTCCGTCCCACGGGTTCCTCTCTCACATGTTGCAGGTAAGGTGCCCGCTGGTCCTCTGCTCACTGACTCTCTTTCTCTCTCTCCCGAGATCTATACCACCCAAGACTCCAGCCCTCTTTTTAGGAGTGTTATGATGGAGTGTTTGTGTGCAGTACTTGTAGTTCTAATATAACTGGTGTTATGAGTTGTTGCTGACAGACAGGGTGAGAAAGTCAGGGTGCAAGCGTGGGGAGAGCGTAGGTAGGTAGGGCGGCGCGCCGCGTAAGGATGTCTTCTCGCGATGCCTACGTTGTGGCAACTAAGCGCAGGTCTCGAACCGCTAGCTGCTGGAGTGGTGTCGCCCGGCAGTCAGTGGATTTGGTGCCGGCCTGGCAGTCAGTAGTGTGAGTTGCGGCGCGTTTCTCAGAGTTCCACGTGACCACTAAACTCTTCCTCTTACGGCGTGACAGTTGGGTCACACATCAGTCTTCCTTACACCCCACCGGAACATGCACCAAGCACCATCATGCCCAGCACGATAAGAGGTAAGTTCAGTGAGGTAAGAGCGCCCTAGGAGCGCCACCACCAGCGTCACGTCGCCTTGGCGGAGGCGGCACCCAACCTCCCGAGTGGCCACTCTGATGTAAACACTGCCATGTGACCCGGCCCAGGACAGTCCCTCCCCCTCCCCTCCCCTCCCCTTCCCTAACCCTGGTGGGACCCGGCATGCCCCCGCCCTCAGCGCATCAACCCCCACAAAACATAGGTATTCACTGTTTTATGGCGGCCATGAGAACACAACTGGCTTCCGTCATCGAGCTGAGTGGGAGCTTGGAAGCCGATGTCGCGTGACCCGCGTAACGTGACTAGAGAGCCACGTGACCTACGCTGAACTCAGATGCTTAAGAGGCATCATTTTCATCCCACTTTTACCGATCACTTGGAGAATGTGATGAAGATCCTTTGTGAATATTGTGACGGATTAAATTTGTGAATGAAAAGTGGCGTCTATATAATTGTATTAAAAGTGGATTTATTGTTAATTAACCAGTCGACCCGCGCGTGTTGGGTTATTAACTATGAAAAATATCACATTTGTTGGCCTGATACATTAACTGTCAGCAGTGTGTAAAGCTCAAGAAGCACCTCGATCCAACGGAGGTATATATCTGGAGTGTGAAGTGAAGTGTAGAACCACCTGGGAGAGGCCACCACCTGGGAGAGGCCACCACCTGGGAGAGGCCACCACTTGGGAGAGGCCACCACTTGGGAGTAGCCCCACCTGGGAGTAGCCACCACCTGGGAGTAGCCACCACCTGGGAGAGGCCACCACTTACCACCTCACTGATGCTGGTCACCACCTGGTCCGTCTCGCTGTGTCAACGAGGATACGGCAAGACAAAACAACCTGATGAATATATGTATTAGTGTTAATATATTGAAAGCTTTACAAATCAGTGAGTGAGTCTTGAATATACTGTATTGATGTGTTAAAGTGGTACCTGTTGACTTATCGTAATACACTGAAATTATTCAAGTTGGTGTGAGTGGTAGATTATTACGCAGTGTTTTTTTAGTGAAAACAAATATATACGAATACATACAAGACACAAGGTGATATTTATGCAGTGACATAAGAACATGCAAGTGAAGTAGCTCAAGTGACGGTGATGAGCAATGTCCAGGTGAAAAACAAACAGTGAAATCCTCTATTGTGGGTCGTCTGTACCTCCCTCCCCTCCCTCTCCTCCATCCTCCGTTCTTCAAGAAGCCGAGAGTGGCCGCGGTTCGCCAAGGTGTGCGTGCTACCGCAGGTGTCTTTAATGAAAAGTGACGGGCAGGTGTTTTGTGAAATTTCCCGTGACCTCGACCGACTGCCTTCCGTGTCTTATTTTCCGTGACCGGGGGTTTTTGCGAGCGCGCGCGCATGTGTGTGCGCATGCGTGAATTACTTCAGTGACTCATGTTTATCGTTGCAATTGTTGATGTCTCTCGTTGTCTTTGGTAGAGTAACATGATTGACCAGTTAGTGTTTACGTCTCCTGTTGCTGGTCTGTGTGGCGCACAGTATGGACTTCCCGTTATAACTGTGTCCTGTTATGTCTACGGTAAAGAACCATGATTAAATGTGTCCCGGCATCTCTTGTCATGTAGCATCCTATAATCCTATCCTTGTGTCCCGTCGATGTTACCTGTGATACAATACCATAAGTACCAGGATATAGTCTTATATAATTGTTCCCCGTTTTCTATATCATATAGTAACATGATATTATAACTTCATTGCCCATGCGTAAACATCTGGGTAGCGCAGTGCATAGATGATTTTCTCGTGAATTACCAAGGTTTATCTTATGACGCTTGGCAACACTGACTAGTTGAGGCATCTAAAAGTAACGCCTTGTGAATGATGCTTGATAAACCCTGGTATAGCTGACACACACACACGGGTTGATATAATCATTACATTCCTGCCAACGTGTTCAGTTTTCCACACCTGGGGAAATTACATCCTGGGTTTCGGTCACATTCCAGTGTATATATATTTGATGGATGGATGGAGTGAGTCAGTGTGAGGTATGCTGGATATGTTTCACGTTTGGGAATATTCGGTCGTATGGCGGCAGTGTTGTTGGTTTATTAGTTAGGTCGATTATATAAAAAAAAAAAGTTCCTCATCACATACTAACCGTCACTCGTGTTAATATATTATATTCTCTATGATAATATTATGTATCACTCTTGTTATAATGTTATCTTGGACCCATGTTAAATATCTACTATACCGTATACATTTTCTTATCACGGCGTTAGTATTAATGCGCAGGGACACGATTCATTGTTTCATGCATTGACGGATTTTGCTTTTTCTCCCAATTCTCTTTGACGAGAGGTAAGGGGGCTGTGATAGGTCTGCTGAGAACACAAGATGATGTTATTGTTCTTTGGTACTGTTGATATTATTGCAGTGTGAATTAATTTACGGTAGATTGAGTTTTTGATCCAGTTAGCGTGACGATGGACCAGAGGGAAGGAGAGAGAGGGGCAGAGAAGCGAGGGATAGGGAAGGATAGGATAAGATACTGTAGGGTATAATAGGATAGTGTAGGGTAGGGTAGAGTTGGGTTAGGGGAGAGAGTAGTGAGGGGAAAGGGAAACCATAGGATAGTGAAAAGTAAAGTAAGGTAGGGTAGGATAGGGTGGAGAAGAATGAGGCAGGGTAGAGAGGGGAAGAATAGAGTTAAAGGAGGTGGAGGATGGGGGTTGGAGGGCTATTATAGGATGTAGGATATGAAAGTGGGGAGGGGCTGTCAGGACTGGAGTGGCGGAGTTGGGCACGTGGAGTGAGGGAGGATCAGGTGTTAGTGCGTAAGAGGTTAAGGGGGGGGGGGGCAGGCCGTGGAACAGCTGGTGTGTGTGGAAGTTTACTTCTTGTGTGTGAGGCTGGAGGTCCCTGGGTCACACACACACGCCAGACACTATTGTATTATTATTATTTTAATTATTATTGCTGCTGTTGTTGCTATTATTGTTGTATTGTTATCTTCATTATTTGAATAATTATTACTATTATTGTTGCTTTATTACCCACAAACAAATAAATTAATAGTTTATTAAAAATGTCCTATTTTATATATTTGTTTAATTTAAGTATATCCGTACTTTTTTCACTATAGGAAAAGACACACACACACACACACACACACACACACACACTTCCTCTCTCTTGCTGCAACAACGTCGTGGGTAACAGTTAGAAAAAAAAACAGGTTCTAAGCTCCAAGGTCCCGGATCGACCCCTCAAAGGATGGATAGTGGTGTCAACATACGCGATAGACGTAACCTACCTACTACTACTACACGCGACTCGCCCAGCCCAGGTGCTAATGAGTCACTTTTGTTTGGGGGGGGGGATTCATTGAGGTCGAGCTTCAGTGGTGCTAGTCAGTACCAATGGACTTGTCGACTGTGTGTGTGTGTGTGTGTGTGTTAATAACAATATACAGTATTTACCATATATTTTATTTTAGCTTTTTTATATTTGATCATGACTACACACATACTGTATAAACTTATTGTTCTATTCGTTTCTTCGGTTGTTTATGGACCAGTAGGATGAATCGGGTTAAAAAATGTCGTATTTTCCTTAATAATGAATTACTCTGTCCTACACACACTGAAGCCGAGAGCGGTTAGTA
The DNA here is from genome assembly GCA_958450375.1 of Homarus gammarus. Lineage (NCBI taxonomy): Eukaryota > Metazoa > Arthropoda > Malacostraca > Decapoda > Nephropidae > Homarus > Homarus gammarus. Next base: position 1,586,651 of record CAUDMG010000277.1, read on the forward strand.
CCCCTGGTGAGATACTTCTGTTTGCGTCTTGCTGAACTCGGTATTCCACCCCCATACCCTCCTAACATTCCACCCTCATACCCTCCCAACATTCAACCTTTACATCCTCCCAACATCCCACCCTCACACCTCCCAACATTCAACCTTTACATCTTCCCAACATCCCACCTCTATACACCTGACATTCCACCCTCATACCCTCCCAACATTCAACCTTTACATCCTCCCAACATCCCACCCTCACACCCTCCCAACATTTACCACTCGCATACCACCAACATCCCACCCTCACACCATCTCAACATTCCACCCTCACACCCTCCCAACGTTCCGTAACAGCCAAAGATATCCAATCATCCATGTTTTTTCGTTTTTTGCATTGTATTGATAATTATGAAGTGGATGAAGATCGCATTGGTCATCCATCAACTGAAAACCTGAAAAAAAGAACAGTGGATGGGATGGATTATACGGTGTGTGTGTATCAAGTCAGCCAGAGAATACAATAGCCCTACCTACTTTATTAACCAAGTCGCTATTGTATTGTTTGCTTGATAGTATGTTATGTATGATTGGCAACTCAAGGGGGTACTGTATCTCTATGTGTAATTAAACCAGCTACTTCCATTTCTCTATTCTACAGCTGATATTAATGTATCGGGGAGGGGGGGGGGGGGGGAGCCATATTAACTCGCGAGGGAGTGCAAATTAAGATGCTTTAACCTGTCTCTATACTCAAAGTTCCTAATGCCCGGGATTAGTCTTGTCATTCTCCTCTGAATTCTTTCCAATGATTCTATATCCATTCTGTAATACGGTGACCAGAACTGAACTGCGTAATCCAGGTGTGGTCTCACAAGCGCAAGATACAGTTTTAGGATGACCTCGCTAGCCTTGTAACTAACACTCCTTTGTATGAACCCAAGTACTTTATTAGCCTTGTTACGGGCAAAAACACATTGTTTACTTGGCTTAAGGTTACTGCTTATCATTACTCCTAAATCTCTCTCGCAGTCGGATTTCTCTATGGCATCGTTGTTCATCTGGTATCCCTGTTTACATCTCCTATACTGAGTACTTTACATTTGTCCACGTTGAATTTCATCTGGAATTGTAAAGACGGTATACGCAGAGACATTTATAAGTTGTTCGTTCATATAGTCGTAAATCCTTTCTAAAAGAGAGGATTGACGCTCTTACCATCATCTCTACTGTAATTACTGTCATTGGTGTAAAATTATCACATTGAACTGCATGCGACTGTGTTTTCTTCAAGTTCAGTGAAAAATTGAAATAGAGAGAAATAAGATATATGGTATAATAATGGAGGAAAGACTGTGGTCACTTATAGACTGTACGTGTGTGTCTGGTACAAGGCTCAGGGAAGGACGTCACCAACCTACTGTACAGGTGTCACGGTTGTCTGCCTCACCAGCCTCGGTGTTGTCTTCCAGTCTTGCTTCCATCTTTTTTACTCGTATTGTTGGGATTTGTTTTGTGGTAGGTGGGCCTTTGTGTGTGTGTGTGGGTGTTGGTGTTTGTGTGTGTTGAACTTTTGTATATGTATGTATGTTGGGATTATGTGCATAGTAGTAGTCTGTGCTTATATATGAATACAACTATGCTTATATATATTGTGTGTGAGTGTGGGTGGTGGGGGAAGACCCGCATGTCGCAGGGGGGCACACGTTAGCTGGTTGGCGTCAGCTGGTCTGCCACACTCCGCCATAATAGAGCTTAGAGCAAGCTAGTAACCCGTGACGTCACCAGCCAGATATAGCCAGCACACTCCTGCATGCATCTGTGGCGCCGAGAGAGGGAGAGAGAGTGGACCACCTTGACGAATGCCACGGATCTCCACGTTATTCTTTACCTCGGCCTGACGCCACGTCCTGGGTCACTCACCCCACAGTTTGTACAGTGGCTAGTCAAATGGGCCCCAACATAGCCATCAAGATTAGGGTCCAATCCAAATGGTGGTTCTAGTCTCATTGGGCCACAGTCCTAATGGGGTCCTAGTCTAATTGGGCCCCAGTCCTAATGGGGTCCTAGTCTAATTGGGCCCCAGTCCTAATGTTTAGGCTCAAATTGGGTTTGGTTCCTATGGGGACAGAGACTCATTTATCTTGCAACCGGTTTGTAGTGAGAGCGGCGGTGTGTCAGGTGTAGGAGGGAACACTGGCGGACCTTAGCATTATGTACAAGGGCCAATCAGGGCGCGGCGTGTGCCCACTTCTAGTACACGTGGATTCTGTCATCTTGCCTTTAGGGTGTGTCAAGCCTCACGCGACTCTCACTGTCAGCAAAGATTAGTACTGACTGACTGATTTGCGTACTGACTGATCGAGTTTTTCCCAATACATTCATTTGGACGTTTTGTTTAGCTGGAGGAATGTTAAGAATGTTTTAAGAGAATTGTTCAAGTGATTTTGTCTAGACGATGTTTTGGTTTGTTGACTGTTTACTGTTCTGAGATTGTCAGTAATAATTGATGTTTATGTGTTGGGTGAAGCCCTTGAGATGTTTGACACACACACAAACTGGGGGATAAGTACTATGACTGTCAGTAAAGTCATATAATGTAGGATAATTCGTTGTTCTTTCGCTTATGTGGGTTTAATTATCCATATATTGTAATTAAATGATCTGAACTAAGTGTTTTTGATTCAGTAAAAAAACAAAACAAAAAACAAAACAAAACCAAATAACAGCATCACATGAAGGTTAGCCCCCCGTTTATTTCACCCTAAAATTAACGACCCAAACATTAACCAAACCTAACCGTCCTAGCTTATTTCACTTAAAATTAACCATCCCAAGCATTAACCTAACCTAACCCTCTCCAGGTATCGTTAGGGTGTTTAATCTTCAGGTGACCCCTCCCCCCCTTAAAAAAAAAACAAGGAAAAAAAAAACAAGTTATAATCCTGTGCACCATAGAGCAGAAGCCATGGAGTTGGACCTTGTGAGGGAAAGAATTACATTCCCTTTGGCCCCTTTGTTTTAAATGTACGACGTGTGTGACCTTTGTATCTAATAGTGTGTTGTATCATTGCTTTAAGTTGGTTTGTCTCTGGGGTCCTGTAAGCTTGCATGTGGTTGAGGCTAATGTACTGCTTTGAGGTGTTGGGGGGGGGGGGGGGGAGGGTCACTGTTGGCACGAGGCTTAATTTGTGTTTTTAGTTTTGTGTGTGTGTCATTGTGGACCAAAAAAGGTTAAAACAAATGCTAAACAAGGATATTTAACACACTACAAACACCGTAAACAACATCTGCTTCACACGTAAACAAAGGTTTCGCTAAGAGTGTTACGCCAGACGAGAACCTTCCCCCTTCCACCCTCCCCCCTTCCACCCTCCCCCCTCCCCCCTTCCACCCTCCCCCCTATAACCTCATAACCTATTTCTCATAAGGATTACACTTCATTTGACCTCGTTCACTCAGCCCCGGTACTCGCCTTTGCTGACCTGACTATTGTATGGTTTTCTGGCGCAAGACTTCTTTTTTTTTTTATTATTTACATGCAGCTGATGGCGGCTAATGACGTAGTTCTAAGGTCATTCCTCTCGATTGGTTGTTATTCAGGGCTATGTGAGTTGGGGGGAGGTAAGGTTAAATGTTGTTACCATTAAGGTCAGATTAGATTTGTGGAGATTTCATATCAGTCTTTGCCTCGAAATTGATCCAGAGGTCATATTATTATTATTATTATTATTATTATTATTATTATTATTATTATTATTATTATTATTATTATTATTTAACCTAATTTTAAGCTCTATCAGTATTAAACATTTGGAACCACCTGAAAATTCTCCCTCTCTACCCCCTTCACCTGCCCGAGCTTATTTCACCTGAAGATTAATCACCGCTAACACTCTTTGGGGGGATAAAGCTAGGTTAGGTTAGGCTAGGTTAGGTTCAGGTATTGGTTAGCATTAGGTGTTTAATCTTTAGGTGATAATATGAAGGAGTGGGGGGGGGGGGTAAGAAACCTTAGGGGACCCTAAATTTGTCAATGGTATTCAAATTGGTTCCCTTCCCCTCCCCCTCCCCTCCTATTCCCACCCCCGATAGGAATGTGAGAGAGAGAGATTTAGCGATATAAGTGTGAGAAATAGATAGATAGATAGATATAACGATAGGAATGAGAGAGAGATATACATATAGCGATATCAATGTGAGAGAGTGATTTGGCGATAGGAGTGAGAGAGAGAGATAGCTTTAATGGTTTTGTCCCTATAGTAAGCCTATTGAATACCTGTAAGTGCAGTGACGTACGTGTGTGTGTGTGTGTGTGTGACTCCATCTTTGTAGGAATCGTGTGGGAATGTGACCAACCCATACATGTGCTGTGAGGAAGTCACGCCACACGTGAGAGCTGCACACACACACACACACACATATACACACACACACACACACATATACACACACACACACATATATACACACACACACATATACACACACACACACATACACACACCTCCACCTCCTCCGCCGACTCAAGTCCCTCGGAGTTCCTGCACACGAGCTCCTCAGTGTTTACACAACATTCATACTTCCCAAGCTCACCTATGCCTCCCCCACCTGGTCTTCCTCCCTAAATGCCACACAACGTAAACACCTAGAAAAAGTGCAAAAGAGGGCATGCAAGATTATTCTCTCCCCCTCCTACTCCACATATCAAGAAGCGCTCAACACACTGACCCTTTCGACTCTCACTGACCATCACCACGACCTCATCTGCAAATTTGGTAAGAAGCTTCTACACCATCCCCGACACCGGCTCCTACTACCACCTGAGATCCCTTGTCCGAGAATTGCTGTTCGACACCACAACCGCATCCAGCCCATACGTGCACGAACTGATCGCTATAAGAACAGCCCAGTCCCAACCATTGTAAAAATTATCAATAACTTGTAATACTGTAACACTGTCACTATGTTGAAATGAACTGTAGTTTGAGCTTTTCCCCATCTAAGTTATTATATGTCTTATTTGTGTCACTTATGTTACTTGTATATTATTTGTAATTCGTAACCCATTCCCCAAATATGTAACTGTATATTTTCAGCCTTCTGGCTGCCAAGCTCTTTCAATAAACCGTTAATTATTATTATTATTATTATTACACACACACACACCTACCTACAGTACACAGACACATACAAACACACACACAGATACAGTACAGATCACTCGTGTTCTACTTTGCTTGGATGTGTTCTCTAGTTGGTTTCTCCCCTGTTCTCTACTGTAATCGGCTTCTCCCCTGTTCTCTACTGTAATCGGTTTCTCCCCTGTTCTGTTGTAATCGGTTTCTCCTCTGTTCTCTACTGTAATCGGCTTCTCTCCTGTTCTGTACTGTAATCGGTTTCTCCTCTGTTCTCTACTGTAATCGGCTTCTCCCCTGTTCTGTACTGTAATCGGTTTCCCCTCTGTTCTGTACTGTAATCGGTTTCTCCCCTGTTCTTTGTTGTAATCGGCTTCTCTCCTGTTCTGTACTGTAATCGGTTTCTCCCCTGTTCTCTACTGTAATCGGCTTCTCCCCTGTTCTCTACTGTAATCGGTTTCTCCCCTGTTCTCTACTGTAATCGGCTTCTCCCCTGTTCTTTGTTGTAATCGGTTTCTCCTCTGTTCTCTACTGTAATCGGCTTCTCTCCTGTTCTGTACTGTAATCGGTTTCTCCTCTGTTCTCTACTGTAATCGGCTTCTCCCCTGTTCTGTACTGTAATCGGTTTCTCCCTCTGTTCTCTACTGTAATCGGCTTCTCCCCTGTTCTGTACTGTAATCGGTTTCTCCCCTTTTATCCACTGTAATCGGTTTCCCCTCTGTTCTGTACTGTAATCGGTTTCCCCTCTGTTCTCTACTTTAATCGGTTTCTCCCCTGTTCTCTACTGTAATTGGTTTCTCCTTTTTACTGTAATCGGTTTCTCCTCTGATCTCTACTGTAATCGGTTTCTCCTCTGTTCTCTATTTTCATTGGTTTCTCCTGTGTTATATAGTTAATCTCTCTACTCAGGTTTCTCTGGCCTCTAGCATGCTGTTCTCTGTTGACTGGCTTGTCCCTTGCTGTGGTCTCTACTCTGGTTTCTCTCATGATGTGTTCTCTAGTGTCTCCGTTCTCCTGTTCTCTCCTCTCGTTTCTCCTGCTGCTTACGTTCTTCTTTGAGATTGGTTTCTCCATCAAAGGTCTCTCTCTCTCTCTCTCTCTCTCTCTCTCTCTCTCTCTCTCTCTCTCTCTCTCTCTCTCTCTCTCTCTCTCTCATTGAAACCACCTATCTTCAGTCAAGGTCATACATACATACATTTAGAGAACGTGTTTCTTAATTATAAAACAAAAGTAATTAAAACCAAGTTCCATATACGGGTAAATCGTCAAGACGGTAAAATTATAACCCACTAAAATATTGACCAAAACTGACGTGTGTATAATTGATCAATGGAACGGTAAAATGCAGCCCAGAATGACCGTATTATTATTGTTTTTACTTTTATTATGGTTATTATTATTATTATTATTATTATTATATTTTTATTATATCATCATCATCATCATCATCAGGCGAAGCAAAAATTCCCCCGTCTCGTAACGCCCATGGTCAAACCTCAGTTAATTCTCCACAAATTTCTCAGATGAAAACATTGCCTCGTTTCTGTCAATTCTAGTACGATTTTTCTGAAGACTTTAATTCAATTCAGTTCTCGGAAAGTAAATCTAATTCTCCAGGAAAAATTCTCGTAGCCTCAGTGTTACTTTAATTCTCAACCCAAATTCTCGCCACACAAGCTCCCCGACCGGAAGCGAAAATTATTATTTAATTTTTTTTTTTTTTTTTTGTAGAATTCTGACTCCTCCGGACGTCAATGTATGGTGGGTAGGTTTAGCATCAACTCTGTCAATAGCACACACACACACTGGGGGGCTTCCTACCTCACTTACATAACAGTACCACTAACGCGATATTGTTCAGCCATGGTCACTATAGATCCTCGGCCCTGACCCTTCATAGCACCCGGAACTGTTGGTGACTATACTTACTGCCCACCCACAGTCCCTCACACCCACCCACAGTCCCTCACACCCACCTACAGTCCCTCACACCATCTACAGTCCCTCACACCATCTACAGTCCCTCACGCCCATCTACAGTCCCTCCACACCATCTACAGTCCCTCACACCCATCTACAGTCCCTCCACACCATCTACAGTCCCTCACGCCCATCTACAGTCTTTCACGCCCATCTACAGTCCCTCCACACCATCTACAGTTCCTCACGCCCATCTACAGTCTTTCACGCCCATCTATAGATTTTCATACCCTCTCACAATACCTCATATACACCCTCACCCACTCCCACCCATTCACGCCCTCGTCCACGCCTACGATAACCACCCACCACTCTCACCCACAGTTCCTCAACATACACCCGTGCGCACGCTCATCCACATTCACCCTCTGCAGGTCCACCCTTACCCTCATCCACACCCTTACCCTCATCCACACCCTTATCCTCATCCACACCCTTATCCTCATCCACACCCTTACCCTCATCCACACCCTTACCCTCATCCACACCCTTACCCTAACCCACACCCTTAACCTCATCCACACCCTTACCCTAACCCACACCCTTAACCTCATCCACACCCTTAACCTCATCCACACCCTTACCCTAACCCACACCCTTAACCTCATCCACACCCTTAAACTCACCATCACCCTCATTCACACGCTCCCCCTGACTTATCTGATGGGGGAGGGGGAGGGTGAATCAGGAGTAGTAATACTTGATACTGGTATGACTGCGTTTTTGTTTCCCTCTTTCTCCCCCCTCCATTGATGTGAAGGAGGGGGTGGGGGTTAGATGGGGGGGTTTAGGGTAAATCGAGGGGTAATTACTCCTCCTCCCCCCCCTAAGGCTTGTAGATACAGAAGTGAGTATTGATTACAGTGGGAGATGAGACGGCTGGGGTGGTATTGTTCTTCATAGTGTAGGTAGTGGTGGTGTGGTAGTATGGTGGTTATGTGGTGCTGGTGTGGTAGTAATAGGGTGATACTGGTAATGATTGTGGCGTGGTGTGGTGGTAGGGTGTCGTTTGTGGCCGTGATAATGGTAACACAACACATTAACGGTGACAATGGTGGTTCTGACAGCAGTTGTGACAGCGATGGTGGTATCGGTAAAAACGTGGGTGAAAGGAGGGAGTGGTTGTCGGTGCTTGTTGGAACTCCGCTGGTTGTAACGGTGAAGCCAGGCAGGGAGGCGGGGGGGTGGTAGTAGTAGTTGTTGTGGTGATGGTTGTGGTTGGAGGAGGTCGCGAAGTCAGGTGGCTGAAACCGGCTCGTCCCCCACCAGTGTGCGGAGTGAGTGTGAAAAGAGGGAGGGAGAGAGAGGCTATAATTATACGAGTATGTAAGCATGCAGATACAATGTCATATTGGATTAATAATTACATGTGACATTGTGGGTGATTTTTTATTTTTTTACAAATGTCACAGAAGGAAAGCGCTTACACACACACACACACACACATTACTACTACTACTGCTACTACTTTGCTGTTGCTCGGAATCGAGTATGACGATCATCCAGCTATGATACAATGATATGAGTTATTAAGGATGTCACCTTTGTTGGTGAATTTTGAGGTGACTAAAGAGGCTAATACGGGACCGGCAGGGTCGATCACAGATGTTGCACATGTGGGGGGCTACATCTAGTGCGGGAGGGACGGCGGCAGTGTCTTTCCGGCGTTGGCTCTTGTCTGCCTCGGTATGCAGTCGGGCTAATTCGAAAGTATTGACTCCTCGTGTGGTGCTCCTCCAAGCGTTTCGGTGTGGAGTAATCGTCTCCCAGGTGAGGGGGTCGATTTGGCACTTTCAGGTTTGTCTTAAGACTATCCATATACCTTTTCAGTTGTCCGCCAGCGTTACGTTTACTATTCGTTATGTGACTGTAAAGTAGCTGCTTTGGCAGTCTACTGTTGTCCATGCAGGTAACATGGCCAGTCTAAGGTACACACACATTCAAAGGCACACACAAAGACACACACAGGCAAATATGCATTTAAACGCACACACACACAGATAGACATACATGCACAACACACACACAAACAAACACGCACACCCAAACTGAAACGCATCCAAAAACACACATACACCCACACACTCTCTCAAAGGACATATTTACTAATATTCTGGTATAAGCAATTTAAACTATTTTTTCCACTCGCAAAACATAAACGTGGTACTCAGTGGGTAAAAACCATCATCTCTGGTACGGTACTCCTTAGAATGGCTGTACGGAGATTGATGGATATATAATATGAAGCATTTACACTCAAATATTATATTATTGGTGTGTGTGTGTGTAGGAGAAGGGGGGGGGGGGGGGGGGGTTCTGGCTGGTATGTTACTATGAAGGTTACGACGGTGTAGGTTTAAAGGGATTTTTTTTTCTCCCTGATAGAATTTTTCCCTCATGGTATTTGAAGTTTCCCATGTGTTTTATAAAGAAAATGGGGGTTTATATAAAAAATGGGGGTTTATATAGAAAATGGAGGTTTATATAAAAAATGGGGGTTTATATAAAAAATGGGGGTTTATATAGAAAATGGGGGTTTATATAAAAAATGGGGGTTTATATAGAAAATGGGGGTTTATATAAAAAATGGGGGTTTATGTGGAAAATGGGGGTTTATATAAAAAATGGGGGTTTATGTGGAAAAATGGGGGTTTATGTGGAAAATGGGGGTTTATGTGGAAAATGGGGGTTTATGTGGAAAATGGGGGTTTATGTGGAAAATGGGGGTTTATATAAAAAATGGGGGTTTATATAAAAAATGGGGGTTTATATAAAAAATGGGGGTTTATATAAAAAATGGGGGATTATATAAAAAATGGGGGTTTATATAGAAAATGGGGGTTTATATAAAAAATGGGGGTTTATGTGGAAAATGGGGGTTTATATAAAAAATGGGGGTTTATGTGGAAAATGGGGGTTTATATAAAAAATGGGGGTTTATATAAAAATGGGGGTTTATGTGGAAAATGGGGGTTTATATAAAAAATGGGGGTTTATATAAGAAATGGGGGTTTATGTGGAAAATGGGGGTTTATGTGGAAAATGGGGGTTTATATAAAAAATGGGGGTTTATATAAAAAATGGGGGTTTATATAGAAAATGGGGGTTTATATAAAAAATGGGGGTTTATATAAAAAATGGGGGTTTATATAGAAAATGGGGGTTTATATAAAAAATGGGGGTTTATGTTGAAAATGGGTGTTTATCTAAAAAATGGGGGTTTATATAAAAAATGGGGGTTTATATAAAAAATGGGGGTTTATATAAAAAATGGGGGTTTATGTGGAAAATGGGGGTTTATATAAAAAATGGGGGTTTATATAGAAAATGGGGGTTTATATAAAAAATGGGGGTTTATATAAAAAATGGGGGTTTATGTGGAAAATGGGGGTTTATATAAAAAATGGGGGTTTATATAGAAAATGGGGGTTTATATAAAAAATGGGGGTTTATATAAAAAATGGGGGTTTATATAGAAAATGGGGGTTTATATAAAAAATGGGGGTTTATGTGGAAAATGGGGGTTTATATAAAAAATGGGGGTTTATGTGGAAAATGGGGGTTTATATAAAAAATGGGGGTTTATATAAAAAATGGGGGTTTATATAGAAAATGGGGGTTTATATAAAAAATGGGGGTTTATGTGGAAAATGGGGGTTTATGTGGAAAATGGGGGTTTATATAAAAAATGGGGGTTTATATAAAAATGGGGGTTTATGTGAAAATGGGGGTTTATGTTTAAAATGGGGGTTTATATAAAAAATGGGGGTTTATATAAAAAATGGGGGTTTATGTGGAAAATGGGGGTTTATATAAAAATGGGGGTTTATATAAAAAATGGGGGTTTATGTGGAAAATGGGGGTTTATATAAAAAATGGGGGTTTATGTGGAAAATGGGGGTTTATATAAAAAATGGGGGTTTATGTGGAAAATGGGGGTTTATATAAAAAATGGGGGTTTATATAAAAAATGGGGGTTTATAAAGAAAATGGGGGTTTATATAAAAAATGGGGGTTTATGTGGAATATGGGGGTTTATGTGGAAATGGGGGTTTATATAAAAAATGGGGGAATATATAAAAAATGGGGGTTTATGTGGAAAATGGGGGTTTATGTGGAAAATGGGGGTTTATATAAAAAATGGGGGTTTATATAAAAAATGGGGGTTTATGTGGAAAATGGGGTTTATATAAAAATGGGGGTTTATAGAGAAAATGGGGGTTTATATAAAAAATGGGGGTTTATATAAAAATGGGGGTTTATGTGGAAAATGGGGGTTTATGTGGAAAATGGGGGTTTATATAAAAAATGGGGGTTTATGTGGAAAATGGGGGTTTATATAAAAAATGGGGGTTTATATAAAAATGGGGGTTTATATAAAAAATGGGGGTTTATGTGGAAAATGGGGGTTTATATAAAAAATGGGGGTTTATATAAAAAATGGGGGTTTATATAAAAATGGGGGTTTATGTGGAAAATGGGGGTTTATATAAAAAATGGGGTTTATAGAAAATGGGGTTTATGTGGAAAATGGGGTTTATATAAAAAATGGGGGTTTATATAAAAATGGGGGTTTATATAAAAAATGGGGGTTTATGTGGAAAATGGGGGTTTATATAAAAAATGGGGGTTTATATAAAAAATGGGGGTTTATATAAAAATGGGGGTTTATGTGGAAAATGGGGGTTTATATAAAAAATGGGGGTTTATATAGAAAATGGGGGTTTATGTGGAAAATGGGGGTTTATATAAAAAATGGGGGTTTATATAGAAAATGGGGGTTTATGTGGAAAATGGGGGTTTATATAAAAAATGCGGGTTTATATAGAAATTTTTTTTATATAGAAAATGGGGGTTGTTTTTATAGAACTAGGGAGGAAATAGGACAATTTAAGCGAATCTTCAGATGTTATGAAATGTGAACTTAAATGTTGTTTGGATCAGTCGCTCAGTCAGTCAAGTTAGGATTCTCAGGCATGGAGCTGAATGACGCAGGTATTAACAGTTTCCTGTATCCATTGTGGCGAGCTGGAGACCATCTTATTCTCGACTCTCTAAAACAACAAAGGAATAATAGTGATTCGGATGTAATTGGAAACGGAAAAAAAAATCTCGTTACATGCATCTTCCTTTAACTGTATTATGGTATTGTGCTGTAGTTATGACATGTTAGAATGGTGATATAATGATGAAGATAATAATTCACAATATTGTAATAATGAATACTGCAGTGATGACATTATTATTATTATTAAGCAAAACTATTTACATGTTAACCAGTTACAACCTTGACAGTTCATAGCCTGGTTGGGTTTGTGCCTCGCATTTTCAAGGTAAGGAGGTAAACACGGTGGGAGAGGCAATGAAGAGGTGAAGACGATAAACGAAGATAAAAAAGGTGGAGGAGGAAATGAAAATAAAGGTGTGGAATTAGAGAGGTTTCGGCGTCAATCAGAACAGCTCCGCGTGCCTCAATACCAAACCTTAAAGTTGACGCCACACTCCGACCCCCAGACTGCCGGACCCCTTCACCTCTCTCTCTCTCTCTCTCTCTCTCTCTCTCTCTCTCGGCCCAACCTCCAGCCAGACCCCAGCCACACTCCGACCCCCAGACTGCCGGACCCCTTCACCTCTCTCTCTCTCTCTCTCTCTCTCTCTCTCTCTCTCTCTCTCTCTCTCTCTCGGCCCAACCTCCAGCCAGACCCCAGCCACACCCGACCCCCTGGACTGCCGGACCCCTTCACTTCTCTCCCTCTCTCTGCTCGGCCCAACCTCCAGCCAGACCCCACCCACACCTGACCCCCAGACTGCCGGACCCCTTTACCTCTCTCCCTCTTTCTGCTCGGCCCAACCTCCAGCCAGACCCCAGACTGCCGGACCCCTTCTCCTCTCTCTCTCTGCTCGGCCCAACCTCCAGCCAGACCCCAGACTGCCGGACCCCTTCACCTCTCTGTCTCGGCCCATGCCCCACCCACACCTGACCCCCCCAGACTGCCGGACCCCTTTACCTCTCTCTGTCTCGGCCCAACCTCCAGCCAGACCCCACCCACACCTGACCCCCCCAGACTGCCGGACCCCTTTACCTCTCCCTCTCTCTGTCTCGGCCCAACCTCCAGCCCTGACACCCACATCCACACCCAAAACTTGTCCCCACACTCTCCACCCAGTCTCCCTCATCCACAATATCCACCCAGTCTCCCACACCCACAATATCCACCGTCTCCCACACCCACAGTATCCACCCAGTCTCCCACACCCACAATATCCACCCAGTCTCCCACACCCACAGTATCCACCCAGTCTCCCACACCCACAATATCCACCCAGTCTCCCACACCCACAATATCCACCCAGTCTCCCACACCCACAATATCCACCCAGTCTCCCACACCCACAATATCCACCCAGTCCCCCAACACCCACAATATCCACCCATGCTCCCACACCCACAATATCCACCCAGTCTCCCACACCCACAATATCCACCCAGTCTCCCACACCCACAATATCCACCCAGTCCCCCAACACCCACAATATCCACCCAGTCCCCCAACACCCACAATATCCACCCAGTCCCCCAACACCCACAATATCCACCCAGTCTCCCACACCCACAATATCCACCCAGTCCCCCAACACCCACAATATCCACCCAGTCTCCCAACACCCACAATATCCACCCAGTCCCCCAACACCCACAATATCCACCCAGTCCCCCAACACCCACAATATCCACCCAGTCTCCCACACCCACAATATCCACCCAGTCTACCACACCCACAATATCCACCCAGTCTCCCACACCCACAATATCCACCCAGTCTTTCTGTCTCACCCTCACTCACACCCATAATCTATATCCTGTAAACACCAGACCATTTATAAATCGAGTTCTAAACACCAATGCACTTGTAGACACAGCTGTAATTATATCAGTACACCTGTAAATCCACACACACACACACACACACACACACCAAAACACTTATCAACACGTACTTCTATATATACAGTTTTAATTACCAGAACACCTGTGCTATCTATCCCATCTGTATCAGGTAGTTGTGGGATAGTTGTGGCTGTGGGATAGTGATGGTTGTGGTATAGTGATGATTATGGGACTGTGATAGCTGTGGGATAGTTGTGGTTGTGGGAATAATGATGGTTGTGGGATAGTTGTGGATGTGGGATAGTGATGGTTGTGGGATAGTTGTGGATGTGGGATAGTGATGACAGTCGTGGCTGTGGAATAGTAGTGATAGTTGTGGCTGTGGGATAGTGATGATAGTTGTGGTCGTGAGATAGTGATGATAGTTGTGGTTTTGGTATAGTGATAGCTGTGGGATAGTGATGGTTGTGGGATAGTGATAGCTGTGGGATATTTGTGGTTGTGGGATAATGATGGTTGTGGTATAGTGATGATTATGGGACTATGATAGCTGTGGGATAGTGATGGTTGTGGGATAGTGATAGCTGTGGGATAGTTGTGGTTGTGGGATAGTGATGGTTGTGGTATAGTGATGATTATGGGACTATGATAGCTGTGGGATAGTGATGGTTGTGGGATAGTGATGATTGTGGGCTAGTGATGGTTGTGGAATAGTGATGATTGTGGGGTAGTGATGGTTGTGGGATAGTGATGGTTGTGGGATAGTGATGGTTGTGGGATAGTTGTGGTTGTGGTATAGTGATGATTATGGGACTATGATAGCTGTGGGATAGTGATGGTTGTGGGATAGTGATGATTGTGGGGTAGTGATGGTTGTGGGATAGTGATGATTGTGGGATAGTGATGGTTGTGGGATAGTGATGGTTGTGGGATAGTTGTGGTTGTGGTATAGTGATGATTATGGGACTATGATAGCTGTGGGATAGTGATGGTTGTGGGATAGTGATGATTGTGGGGTAGTGATGGTTGTGGGATAGTGATGGTTGTGGGATAGTGATGGTTGTGGGATAGTGATGGCTGTGAGATAGTAATGATAGTTGTGGTCGTGGGATAGTGATGATTGTGGGGTAGTGATGGTCGTGGGATAGTGATGATTGTGGGATAGTTGTGGTCGTGGGATAGTGACGATTGTGGGATAGTGATGGTTGTGGGATAGTTGTGGTTGTGGGATAGTGATGATAGTTATGGTCGTGGGATAGTGATGGTTGTGGGATAGTGATGATAGTTGTGGCTGTGGGATAGTAATGATAGTTGTGGTCGTGGGATAGTGATGGTTGTGGGATAGTGATGATAGTTGTGGTCGTGGGATAGTGATGGTTGTGGGATAGTGATGATAGTTGTGGTCGTGGGATAGTGATGGTTGTGGGATAGTTGTGGTTGTGGGATAGTAATGATAGTTATAGTCGTAGGATAGTGATGGTTGTGGGATAGTGATGATAGTTGTGACTGGGATAGTAATGATAGTTGTGGTCGTGAGATGTGACGATTGTGGTATAGTGATGGTTGTGGGATAGTTGTGGTCGTGGGATAGTAATGATAGTTGTGGTCGTGGGATAGTGACGATTGTGGGATAGTGATGGTTGTGGGATAGTTGTGGTCGTGGGATAGTGTGTATTTGGTGGTTGATGCGAGATGGTGGTGGGTAGTGGTTGGCTGGGAGGTGAACTGAGGTGAGGGTAGACGGTAGGTGAGACGAGGGAAAACATAAGATCCAGTTCCCCTCCCTTACTCTCCCCTTCTCCTCCCCTCCCTTTTCCACCCTCACCTCCCTTCTCCCCTTTCACTCCCATCCACTTTCCTCTACCTCCTCCCCATCCTCTCTTACTCTCTTCTCCCTCTCCTATCTCTCCTCCCCCTCTTCTCTTCTCTCTCCTCCACATCCTCTTTCTCTTCCTTCTCCACCCCTTCTCTCTCCCCCTCCTCTCACATCCCTCCTCACCTTCTCCCTTCCCCTTTCCCCTTCCTCCTCCCCCTTTCCTCTTCCTCCTCCCCTCATTCTCCCTCTCCCTCCCTACACCCTATCATCTCCCTCCCCATGTACCGTATCTGCTGCTGTGACGGGGGCAGCCAACTGGTCTGGCAATAAAACAAGGATGACATCGAAAATGTGCCGAGACTCGACTGTTAAAAGAGACGCCTTTCGTTTATCCTTCGATGATTATAACGAAGAAAAAAACATGAACAAGAATGTGAGGAATTTTACGATTATAGGGAGTCCAGGGATGGTGTGGCGGCGGTGGCGATATATATATATATATATATATATATATATATATATATATATATATATATATATATATATATATATATATAGATATAGATATATATATATAAGAGAGAGAGTTAACGAGAGAGAGAGAGAGAGAGAGAGAGTATTTATGATCCAGGATGGCCTTGTGACGTAGGGACCTACGCGAGACAGTTAAAGTTGATGAAGTGAGGCGAGGAGAGCTGTAGGCTGACCGTCCCTCTCCCACTCACGGCGCCGCTCAGGGCTCTCTCTTTAATTGTGTGTGCATGCGCGCGCGTGCGTGTCTGTGTCTGACTATGTGACTGTGTGTGTGTGTGTCTCGTGTCTTACGCTTATATAAAAGACGTTTTGGAAGCATAACTCGCAATGAACGTTTTTCATGAGTGTTTATTTACATATGTTCGTGACTCTGTCTTTACAAAATAAGTCTGTAATCGATTAACCCCCGACAGTGAGCGTATAGTCGATTAACCCCGACAGTGAGCGTATAGTCGATTAACCCCGACAGTGAGCGTATAGTCGATTAACCCCGACAGTGAGCGTATAGTCGATTAACCCCGACAGTGAGCGTATAGTCGATTAACCCCCGACAGTGAGCGTATAGTCGATTAACCCCCGACAGTGAGCGTATAGTCGATTAACCCCCGACAGTGAGCGTATAGTCGATTAACCCCCGACAGTGAGCGTATAGTCGATTAACCCCCGACAGTGAGCGAGTGTAATCGATTAACCCCCACAGTGAGCGTATAATCGATTAACCCCCGACAGTGAGTGTATAATCGATTAACCCTTACAGTGAGTGTATAATCGATTAACCCTTACAGTGAGCGTATAATTCGATTAACCCTTACAGTGAGCGTATAATCGATTAACCCCCGACAGTGAGCGTATAGTCGATTAACCCCCGACAGTGAGCGTATAGTCGATTAACCCCCGACAGTGAGCGTATAGTCGATTAACCCCCGACAGTGAGCGTATAGTCGATTAACCCCCGACAGTGAGCGTATAGTCGATTAACCCCCGACAGTGAGCGTATAGTCGAGTAACCCCCGACAGTGAGCGTATAGTCGATTAACCCCGACAGTGAGCGTATAGTCGATTAACCCCCGACAGTGAGCGAGTGTAATCGATTAACCCCGACAGTGAGCGTATAATCGATTAACCCCCGACAGTGAGCGTATAATCGATTAACCCCCACAGTGAGTGTATAATCGATTAACCCCCGACAGTGAGTGTATAATCGATTAACCCTTACAGTGAGCGTATAATTCGATTAACCCCGACAGTGAGCGTATAATCGATTAACCCCCGCAGTGAGCGTATAATCGATTAACCCCCACAGTGAGCGTATAATCGATTAACCCCCGACAGTGAGCGTATAGTCGATTAACCCCCACAGTGAGCGTATAATCGATTAACCCTTCCAGTGAGCGTATAATCGATTAACCCCCACAGTGAGCGTATAGTCGATTAACCCCCACAGTGAGCGTATAGTCGATTAACCCCCACAGTGAGCGTATAGTCGATTAACCCCCACAGTGAGCGAATAGTCGATTAACCCTTCCAGTGAGCGTATAATCGATTAACCCCCACAGTGAGCGTATAGTCGATTAACCCCCACAGTGAGCGTATAGTCGATTAACCCCCACAGTGAACGTCTGTAATTAACCCCGACACTGAGCGTCTGTAATCGATTAACCCCGACAGTGAGCGTTTGTATGTGTGTCCAGGTGATGGTTTCAGGTGTACCCTTTAGGTATCTACAGGTAATATGTGTGTGGGGGGGGGGGGGGGGTGAGGTGGTCGATGAGGAGGCCCTTGTGCTTCCAGTGTTTATCAACGAGTATAAGACGTTTTGGTTTTTCTCTTCTTTAACGTTCAATGAATGCTTTTGTGTGCAGTCTCTCGTTAGGTTAGGCTTGGTTAGGGAGGCCGAAGGATTGGTTAGATTTGGTTAGGTTAAAGGTAGGTTAGGTTAGATTTGGTTAGGTTAAAGGTAGGTTAGGTTAGATTTGGTTAGGTTAAAGGTAGGTTAGGTTAGATTTGGTTGGGTTAAAGGTAGGTTAGGTTAGATTTGGTTAGGTTAAAGGTAGGTTAGGTTAGGTTAGCTTTGGTTAGGTTAAAGGTAGGTTACGTTATCTTTGGTTAGGTTAAGGATAGATAGGTTAGATTTGGTTAGGTTAAAGGTAGGTTAGGTTAGCTTCGGTTAGGTTGAGGTTAGATTTGGTTAGGTTAAATGTTAGATTTGGTTAGGGTAAGGGTAGATAGGTTAGATTTGGTTAGGTTTGGTTAGGTGACGTGATAACATGTTGAAAGATTTTACCCTGCAAGTAAACATCTGTGTGTTGTGTATGTATGTATGTTTAGGCCAGAGATGTGACCTTAGATACATATATCTTTATCCCCCTTCCCTCCACACACACACACACACACACCTACCTCCCCTCTTCCTCACTCCTCACCACCTTTCCCTCCCCTTCTTCCTCAACCCCCCCTTCTTCCTCACCCCTCCTTCTTCCTCACCCCTCCTTCTTCCTCACCCCTTCTTCCTCACCCCTTCTTCATCACCCCACCCCTTATTCTTCCTCACCCCTTATTCTTCCTCACCCCCCTTCTTCCTCACCCCTTCTTCCTCACCCCACCCCCTTCTTCCTCACACCCCCTAAGCCCCCCCCCCCCTCTTTGTGTTTTCTAGGTTAGGTTTCGTAAGATTCAGCCTACAGTCCACTTTTCCTTTAAGGCTAGCCATTGTTGTGAAGAAAACCGACCAGCGAGTCCAGGGAAAGACAGTGGAAAGGGGTGGCGGCGGCGGCTCTCTCTCTCTCTCTCTCTCTCTCTCTCTCTCTCTCTCTCTCTCTCTCTCTCTCTCTCTCTCTCTCTCTCTCTCTCTCTCTCTCTCTCTCTCTCTACTCCATCGGACAGGAAGTAAATACGGTGGTGGCGGCTGATTCTCTCTCTCTCTCTCTCTCTCTCTCTCTCTCTCTCTCTCTCTCTCTCTACTCCATCGGACAGGAAGTAAATACGGTGGTGGCGGTGGTGGTAGTCGAGGGTCATGAGGTACACTACTGGTGGCGGTGATAACGTGTTGGTGATGTGGTGGTGATTGTGGTGTGGTATCGTGTTGGTGATGTGGTGGTGATTGTGGTGTGGTGTCGTGTTGGTGATGTGGTGGTGATTGTGGTATGGTATCGTGTTGGTGATGTGGTGGTGATTGTGGTGTGGTATCGTGTTGGTGTAGTGGTGGTGATTGTGGTATGGTATCGTGTTGGTGATGTGGTGGTGATTGTGGTGTGGTATCGTGTTGGTGTAGTGGTGGTGATTGTGGTATGGTATCGTGTTGGTTGTGGGGGTGTACAGTAGAGTAACACGGTATAGTGACAGGTGTGATGGGAAGTTATTGTGGTTGTGTTGCTGATAGTTGTAGTTATTGTGGTTATGGTAGTGATTGGAGATGATGGCCCTGGTAGTTCGTGCAGGGAATTATTGTTGTAGGCGTTGATGGTGGTAGTGATTAATGACATGTGAGTGGGTGGTGGTGGCCTTGTGACGGTGGTAGAGGGGATTATTATTATTTGTGACCACCTTGACGCTGCCTGTAACCAGTTATAGATCATTCTTATTGTTTTAGAATACATTATTATATTATCTACTGGCGGGTGTATGACGGGGTACGTGTTCCTCTTAAATACTGTTCAGCGTGAGAGGTGTGTGTGTGTGTGTGTGTGTGTTTTGTCGAACGGTGGTGATGAAGTACCGCTACACAAGCAGGGGTCAGTGTAGTTTTTCTCAGTGTACTGTATACCGCTACCTAACACTGTAAGCAGGGGTCAGTGTAGTTTGTTTTATTGTATACCGCTCCCTTACAGTGAACAGTGTAATAATAATAATAATAATTATAATGACAAAATCCGCCTTTTATGATCTGACTGATGGGTGTTTTTCCACGCGTGAGGGACATAATACAGTATATAACTTTTCATCATGTGTGTGTCTTAACCCGACTGATTGTGGACCATTGTATTGACGTGGTGTATGACTTGCAAAGCTGACATCTGTGTTATTGTTCGAAACTCCTGGAATTCATTGTTTCCTCTCTCTCTCTCTCTCTCTCTCTCTCTCTCTCTCTGACATTAAGAAGGATTAGAAGAGAAGGGATTGTGTTATGTTTTTATCTCAAAGGGATGAAGAACAGCGTTGATACTGGTAAGTTAATTGGTGACCCATGACCTTGTTGTGTTACTGGGAGGGGGGGGGGGGGGAAGACGGCCCACTCATCCCCTCACCACTCCCCAGTTTAATGTCCCCTTTACCCTCCAGGTAAACGCCCCTCTCACCCCCAGGTAAAGGCCTCTCTTACCCCAGCAAAAAGCCCTCTAAACTGAGGTAAAAAACCTTTTCACCACCCAGGTAAAACTCCATCTCACCCCAGGAAAAAAATCCCTCTCGCCCCTTTCAGCCAAAAGACTCCCTCTCATCCCCCTCAAAAGCCTCACGTGGGAGATAGCATCTCTAGATGAAGGCCGTGAGTCTCTCTAGGTCGTATGGCATTGGCACTCCATCTGGTACCATGTGACTGGAGATGCCACCTCTCGCTGTCACCGCCACCACCAAGACGACGACTCGGATCTTTCCCTGGAGCGTTTAAACTCCTTAGGTCGTGGTGGCTCTGAAGCCTCAAGTGCAGGGTGGACTCGGGTGCCATGAAGGTCATCTCTGGGGTTGGTCAGTGCTGGAGCTTGATGGAAAAATGGTGTTTAGGAATGCACTAGGTGGCAGTAGGGACAGGTAAGGTTGCTATAGTTACGTGTTTATAATCCATTAGGAACATGCTGGTGCACGGTGTATGTGTATGTTCGTGTATGTATGTTTGTGTGTGTGTGTGTGTGTGTGTTAAGACCCCAGGGTGATGTAATGCCATTATGTCTGTCGGATTTTGGACATGGCCCCTGAGGGATATATTTCTCTCTCTCTCTCCACTGCTATTACCTCTCCGTATGTGTGCGTAAAGCGTACAGGTGAGCTGGTGCTAGGCTGACGACCACCGCCTAACGGACTGTTTAATGCGTCACTGTCGCTCCCAGCTACAAATGTCACTTTTTTCCGCTTTTTCCATTGATTATTTATTTAATGCTCCGCCTCAAGTATAGAAAGGGCGTATAGCATTGCCACAGTCTGTCCGTCTGGCTGTCTTGTTTGTACACACACACACACAATGTATGTAATAAGTCATTTATGTCCGATGTATATTTTCAGCTTTCGGGCTGCAGAACTTTTTCAATAAACCGTTAATTATTATTATTATTATTACACACAGTTCACCATGACGTCAGTAGTAGATATGTGATTTGTTTGTTTGTTTGTTTTATGAGCCTTTGGTGTGTTTAAAGTATCTGACGTTTTCCTCAGCTTTCAATGAACTTTTCAACATTCCAGGACGTCTTTAATCTGATGGTGGCGATCAAGGCTGGACTTTTGAAGGGGTTGTTGCGGGAGGAGGGGGAGGCAGGAGGGGAGGAAGACGAGGCGGCCAGGGGTAAGGGAGGAAGAGGGGGGAGGCCCGTGGAAAAGGAAGGAAGAAGGAGGAGGCCCCGGGGGGAAGGGAGGAATTTAGGGAGGGGGAGGTCCAGGGGGAAGGCAGGAAGAGGGGGGGAGAGGGCGGCGAGAGGGGGAAGGAAGCGAGAAAGGAAGTGGTAATTGAATTTATGATAATTTCCTCGGGTCCATCGCTGCCACTCGCAAAATAAATCGCGTTTGTATTCCTTAGATGAAATAAAAGACAAATTTGGTTTACATAAGGCGGAATTAAACACGAATTGGTGTTGGTCTCTGGCTGTGTTATACCGCCCCTTGAGTACGATGATTTAACCCCTTGATTACGGTGATTTAGCCCCTTGAGTATGATGATTTTACCCCTTGATTACGGTGATTTAGCCCCTTGAGTACGGTGATTTAACCCCTTGATTACGGTGATTTAGCCCCTTGAGTATGGTGATTTAACCCCTTGATTACGGTGATTTAACCCCTTGAGCATGGTGATTTAACCCCTTGATTACGGTGATTTAACCCCTTGAGTATGGTGATTTAACCCCTTGAGTATGATAGTACAGTATAACGCATTGAATACAATTATTTATCGATGGGTTAATCTATAACCCTTTGGGGCCGACGAGAGAGAGAGAGAGAGAGAGAGAGAGAGAGAGAGAGAGAGAGACCTTCACTCACGTTGTGCAGAGGAAGTAGACGGCCAGGGAGTCAGTCATACGGTGTTGGGGGCGGGAGTACACGTGACGCCTCGCCTCGGGGGAGTAGATGACCGTGTACTGTCCACCTACTGTTAGTACTTCAGTAGATGACCGTGTACTGTCCACCTACTGTTAGTACTTCAGTAGATGACCGTGTACTGTGCACCTACTGTTAGTACTTCAGTAGATGACCGTGTACTGTCCACCTACTGTTATAGTACTTCAGTAGATGACCGTGTACTGTCCACCTACTGTTATAACACTTCAGTAGATGACCGAGTACTGTCCACCTGTTAGTACTTCAGTAGATGACCGTGTACTGTCCACCTACTGTTAGTACTTCAGTAGATGACCGTGTACTGTCCACCTACTGTTATAACACTTCAGTAGATGACCGTGTACTGTCCACCTACTGTTATAACACTTCAGTAGATGACCGAGTACTGTCCACCTACTGTTAGTACTTCAGTAGATGACCGTGTACTGTCCATCTACTGTTAGTACTTCAGTAGATGACCGTGTACTGTCCACCTACTGTTAGTACTTCAGTAGATGACCGTGTACTGTCCACCTGTTAGTACTTCAGTAGATGACCGTGTACTTTCCACCTACTGTTAGTACTTCAGTAGATGACCGTGTACTGTCCATCTACTGTTAGTACTTCAGTAGATGACCGTGTACTGTCCACCTACTGTTATAACACTTCAGTAGATGACCGAGTACTGTCCACCTGTTAGTACTTCAGTAGATGACCGTATACTGTCCACCTACTGTTAGTACTTCAGTAGATGACCGTGTACTGTCCACCTACTGTTGTAGTACTTCAATAGATGACCGTGTACTGTCCACCTACTGTTAGTACTTCAGTAGATGACCGTGTACTGTCCACCTACTCTTAGTACTTCAGTAGATGACCGTGTACTGTCCACCTACTGTTAGAGTACTTCAGTAGATGACCGTGTACTGTCCACCTGTTAGTACTTCAGGAGATGACGGTGTAATGTCCACCTACTGTTATAACACTTCAGTAAATGACCGAGTACTGTCCACCTACTGTTATAACACTTCAGTAGATGACCGTGTACTGTCCACCTACTGTTATAACACTTCAGTAGATGACCGAGTACTGTCCACCTGTTAGTACTTCAGTAGATGACCGTGTACTGTCCACCTACTGTTATAGTACTTCAATAGATGACCGTGTACTGTCCACCTACTGTTAGTACTTCAGTAGATGACCGTGTACTGTCCACCTACTGTTAGTACTTCAGTAGATGACCGTGTACTGTCCACCTACTGTTATAGTACTTCAGTAGATGACCGTGTACTGTCCACCTACTGTTATAGTACTTCAGTAGATGACCGTGTACTGTCCACCTACTGTTAGTACTTCAGTAGATGACCGTGTACTGTCCACCTACTGTTATAATACTTCAGTAGATGACCGTGTACTGTCCACCTACTGTTATAGTACTTCAGTAGATGACCGTGTACTGTCCACCTACTGTTATAATACTTCAGTAGATGACCGTGTACTGTCCACCTGTTAGTACTTCAGTAGATGACCGTGTACTGTCCACCTACTGTTATAATACTTCAGTAGATGACCGTGTACTGTCCATCTACTGTTATGGTACTTCAGTAGATGACCGTGTACTGTCCACCTACTGTTAGTACTTCAGTAGATGACCGTGTACTGTCCACCTACTGTTAGTACTTCAGTAGATGACCGTGTACTGTCCACCTACTGTTAGTACTTCAGTAGATGACCGTGTACTGTCCACCTACTGTTATAGTACTTCAATAGATGACCGTGTACTGTCCACCTACTGTTAGTACTTCAGTAGATGACCGTGTACTGTCCACCTACTGTTAGTACTTCAGTAGATGACCGTGTGCTGTCCACCTACTGTTATAGTACTTCAATAGATGACCGTGTACTGTCCACCTACTGTTAGTACTTCAGTAGATGACCGTGTACTGTCCACCTACTGTTAGTACTTCAGTAGATGACCGTGTACTGTCCACCTACTGTTATAGTACTTCAATAGATGACCGTGTACTGTCCACCTACTGTTAGTACTTCAGTAGATGACCGTGTACTTTCCACTTACTGTTAGTACTTCAACTCCTGTGTGCGTTTACAATCAGCTACGCCCGCCTATCTTGACCTAACGGATGGATGTTCTTTACTTATATTCTCTTGAGTGTGTTGTGTGACATACGCTCAGTGTGCATTTGTTCATAACCTTCATCATTGTCTTCACTTGGTAATATCTGGGTTTAATATACACTTGGTTTATATTTTGTGAATCATAAAACCAAAAAAAAAATACATTATAAAACAGAAAAAAAAAACATTGGGAAATTAGATGTTTGAAATCCCCACCAATATTCGTTTTGGTGCATGAGACCCTTAAGTGTTGATAATGCCAGATATTGTCGAGTGTTCAGGGAATTCTGTCTGCAGATGTACACGAGATATTTGTACAACACGTGGATGAACTCCGTGTTAAGGCTCAAAGAAGCGGGAGGCACAAAGACACGGATCACATGAGGATTAGCTCCCCCTATCCAACCCAGTTTATTCCAACTTGATGGTTAATTAAACACTCTAACGCTACCTCGGGGGGATTAGGTTAGGTTTTTTTTATGCTATAGATTGTTAGGTTATGGTAGGTTAGGTCAGGTCAAGATACCGTGGTTAGGTTAGGTTACCGGTAGAGTGGTTAGGGTAGTTTGTGTAAAGTTAGACTAGGTTTGGTTAGGTTAGGTTAGGTTAGGCTAGGCTAGGTTTGGTTTGGTTTGGTTTGGCTGGGCAAGGTTAGGTTAGGTTAGAGTGGTTAATCTCAAGGTGAAATAAACTAGGGGGTGGGGGCGCTAATCTTCAGGTGATCCACAAAGCCACAGTAGCTACGGTATACACGTTGGTGGTGTCAGAGGCCGCGTAGTGTTTACAGTTCATTAATTCACCACCAGGTCTTGTAGCAACACGTCTCTGTCGACTTATTACATATTTAATTACCTGACTCAGCTGTTGTATTCTGGACGGAGGCTCAATAACTGTATGTCGTGCTACCTATCGCCTACTACTAAACTGCTGGCTGTGGTCCCATGTTAGTCGGTGCTGTTGTGGGCTGGGCAGTGGTTTCATTACATGTATTGAAGGGCATAACCACAGAAGATCTAAAAAAAATATTCGCATGGTCTGAAAAATGGCAGATGAAATTCAATGTGGACAAATGTAAAGTATTTAGTCTAGGAGATGTAAACAGGGAAACCAGCTATTAGATGAACAACGATGTTATAGAGAAATCCGACTGAGAAAGATTTAGGAGTAATGATAAGTAGGAATTTTAAACCAAGTCAACAATGTGTATTTGCTCGAAATAAGGCAACAAAGTACAGTACTTGGGTTCGTACAAAAGAGTGTTAGTTACAAGACTAGCGAGGTTATCCTAAAACTATATCTTGGGCTTATGAGACCGCACTTGAATTGTGCAGTTCAGTTCTGGTCGCCGTATTACAGAATGGATATAGAATCATTGGAAAGAATTCAGAGGAGAATGACAAGACTAATCCTGGGCATTAGGAACCTTGAGTACAGAGACAGGTTAAAGCATCTTAATTTGCACTCCCTCGAGAGACGTAGAGTGAGGGGCGATATGATCCAGGTGCATAAATGGATGTCAAGGCTAAACAAAGGTGATATAACAAAGGTACTCAAGCTATCCAACCTGGAGCTAGATAGGTAAACACTGGTTTAGAAATAAGAGTAGTGGATGAGTGGAACAAGTTACCAAACATCATCATTAACTCGAATACGCTGAGTAGAGTCAAATATAGGCTGTGAACGGATATATGAGCGATAGTGGTTGGGTGTAAACGGGGCTGTCCAGTATGGGTCAATAGGCCCGCTGCAGTTTACTTCATACATATTTATGTTCTTATATTATTTCGTTTGTATGACAGTAAAATCTCTTTATAACGGACTATGTGGAGATGAAAGTCCGTTATATCGAGGGTTTATTAGATGTGAAACCCCCATTTAACGAACTATGCATAGATAAAAGTCCGTTATATCGAGCATGTGTTAGATGTGAAACTTCCATCTAACGAACTATATAGAGATGAAAGTCCGTTATATTATATTGAGGGTCCGTTAGATGTAAATCCATCATCTAACGGTTTATATATAGAGAGAAGTCCGTTATGTGGAGGGTTTTTCTCACTCTAATGCTCCCCTGTATACTCGAACAGGTCATCTTGATCTGCCCAATATCTACCTGGTCTTTTCCCGAAGGACACAGCAGTTGGTTGATGAGATACCAGGTTATAAATATTTTTGTTTTATTTCTATTTACAGGATAGCTGAGTTGTGGACATTATTCGGTGATTGTTGTTGTATTTCATTATAACCGTGATTTTTTTTTATTTCATTATAAGCTTGATTATTATTGTTGTATTTCATTATAAGCTTGATTGTTGTTGTTGTATTTCATTGTAACCCTTCATGATACCTTGATGTTGGTGACCATACTTGAGTGATTGTTTTTTGGGTGGGGAGGGGAGGGGGGAGGTTGTGTATATTTTAGTTCGAAAAGTATAAAATTATTAATGAATGACTTTGATAGAGGGAAAAAGTACAATAGTTTTATGATGTGTTTGTTACTTGTCGCTGGTGGGGGTCAACACACTACAGTGTACCTCAAGCTGGGTGTAGACTGTAGAGGTAGGGCTGAGGGAAGTTATTCTCGTGCGTGTAGCTGTAGAGAGAAAGGTTATCCTACGTGCGGGAAGAATTGAAGGATATCTCGCGTCATTGCAAAGAATCAGAAGATGAGAGCTAGAAGGATCTACCCCTAAGATACTCTGAGACTCAACCTTGATATAATAATAAAAACAACAACATGAAGAACTAGACTAGACCGTAACCCGGATAAATACAAGTCATTAGAACAGAGCACTTAACAAGGTTTATCTCAAAGGGATGAAGTGACAGAAGTCATCCCCACCCCAGTCCAGGAATGTCCCTCTCAGGACTCGCATAAATCCCTAATATTTCATATAATCAGGTATAGTACATAGTTATATTCTAGATGCATAATTTCTATATTTCTTTAATATTTCATCTATTTTCCTATTTTTAAACATCCACTCTATTTGCATGGGGACATTATTTATATGGGCATTTCTAGATACATTAAGCAATGGGCATTCCAGTATATAGTGTGGCAGGGTATGGGATCTGGATGTTCTACAAACTCTACATTCTTTATCCTGTTCACTTCTCTCAGCTCCAAGTTCTCAATAATATTTATATCCTAATCTTAACCTCATATACACTGAATCTTTCCACCTACTTCTATCTTTCCCATATGTAAATTTTGTGTTCATGAGAACATGATGGTAACGTTTCATTGTTTCACTTTTCTCGTTTATTTCATTCCTTTTGAAATTATCTTCTATTGATTGTATTTTCCGTAATTTGCTCCTTAATTGCTTCAAGGTTTTAGTACATATTATATCGATCTCGGTCTTTTCCGAGGCTCTTTTTGCTATTATATCTACTGCTTCATTAAGACTAATCCCCACATGTGAAGGGACCCATACAAATTGAACATTATGGCCATTTTTTCTTATTGTATTTACTAATTTTCAACATGAACCAACAATGTGTCCAAAGACTGGACTCCCACTGTTCAAAGAATCCAAAGCTGCCCTACTATCAACAAAAAAATATGCATCTTTATACCTCTTTACAACATTTTCCAATCCTACTAACATTGCATATAGCTCATCTTGGGGGGGTTATGATATAGGTGAGCGTCACGTGTGTGTGTCAAGTGGGCTGCTGCCTCCCGCCTGGCAGGACCTCGTGAAGCGTGAGGCTGGTAGAGAGGGAGGGAGGGAGAGGTCAAGGGATGTAGGTAGGTGGAGAGGGAGGGAGAGACTGAGAGGGGGGGGGGGTAGGTGGAGAGGGAGGGAGTCGTCTCTCAAGTTGTCCTTCTCTTGACATTAGAGAATCGCAATACCTCATAATTATACCCACCGCCCCATGATTATACCCACCGCCCCATGATTATACTCACCACCCTATAATTATACTCACTACCTCAACTACCTCATAACTTCGTCTCGGCAAAGGAAAATGGTAAAGAAAAATAATGGGATTTATTTTTTATTTATTTTTTTATTTTTTATTTTTTATTTATTTTTTTATTATTTTGTGTGTGTGTGTGTGTGTGTGTGTGTGTGTGTGTGTGTGTGTGTGTGTGTGTGTGTGTTCTCTCGGCTCTGTGCTCGCCTCTCCTGACCTGACGGAGGGATAGCGTCCTTGTGGGAGGGATATTTTTTTTGTAAGCAAGTCCGTAATTTTAAGTCTTCATTCACCATGGTATATATATTTCAGTATACCAAGACAAACCTCGAGGTACAGGGTACATATTATGCTTATTGCCTGTCACCTGTTAATTGTTTTCTCACTTGTATTGACAGGGTTTTTTCTTTCTTCTCTTTACTAAATTAACCTGTGTTTAGGTGTGGTTCTCCCCTCCAACCCCCTACCTTTCCCCTCCTACCCCTACCCTTCCTTCTCCCCCCTCCTCCCCTTACCCTTCCTTCTCCTCCCCCTCCTCCCCCTACCCTTCCTCCCCCTACCCTTCCTTCTCCTCCTCCTCCCCCCTCCTCCTCCCCCCTCCTCCTCTTCCCTCCCCCTCCCTCCCCCTCCTCTTCCTTCCCCCTCCTCTTCCCTCCCTCCTCTCTTCCTTCCTCCCCCTCCCCTCCTCCCTCCTCCTCTTCCCCTCCCTCTCCTTCCTCTCCCTCCCTCCTCCCCTCCTCCTCTCCCTCCCCCTCCTCCCTCCTCCCCTCCTCCCTCCCCCCTGCCTCCCCCTCCCCTCCCCTCCCTCTCCCCTCCTCCCTCCCCCCTCCTCTTCCCTCCCCCTCCTCCTCTTCCCTCCCCCTCCTCCTCTTCCCTCCCCCCCTCCTCTTCCCTCCCCCTCCTCCTCCTCTTCCCTCCCTCCCCCTCCTCCTCCCTGATACCTACTCTATTAACACAACAGTCCCGTGATCTGGTGGGCGCCGACTCATTACTGTCAAAGCTATACCAAACTGGATTATGGTGGGGGGGGGGGGGGGGAGGAGATTACAGACAGACGCCTCCTCTTCGTTTGATTGGTTTATACCCCCTCAACCTCCTCCACCTACCCCTTCCCCCCTCCACCTCCCCTCCTCCACCTACCTTTCCCCCTTCCCCTCCTCCTCCTACCCTTCCCCTCCTCCTCCTACCCCCTCCTCTCCTCCACCAATCCCTTCCCCTTTCCCCTCCCTTCCCTTTCCCCTCCCTTCCCCCTTCATCTACCCCTTCCCCCTCTTCCATGATAATCTCACCCCCTTCAGTGACGCCGTCGTTGCTTTCAGTTATTAAAGATGAAACGTGACCGATCCCCCATCTCTTCCTCCCTCCTCCCCTACCCCCTACCCAACCCCACCCCTTCTTTTACCCTATCCCCTCACCCCATTTCTTACCCTACCCGTCCTCCTCCTTACCTACCTCTACCCCCTTCTTCCACCTCTATCCCGTTTTCCCTCCCTCACCCGTCACTTACCTTTCCCCCTTCTCCTCCCCAACCTCTTCCCCCTTCCCCTACCTCTTCCCCCTTCCCCCTTCCCCTACCTCTTCCCTTCCTCCCCTACCTCTTCCCTTCCTCCCCTACCTCTTCCCCCTTCCCCTACCTCTTCCCTCTTCCCCTACCTCTTCCCTTCCTCCCCTACCTCTTCCCTCTTCCCCTACCTCTTCCCTACCTCTTCCCCTACCTCTTCCCCCTTCCCCTACCTCTTCTCTTCCTCCCCTACCTCTTCCCTTCCTCCCCTACCTCTTCCCTTCCTCCCCTACCTCTTCCCCTCCTCCTTCCTGACCTTAAACACTAACATCAAAGGACATAGTCAACACTCCCGAGTATTTAATTAGTTTCATCATATACCACACAAAGTTAACAAAAAAGTTTGTAAATAATAAAAAATTAGAAAAAAGTATATACAGTGACCTGGAGGGTAAGAGGTCCTGTATAGCGTTTTAGAGTGCTGTCATCATACGAGTGTTTTAGCCATACAGAAAGATGTCTGATTCTAGTAATGTCTTTCTTGGTAGCGATAGGGGAAAGTGGCCGTCAGAAGGGGGTTTATTTATATTTGGATGACACTTTGGCTTTAGCGTTTCGTTAGCTCACTGTAGGCGCCTCTTCCCTGTACCCTGAGTGGGTGATGGATGTTCTTTGCGTGTGAGGTAGTATTTTTTTTTCTACCATGATTGTTTTATTTTTTGTCTTGCATGATTTTTTTTTTAACAATTGATAGGAGTCGTGTTATGCTTATCATCACCTATATAAGATTGAAGCATTTATTTAACGAGTCAGTTCACGGTGTAAGCCAGGTGGGGGGTTCTGACGTCATGGATTAGTTGAGGTGGAGATTGGCTCGTTAATGTTTTTTTCAGGCCTTGCAGTGCCCAATTAATGCATGGATTAGTTGAGATTGGATTGTTAATGTTTGTCGTGGGTTTACAGTGCGCAATCAGGTAACGTCTCGAATTAGGTGAGGTTGCAATTGGATTGTTAATTTTTTTAAGGCTCTGCAGTGACCAATCAGTCAAATTACGCCCTCAACTTATTCCCGGGATCTCGATTTGAATTCCTTGAAAAGTACACTCATCCTGTGAGCGGTAACGCAAAAGGATTACTGAGTAGAGGTCACAGAGGGTTTGTATTACAGTCCCCAGTGGTCAGGATATTATGGCACTGAATGTTACACAGTATTTCAATTACATTATTTGTTTAGTTCTATTCATAAAGGGTAACTTATTCACAAGTGCGTGAGTACAGGCGTGTGAGGCAGTATGTCTGGCCACACACTTTGTTATTCACATTTGCGTGAGAAGTATTCAAGCACATTGTGTATTTGGTTCTATACATTCGAACTGATATAGTTACTAAGTGCAAAAAAGTGGATACAATCTTAATATGTCGGCTATCTTGCCATTAGAGATGAAGTGTTGCGCCATTTCACACACAGTGTGCTTGGACCTGTCCCTAAAAGGTTCTATCTTCACACAGTCGAGGACGTAGTGTTCAAGTGTGTGGCCATATGTCTGGCCATACACTTTGCATTTAGTCTTGTTTACATCTGCTTGAGGAACATACTGCCAGAGGTAGTTATATCGTAACCTTAATCTAGCGGTTACAACATCTTGTAATCTAGTGATCTTGTTACTTGCTCCATATACATGTTTCACTTGATACAGCTCATCATGGTAAACTATGGATCGACTAGTGCCTGTTTGCACTTGTCTACTTGCGTCAAATTCATCAATAAGTTCTTTCCTAATTACAGTTTTAAGGGTTCTTTTTGACAGACCCAAATTGTATTCAACAGTGTCTTTGTTAGACGCGAGTTTGGGGAGGGCATCAACTCTGTCATGTTCTTTGAGGCCTATGTGAGAGGGGATCCACAACAGTTAAGGAGAGGTGGGGTAGGGGGGCAGGAGAGGTATGGAAGGGGGAGGGAATAGGGAAGGAGAGGTAGGGAAGGGGGGGGGGGATAGAGAAGAAAAAGTAGAGAAGGGGGGGGAATATGGAAGGAGAGTTATGGAAGGGGGAGGTGAATAGGGAAGGAGAGGTAGGGAAGGGGGGAGGGAATATGGACTGAGAGGTAGGGATGGGGGAGGGAACAGAAAAGGAAGGGGGAGGGAATTTGGGAGGACAGGTAGGGTAGGGAAGGAGAGGTAGGGTAGAGGGGACGAGGTAGGGTAAGGAGGGGGGGGGGATAGAAAAAAAGTAAGGAAGGGGGAGGGAATAGGGAAGGAGAGGTAGGAGAGGAGGTAGAAGCCGGTAGTATCCCTCACCTGGGTCTGGGATATACTGTAGGAGTGTCTGTGTGATATTGTATGTGTGTTGTTATTATTGTGTTGTGTTGTGTTGTCATGTGTTGTGATGTGTTGTTTTGTGATGTGTTGTCATGTGTTGTGTTGTGATGTGTTGTCATGTGTTGTTTTGTGATGATTAGATTTGTGTTGTATTTTATTTTATTTGTATTTATTTGTCTGTATTGTTTTTGTTGTTGTTTTTATTGTATGCTATTTCTGTTATTATCTTTGTTGTTCTTAATGCTGTCGTTATTATCATTATTTTTGTTGTTACTTCTGTTAATTTATTATTATTATAACAACTCTAAACCTGTGTACCATCTCCGAGCACTGATCAAGTCGACCAAGAGTAAACAGAGCTGGCCAGTGTACAGTAAATTAGACAGGCGGTATATGTAGGTCGTCTTGTCAGAGCCAGCATGGTGTGGTTGTTCCCCTGTGATTATAAACGCAAAGTGAATCGCAGCTTTTTTCTTTAGGATTCGCCAGTCACTATTTTGAACACACAGCCTGGAGTGAGGGGTCCGAATCATCGGTTGGCGTAGGGATGATTGGGTCCTGGAACACCATGAATGATTCGATTGGGCACTCTCTCTCTCTCTCTCTCTCTCTCTCTCTCTCTCTCTCTCTCTCTCTCTCTCTCTCTCTCGCACGCACGCACATGGGGATTATTTGTGTTTTGAACACAGAAACACAGGGATGATTAGACCTCTAAAACACAGGTGTATTCAGGGATGATTAGACCTCTAAAACACAGGTGTATTCAGGGATGATTAGACCTCTTAAACACAAGTGTACTCAGGGATGATTACTCCCCTAAAACACAGGTGTACTCAGGGATGATTAGACCCTTTAAACACAGATGTACTCAAGGATAATTAAACCCTTGAACCACAGGTGTACTCAGGTGATTGGCTTCTTTGTTCCCAATCTCAGAAACTAGGGTGGCTGTTTTTTATTTTTTTTTTGGGGGGGGGTAGAGAAAGGAGGGGTGAAAGAAGAATAGATGTGGAGGAAGGAAGTTATAGTTCGGAAATTGAAGAAATTTAGGAGGAGGTAAGAGAGGGCGGGCTAACCGCCTAGCTAAGCTAATAGTGTGTTAGGGTTGTGTCATGGGTTAGTTATTGTCTGTCGACACAGGCACTAGACATCCTGCCCTGTTCCATATATGGGTGTTTTGAGGGCCTTATTTCATATTCCGCCGACCCTACTGGCGGATGCTGGTCTAGGGAGGTCTATTGCCTGGCCGTATAGATCGGGGGTGGTAATGGACATTTTGAGATTTGGTAACTTTTTGGGAACCATGTATGGTTGTTGCCGTTATCTGGTGGGAGTCTTTGAAGTTCTTGCTCTGATCGTTCTATCTTTTGCCAGACACTGCTGGCCAGGGTGTGCAGCTGCTGGTTGATGGGTTTTATTCTCAGGTCTCTATGTATCTCGGCTATAGTTCTGGTGAAGGGGTATCTTTCACCTGTGACGAATCATAGGGCTTCATTTTGGACCACCTGTAATTTTAATATTTGAGTGGTGCTCATAATATGAAGAGGTACTGCTGGGTAAGTTAATATCGGAATGATAAATTATGTCACCAGGCGGAGTTTTATTTTCTCAGGAAGCGCTTTAAAGCGGTATAGTTATCTCCGCTCTCTTCTTGCCTTTTCCTTCCTGGTGTGGACATGATGGGAGTAACCTGTCGTGGATATATGCAGGCCCAGGAGGGGCCTCTGCTTTTGTATTCTATCTGGGCAGTGTTGGTAACTAATGGATGGGTTTTCCTTCTGCATAAGGGTATCACTGTGAACTTCGGGAAACTGGTTTGGATTTTCCATTGTTTTTCGTAATTATTTACCCTTTCTAATTCCCGCCTGGTGTTGTCGACCTGTAACGCTCGCGTTACCTATTCTAGTGGGAGGCGGGGTGTCACTTGTGTAGATAATATTTAGAGTGGGAGAGAGGACGCTGCCCTGAGGGACTCCGCTCATGAGTGGGAAGGTCTCTCCTGTGTGTTGTCCCACCCCCAGACTGGCATTTCTGCCGTCAAGAAAGTTGCAAAGCAGCTTTTCAATGTTGGCGGGAAGTCCGAGTTGGAGGATCTTATATTTTAGAGTTTAGACCGTCACGCCAGAATTTGCCAAATGCCTTCGGTACATCCCGGAGAGTTAGATTACATTGTCTACCACTCGCCGCGGCTCTGGCTATCGCTATTGTGGTGGACTTCCTTTTCCTGAACCCGAATTGTCTGCAGTTGACTGTTGGTTGTTTCCAGGTGATTTGTGGGTGGTGAGGTGCGGGGGGGGGGGGGGTGGTGAAGTGCAGGGGGAGGAAGGGGGCGGGTGGTGAGGTGCAGGGGGAGGAAGGGGGCGGGTGGTGAAGTGCAGGGGAGGAAGGGGGCGGGTGGTGAAGTGCAGGGGAAGGAAGGGCGGGTGGTGTGTGTGGGGGGGATAGTTCGTCACCTGCGGGTATGAACGGAACTTGTCCATCTTGATGCCACAAAAACAAAACATGCTCTCGCCTCCCCCTCCTCTTCTCCCTCTTCCTCCTCTTCCCCCTCCTCCTCATGCTCCTCTTCCCCCTCCTCCTCTTCTCCCTCCTCTTCTTCCCCCTCCTCCTCTTCTCCCTCCTCCTCCTCCTCCTCCTCCTCTTCGTCCTCCTCCTGCTCCTCCTCTTCGTCGGTTTAACTAGATCGTACTTTTAATGGGTGTGGTTACCTTGTTCTCCGGTGTTTATTGCCCGCTCTAAATTTGGTTCTTGTTCTGGGTCTCTATGTTGTTGTTCTTCATCGTGTTCTTATTCTCTGTTTTGTTCTTGTTCTCAAAATTGTTCCTGTTCTCAATCGTGTTCTTGGTCTCCGTTTTATTGTTCTTTATTGTGTTCTTGTTCTCAATCTTACTGTGTTCTTTAATCTCTTGTTCTCTCTATACTGTTGTCTTGTTCTCTCCCCCTCCCTCCATGTGGTCTTTCCTCTTCTTGGTCTCTGCTTACTCCTTCATTATCTCTACTTTTCTCTTGTTTTCTATCTACTATGTTCTCTCTATTTAACTTCTCCAACTCCCCTCCCATCTCTTCCTTCCCTTCCTCTTCCCTCTTCTTCTCTCCCCCTCCATTCTCTTCCTTCCCTCCCCTCCATTCTCTTCCTTCCTTCCCTCCCTCTTCCCTTCCTTTCTCATTTTTTTTTCCTTTCCCCATCCCTTTCATTCTCGCCTCTTCCCTCCCCTTTCTCCCTACCCTTACTTTCTCCCTTCCCTTACTTTCTCCCTTCCCTTTCCCTTCCCTCCCTCCCTTCCCTTCCCATCCCCTTCCTCCATTCCCATTCCTCTTTGATATCATTCTGTATACTATTTTTGTTTTTCCTTTTTCTCTACCATTTCCATAATCGTCAAATCTTCCCAATTTCTTCTCGTCATTGTTTATACCACTGTGTCCACACGCTCACTCCACCTCCTTCCGTGGAGTGGTTGTCTGACCATTGAGGAAGCTGGGTGGTGGTTGTTGTGGTATTGGCGGTAGGTGATTGTGGTCGGTGGTGATCGTCGTACTGTAGTAGGTGGTGATGGTGGTCGTATTGATATTATTGGTGGTAGGTGATTGTGGTCGGTGGTGATCGTCGTACTGTAGTAGGTGGTGATGGTGGTCGTATTGATATTATTGGTGGTAGGTGATTGTGGTCGGTGGTGATCGTCGTACTGTAGGTGGTGATGGTGGTCGTATTGATATTGGTGGTGGTGGTAGGTAGGTAGTAGTGGTGATGCTGGTCGTTGTACTGGTGGTAGGTATTCGTTTAGTAAGGCGAACTTCTCCCATAACATTAGCTCAGTAACACACGATAATTGCATAGCTGTTTCTTCCTCTTTATTCTAGAAGTAATTTTGCTTTATTATATCCTATGCGCTTAATGTAGTTCAAATAAAATGGAAAAATAAAGATATATATAAAGAATAATTACGTTGACAATAGAGAAATACAGGTGTTAGGTTAGGTTTATAGTGATCTCGGTGTGGCGGCCAGGAAATAAGACATCAGTGAGACAGCAAGGAAAATTTTGTCTAGATTTCTCAGCCTGACGTCAAGGAAAAAACTACAATTCTCAGCCTGACGTCAAGGATGAAACTAAAATTCTCAGCGTGACGCCAAGTAAAAAAAAAAAAAAAAACTTGTCAGGTCTGAGAGATTTTTCTACCCGAGATGGTTGTGGCGACGACCGTAGACTGTGCTATCGATTCTTACGAGGGAGACCCGAGGCTTAAGTGGATTTATCTGGTGTTTTTTTTTATTTTTTTATTTTTACGACGACGACGAAATATTCTGTCATTGCTGAACTCTTGATGGCCAGGTGTTAGGTGGATCTTGAAGTTTGAATTGACAATTAAGTGGATCGTGAACTCGTGACAACTGAAACTTCATGACAGTCACTGTAGGTCATGATAGGCTCGTAACATAACAGCCCCTCAAGAGTGACACCTTACCATGCATGACCTTCAAGTACATAGAATATTATTAGAGGTTCGGCGTTATGGCTACTTCAGTGTTGCATTATATAATACTGTGTACACCTCCACCCACCCCTCGGCCACACGGGGATAGACAGAGGGTGACGTATTTTTCTGAGGTTTGGACATATTTAGGTGTATTTGGACATTTGTGGGTCCTATTTGGTCATATTTGGGTATATTTGATTTTTTTTTTACATATTTGGAAATACTGAAACATTTTTGGGAATATTTGGGCATTTTTTATTTAATTTGGACATGTTTGGACGTATTTGAATTGAGGCGAGTGAGGAATCGCGTGAAGCTATTTCCGGAAGTTTGATTCAAGTTCATGGAAGAGCCCAGCCCAGCCACCGGACGGAAGAATGGCATTTACACGTGTTCTGTGGCTTTACTTACTGAAGGATCGCCCCGGGGGAAGGTCATGGGAAGGTTGTGCTGTATGTAACACAATACAGTAATTGTTCTCTTCAATACACACCTGTACAACACAACATCCTGGTGTAACTTATTAGAATAGAAAAGAAGAAGAATAAGAACAAGATGATGATGATAATGGCTATACAAAAGCTTCTTCACCCACATCATCTTCTCGAAGGTGTTACCGAGAGGAATGATGCCTCGTTACCTTGGCTTGGTAATGGGTAGGTGACTTGAGCTTAGCGGAGGGGGAAGGGAATGGGTGACGAGTGGCTCCTTCTGTACAATGGTTTATCTATACACCTGACATACACCTGGAGTCCTGTGTGTGTGTGTGTGTGTGTGTGTACCTGTTATTGGCCGGAGGGAACGATTATCCGTCTGGAGAAATAACGTAGAAGACACAACGTTAATGACGATGATGATGAGTGCAGGGGAGAAGGATAGGCGATTGATGACGGGGATGATGCGTGTGAAAGATAAACGAGGGAATAGATTCGAGGATAAAATACAGAGATAACGAGGAACCTGAGACTTCTTGCGGGGTTAAAAAACAACCTCACACAGTATCCCCCAAAGTGTGTTTTGAAGCAGGGAAACTAACTGTCTTATTTTGGTTATTATTAGTTGTAGAAACGAGGACCCGATACACGTGTTTATAGACCTTTAACATAATATCAAATTAATGAGAGCCCTGTAGAAGGAAGCGTGTGTTGAGGGCCCCGGCTCCACGTACAGTCGCTTGCTGGCGGTATAGTATTGACGGCCTAATGTCGTCAACCACCAGCCCCGCCCGCGTCTCTTCTCCCTCTGTGCGTATGGGGGAGGGGGGTGCGTTTGTGTGACATGTTGAAGTGTTTGTGTGGCGGGGTGTGTGTATGTATGTATGTTTGTGTGTGTGTGTATGTATGTATGTATGTGTGTGTGTGTGTGTGTGTGTGGCAGCGGGGTGTGTGTGTGGAGGGTTTGTGTGTGTGTGGCAGCGGTGTGTGTGTGTGTGGGGGCAGCGGTGTGTGTAAAGGGTTTGTTTGTGTGTGTGAAGGGTTTGTTTGTGTGTGTGTGGAGAGTTTGTGTGTTTAGGGGGGGGGGTGTGTCAATTCGTCCTTCCGTCTATCCATTTAACCGTTTATCCGTCTGTTTATCTATCCATTAGTCGGTACATCCATCCATCCATCCATCAATCCGTCCGTACATACATCTATCCGTCCGTACATACATCTAGCCATCTTACCGTCCGTACATCTAGCCATCTATCCGCCCGTCTGTACATCTATCTATCTATCCGTCCGTACATCTATCCATCCGTCCGTCCGTCTGAGATTACTTGGCAGCACTGTTGGAGCCCCTTAATACTCGGCTCTCTCTCGGGGTCAACTTAACTTTATCAGGCCACCGGGAGAGAATTCTTGAAGTGGGCTGAGTTGGTGTGTCTCGGAATGTATTGGAGTGTGTTAGAGTGTGTGGGAATACGTCGGGGTGTGTTGGAATGTGTCGGAGAGTTGTGGGAATACGTCGGGGTGTGTTGGAATGTGTGTGAGTGGGTTGAAATGTGCTGGAGTATGTTGGAATGTGTTGAAATGTGCTGGTGTGTTGGAGTTTCTCGAAATGTGTTGGGATGTGTTAGAGTGCGTGGGAAAGTACTGAAGTTTGTTGGAATGTGTCATACCCATCACCACCATCCCTACCCATCACCCCCATCCCTACCCATGCCCCCCATCCCTACCCATCCCCCCCATCCCTACCCATGCCCCCCATCCCTACCCATCCCCCTTTCCCTACCCATCACCCTTCCCCCTTTCTCCACCCACCAACTTTCCCCACCAACTTTCCCCACCACCACCACCAAGACCTCGAGCTAGAAGGCTGATGACCGGGGATACATCGCGTGTTCGACATTAAGAGACACACATAATTTGATCACCACCGTACTGTAAGGCGACACTTGAGTTCATAAGGCGATTAATCCAAATCTTGAGTGGCTCTTTTTAACTTAGGCAGCACAGCATGTTTGGGGAGGATTATGAAACTCAATATATACGTCCGTGGTTAAGGTGGATAATACGTGGTTAAGGTAGATAATACGTGGTTAAGGTGGATAATACGTGGTTAAGGTGGAGAATACGTGGTTAAGGTGGATAATACGTGGTTAAGGTGGTAATACGTGTTAGGTGATAATACGTGGTTAGGTGATATACGTGGTAGTGGATAATCGTGTTAAGTGGATACGTGGTGAGATAATACGTGGTTAAGGTGGATAATACGTGGTTAAGGTGGATAATACGTGGTTAAGGTGGATAATACGTGGTTAAGGTGGATAATACGTGGTTAAGGTGGATAATACGTGGTTAAGGTGGATAATACGTGGTTAAGGTGGATAATACGTGTGGGTGTTCTTAACATTTTGGAGGACGATGACTTAACCCCCTGGTCAATGATTTAACCCCTGGAGGACGATGACTTAACCAATTGAGGTCAATGATTTAACCTCCTGAGGTCAATGATTTAACCCCTGGAGGACGATGACTTACACCATCAAGACGATATCTTTACCCCTTGAGGTCGACGATGACTTAACCCCTTGAGGACGATGACTGTCCCTGGAGAACGATGACAACCCTTTGAGGACGATTACTTTACTTCTGGGGGACGATAACTATCATTGAAGGACGATGATTTAACCCTTTGAGGACGATTACTTTAACCATGGAGGACGATGACTTATACCTCTTGACTGTCGTGTCATCGTAATCATAGGAATAGGTCATCGTATTAAACCTATACATAGAGTGCTAAGACATTGTATTGACCTGACCTGACCTAACAACTACTACTATTATTACCATTACCTACCAATCACCATCATCTACCACACCTACCACCACCATCAACTACTACCATTATCACTACTACTGGTTACCTTTATCTACCACAACCACCTACCACATAATGTCCACATCTACCACTATCACCGCTACTAGTCACCATCGACCATCACTTACCACAACTTCCACCACCATCTACCACAACTACCACCACCACAACTATGAACAACCACTACATTTCTGCTTCCGCTGTTACAAGACTAGGAGGCAGGAGGAGGAAGAAGACAGTTAGGGAGGAGGAAGGTAGTGAGGTGAGGGGGAGGAAGACAGTGAGGTGAGCTGAGGAGGAGGAAGACGGTGAGGTAGGAGGAGGAGGAAGACGGTGAGGGGAGGGAGGAGGAAGACGGTGAGGGGAGGGAGGAGGAGGAAGACGGTGAGGGGAGGGAGGAGGAGGAAGAAGACGGTGAGGGGAGGGAGGAGGAGGAAGACGGTGAGGGGAGGGAGGAGGAGGAAGACGGTGAGGTAGGAGGAGGAAGAAGACGGTGAGGGGAGGGAGGAGGAGGAAGACGGTGAGGTAGGAGGAGGAGGAAGACGGTGAGGTAGGAGGAGGAAGAAGACGGTGAGGGGAAGGGAGGGAGGAGGAAGGTAGTGAGGGGATGGGAAGGGGAGGAGGACAGTGAAGTGAGGGAAGGGGAGGAGGACAGTGAGGTGAGGAGGGGGAGGAGGAGAAAGACGGTGAGGTGAGGGAGGAGGAGTGTGGAGCCGGTAGCCTAGACAAAAGGTAAGAGTTCCTTGGTCGATACTACTTCAGAAACGTTAATTTTCCTTCCAGTTATCCTATATTCCTTCAATTTATCCTATATTCCTTCCATTTATCCTATATTCCTTCCAGTTATCCTATATTCCTTCTATTTATCCTATATTCCTTCTATTTATCCTATATTCCTTCCATTTATCCTATATTCCTTCCAGTTATCCTATATTCCTTCAATTTATCCTATATTCCTTCTATTTATCCTATATTCCTTCAATTTATCCTATATTCCTTGCACTTATCCCATATTCCTTCTATTTATCTTATATTCCTTCCATTTATCCTATATTCCTTCAATTTATCCTATATTCCTTCTATTTATCCTATATTCCTTCCATTTATCCTATATTCCTTCAATTTATCCTATATTCCTTCCATTTATCCTATATTCCTTCAATTTATCCTATATTCCTTCTATTTATCCTATATTCCTTCCATTTATCCTATTCCTTCAATTTATCCTATATTCCTTCCATTTATCCTATATTCCTTCAATTTATCTTATATTCCTTCCATTTATCCTATATTCCTTCAATTTATCCTATATTCCTTCTATTTATCCTATATTCCTTCCATTTATCCCATTTTCCTTCAATTTATCCTATATTCCTTCCATTTATCCTATATTCCTTCAATTTATCTTATATTCCTTCCATTTATCCTATATTCCTTCAATTTATCCTATATTCCTTCTATTTATCCTACATTCCTTCCATTTATCCTATATTCCTTGCACTTATCCCATATTCCTTCTATTTATCTTATATTCCTTCCATTTATCCCATATTCCTTCTATTTATCCTATATTCCTTGCACTTATCCCATATTCCTTCTATTTATCTTATATTCCTTCCATTTATCCTATATTCCTTCAATTTATCCTATATTCCTTCTATTTATCCTACATTCCTTCCATTTATCCTATATTCCTTGCACTTATCCCATATTCCTTCTATTTATCCTATATTCCTTCCATTTATCCTATATTCCTTCAATTTATCTTATATTCCTTCCATTTATCCTATATTCCTTCAATTTATCCTATATTCCTTCTATTTATCCTACATTCCTTCCATTTATCCTATATTCCTTGCACTTATCCCATATTCCTTCTATTTATCTTATATTCCTTCCATTTATCCCATATTCCTTCTATTTATCCTATATTCCTTGCACTTATCCCATATTCCTTCTATTTATCTTATATTCCTTCCATTTATCCTATATTCCTTCAATTTATCCTATATTCCTTCTATTTATCCTACATTCCTTCCATTTATCCTATATTCCTTGCACTTATCCCATATTCCTTCTATTTATCCTATATTCCTTCCATTTATCCTATATTCCTTCAATTTATCCTATATTCCTTCAATTTATCCTATATTCCTTCTATTTATCTTATATTCCTTCCATTTATCCCATTTTCCTTCATTCTATCATTTGTCCAATTTTACTTCATTCATTTTTATTGCTGCTGTTATTCTTACCCTGCCATACTCCCTTCATTCATTCAGTTATTAATTTTTTTTAATTCCACGTTGTTATTGCACCTACGCTGTCTTCCCCTCCTTTATCTATTCTCTTCATTATTCACTATTTTCCTCACGCCCTGTCATTACCTTTCCTTTAATTGTTGTTTTTCTTATTCACAATTTATACTCTCTCTCTCTCTCTCTCTCTCTCTCTCTCTCTCTCTCTCTCTCTCTCTCTCTCTCTCTCTCTCTCTCTCTCTTTTCCCCATTTTCTCCCCTCTCCTCTATACCCTCTTTCTCAACTACATTTCCCATTCCTTCTCTCCCTCCCCATTCCCTCCCTCCCGCCCTCCCTCCCTCCCACTGGATACTCGTACCCTCTTCCTCAAGAGTCTTGCATCACCAGTACTTCAACCAGCTCCTCCCCTACACGTCTACACCCACCTACACCACTACACCCACCTACACCACTACACCCACCTACACACTACACTCACCTACACACCCACCTACATGTCTACACACCCACCTACACCTTACACCCACCTACACACTACACCCACCTACACACTACACCCACCTACACACCCACCTACACCTATACACCCACCTACACGCCCACCTACACCTATACACCCACCTACACCTATACACCCACC
The DNA here is from genome assembly GCA_958450375.1 of Homarus gammarus. Taxonomy (NCBI): domain Eukaryota; kingdom Metazoa; phylum Arthropoda; class Malacostraca; order Decapoda; family Nephropidae; genus Homarus; species Homarus gammarus. Next base: position 1,629,789 of record CAUDMG010000277.1, read on the forward strand.
TACACACTACACCCACCTACACACCCACCTACACCTATACACCCACCTACACGCCCACCTACACCTATACACCCACCTACACCTATACACCCACCTACACACTACACCCACCTACACACCCACCTATACACCCACCTACACGCCCACCTACACCTATACACCCACCTACACGCCCACCTACACCTATACACCCACCTACACCTATACACCCACCTACACACTACACCCACCTACACACCCACCTACACCTTACACCCACCTACACCTTACACCCACCTACACACTACACCCACCTACACACTACACTCACCTACACACTACACTCACCTACACACCCACCTACACCTTACACCCACCTACACCTTACACCCACCTACACACTACACCCACCTACACCTTACACCCACCTACACACTACACCCACCTACACACTACACTCACCTACACACTACACCCACCTACACACCCACCTACACCTTACACCCACCTACACCTTACACCCACCTACACACTACACCCACCTACACACTACACTCACCTACACACTACACTCACCTACACACCCACCTACACCTTACACCCACCTACACCTTACACCCACCTACACACTACACCCACCTACACACTACACTCACCTACACACTACACCCACCTACACACCCACCTACACCTTACACCCACCTACACCTTACACCCACCTACACACTACACCCACCTACACACTACACTCACCTACACACTACACTCACCTACACACCCACCTACACCTTACACCCACCTACACCTTACACCCACCTACACACTACACTCACCTACACACTACACTCACCTACACACTACACTCACCTACACACCCACCTACACCTTACACCCACCTACACCTTACACCCACCTACACACTACACCCACCTACACACTACACTCACCTACACGCCCACCTACACACTACACTCACCTACACGCCCACCTACACACTACACTCACCTACACACTACACTCACCTACACGCCCACCTACACTCACGTACACACTCACCTACACCTCTACACCTACATACATTCTTCTCCACAGCCATCTACACTCTTCCACACCCTCCCCCACCTTCCCTACACCCGTCTACACTCTTGCACACCCTCCTCCACCTTCCCTACACCCGTCTACACTCTTCCACACCCTCCCCCACCTTCCCTACACCCGTCTACACTCTTGCACACCCTCCTCCACCTTCCCTACACCCGTCTACACTCTTCCACACCCTCCCCCACCTTCCCTACACCCGTCTACACTCTTGCACACCCTCCTCCACCTTCCCTACACTCTCTACACTCTTCCACACCCTCCTCCACCTCTCCTACACCCGTCTACACTCTTGCACACCCTCCTCCACCTTCCCTACACTCCCTACACCTGCCAAAGCTCCCAGTTTTTATTCCCAACGTTCCCAGCACCCAGCCCCAGCCCCAGCCCCAGCACCCAGCCCCAGCCCCAGCACCCAGCCCCAGCACCCAGCCCCAGCCCCAGCACCCAGCCCCAGCCCCAGCCCCAGCACCCAGCCCCAGCCCCAGCACCCAGCCCCAGCCCCAGCACCCAGCCCCAGCCCCAGCACCCAGCCCCAGCACCCAGCACCCAGCCCCAGCACCCAGCCCCAGTCCCAGCACCCAGCCCCAGTCCCAGCACCCAGCCCCAGCCCCAGCACCCAGCCCCAGCACCCAGCACCCAGTCCCAGCACCCAGCCCCAGCACCCAGCCCCAGCCCCAGCACCCAGCACTCAGCCCCAGCATTCCCAGTACCCAGGTCATTGCCCCCTCCCACAGTGAGTTCCAGAGGCTACCCTACCCACTACCACTCCCTTCCTTGCCCCCTTCCACAGTGAGTTCCAGAGGCTACCCTACCCACTACCACTCCCTTCCTTGCCCCCTTCCACAACCCAAACACCTTATTCCTCCTCTTCCTCCACCTCCCTCCTTTATCCACTGGTCTCTTTCCCACTTACCTCCGCTACCCGCGCTCACCCCCTCCTCTCCCCCCCACCCCCCTCCGCTCTTCCCTCCTTCTCTCATCTACCTACACTCCACTCCCTCCCCCCCCCCTTCTTCCCTCCCCTTCCCCTCCCAGGCTCACCTCCCCTTCCCCTCCCAGGCTCACCTCTCACACACATCCCACCATCCACGATGAGCCCGTTCATTTTCCCCCTCCCAATGCCAGTACCTCTGTCACTCCACTCTCCCTCCCTCCCTCCCTCCTCCAGTATCTTTGTTACTCCACTCTCCCTCCTTCTTTCCCTCCCTCCCTCCCTCCTTCTTTCCCTTCCTCCCTCCCTCCCTCCTTCTTTCCCTCCCTCCCTCCTTTCCCTCCCTCCTTCCCTCTCCGCCACACCTGCACCCATACCCCCTTCAGCTCACTAACCTGCCTCGAACAAATCCCCCCTCACCCTCCCCACCCTCCCCACCCATCACCAACGCCACCCTCCTCCACCTCCAGCACCAACAGTACTTGCCGCCCTCGAGCAAGTTGATTCTGTAACTGTGCTTGGATTTTTGCCTTGGGTACGTATATATTACAGGCTTCGTGTGTGTGTGTCTGAGGTTCGTGTGTGTTTGAAGTGTGTGTGTATCTGTGTACGCGTACCTACACCCCCCACATCCAACAAAATCCCGTAATCCGTCATAAAGAAGGACAACCAAACATCCCAACACTATATACAGTACACCATCACATCGGCCACCCCGTGTAAGGTCTGGGAAACGGCGTCGAATATGAGGCAATTAAGTAGTAGATGTTTATTGGAGTCGTTACCAGGAGAATTACAGTTGCAGTCTGGCTGGCTCATTAGAGATAACCGGCCGAATATTAACACAGGGAGGGACCCGTGGAGTGAGAGGGCTCGGTGCTCCTGCTGTAGTGATGACGGTTGTGGTGTAGGAGGGAGGGAGGGTGGTGGTGGTGTGGGAGGGAGGGCTGTGCTGGTGTGCGAGGGAGGGAGGACTGTGGTGGTGTGGGAGAGAGGGAGGACTGTGGTGGTGTGGGAGAGAGGGAGGACTGTGGTGGTGTGGGAGAGAGGGAGGACTGTGGTGGTGTGGGAGAGAGGGAGGGTGGTGGTGGTGTGGGAGAGAGGGAGGACTGTGCTGGTGTGGGAGAGAGGGAGGACTGTGCTGGTGTGGGAGAGAGGGAGGACTGTGCTGGTGTGGGAGAGAGGGAGGACTGTGGTGGTGTGGGAGAGAGGGAGGACTGTGGTGGTGTAGGAGAGAGGGAGGACTGTGGTGGTGTGGGAGAGAGGGAGGACTGGTGGTGGTGTGGGAGAGAGGGAGGACTGGTGGTGGTGGGGAGGGAGGACTGTGGTGGTGTGGAGAGGAGACTGTGGTGGTGTGGAGAGGAGACTGGTGGTGTGGGAGAGGGAGGACTGTGGTGGTGTGGAGAGGGGAGGACTGTGGTGGTGGGAGAGGGGAGGACTGTGGTGGTGTTGGAGAGAGGGAGGACTGTGGTGGTGTGGGAGAGGGGGAGGACTGGTGGTGGTGGGGAGAGGGAGACTGTGGTGGTGTGGGAGAGGAGGACTGTGGTGGTGTGGAGAGGGGAGGACTGTGGTGGTGTGGGAGAGAGGGAGGACTGTGGTGGTGTGGGAGAGAGGGAGGACTGTGGTGGTGTAGGAGAGAGGGAGGACTGTGGTGGTGTGGGAGAGAGGGAGGACTGTGGTGGTGTGGGAGAGAGGGAGGACTGTGGTGGTGTGGGAGAGGGGGAGGACTGTGGTGGTGTGGGAGAGGGGGAGGACTGTGGTGGTGTGGGAGAGAGGGAGGACTGTGCTGGTGTAGGAGAGAGGGAGGACTGTGGTGGTGTGGGAGAGAGGGAGGACTGTGGTGGTGTGGGAGAGAGGGGGGGAGGAGGACTCTGCCTGGGTTGTGGTGTACAGGACACGTAAGACAGAGAGAAACTTCCCAAAACAGTATCATGTCATCTTAAGTCACTGAACTGATTCCCTCAATAGAGACCTAACATCCGTGTGTGTGTGTGTTTGTCTGTCTGTCTGCTTGTGTAAGTGTGTGTCTGTATGTGAGTGTGTGTGTATGGGTGAGCGTGTACGCGTGTCTTGAGGGTGTGTATGAATGAGTGAGAATCTGAGAGTGTGTGTGTGTGTATGGGTGAGTTAGAATGTGTGTGTGCATGTGTGTATGGGTGTGTGTGTGTGTGTGTGTGTGTGTGTGATCTCCGAGACGGCACACCATAGGAGTGAATGCGGAAGTTCTCATCATCTCACACAAGGAGGATTAGGAAATCTGAATACATTTGGGGGGAGTTTAACAAATGGGTTTATGCAGATATATGCCCGACAACGTCATGGGGAGAAGGGAGGGGAGGGGAAGGGGAGATTAGAGGTAGATATTTCTTACTTATAAATTAGTTAAGAGCAGCTTTTGAGTCCTTCTAAATAAATTGATAATGAAGCAACAGCAGTTTAGAAATTTAAACTAATTTTAGATTATAAATGAATAAATCTTTCCATGCTGAGTGATTTTGGGATTTTATTACTGGAGTTGGATTTTGTAATGTTAGTTTGCACCAGATTTGTTGTTATCGAATTTTCTTCCATTACATTTTTATTCAATTACTCTTTTTTTTCTTTCCTTTTTTAAGCTGTTAATTTTTTTGGGGATTTTATATTATTTTTTTTTATTGAGGTTTTAAATACATTTTTCTCTTTAAAAATACAGTAATTGCATTTTTAATAAGATTTTAATTAAGTAACCTGCTGAATTTTTTTTGAAGTACACCAACTGAGAACGATTTTAAGTACACCTGGCGAATAATTTTAAGTAGACATGCTGAATAATTATAAGTAGATCTGCTGAATAATTTGAAGTATTTACATATTGAATGATGTTAAATCAGTAAATCTGGTGAATGATTTTCGGATTTTATTAGGCTGTGTTTCTGTGCCGTTTTTATCCCAATACTTGTTGTGTATGACCGTCAACTGCTTAACTTCTCTAGTCTGTTACAGGGCCTTCATCAAAACTCGTGGGGGGGGGGGGGGGACACACACAGCTATTTTTATTTATAAGTTATCGTTGAGTATGTTTTCAGCTAATGAGGTCAATGAGTGTATTGGTGTCAGGGTTATGATTGACTGTTGTTCCTCTGATTTTTCCCCATGGGTCTTCCTTCAATAGTTTCCGCCTCTCTTGACTTAACTGGTGGATGTTTTGTTGTTGTTTTGTTTTTGTTTTTTGGGGGAGGGAAGTGCGGGTTTATGAATGTTGTTAAAATGGTCCACTTCTCGGTCATCCGTGTTAGCTTTGACCTGATTTCCTTGTTAAATGTCATAGGTCACAGGAAAGGTGTGTTAGGTGAGGTGGGACTGGCCAGGGACAGGAAGGGTAATGAGGATAGATGAGCGAAAGAATGGTTAATGTGTCCGTAGACTGTGTGCGCGCGGTGGGGATAGATGAATAGGTAAATATATATCGATAGATGGATAGATAATATTGATTAATATTGATTTGAAGATAAAAATAGGATATGAGACTTACAGCACTGCCGTGTACTGTATACCTGCTGCCATGATCATGTTTACTCTATACTTAGTGAAGTTCTCCTCCCTAGCAGCACCTGAAGCCGTCGACGGTGGTGTAGCTGTGCATCTTTATCTCAACCTCATTTCGAGCTCACAGCGACCTCGTTTCTGTCACCGCTTGACCTATAGTGTTGATGGTCGCTTGATATGAACCAACACCTGCCTCAGGGTAGACTGGCTGGTAGACACAGGAGCTGGGTAGTGGGCGGTGTGTTGTTGCTTCGGCGAACAAGAAGTTATTGGGTAGCTACCGTGTGTCTGCCTGTGTATTCGAACAAAGTGTCCCTCGTTTGTGAACAAGATAGATAGGTGAGGAAGGGTGGGAAAAAGATTGAGTATAAACACAACATATAACGGCCAAGAAGTGTCATCCCTCACTCCTCGAAGACATTGCCAGTTAGAATATACTGTAGATTCTGTTTCCCATAAGAACTGATGTAAACTACAGTGTATATATATATATATATATATATATATATATATATATATATATATATATATATATATATATATGCTGATAACCACCAGGAAAGAAGAAAACACGAAGTTCCCAAGCGCTGGTGGTTATCAGCATATACCTAGATCACGCGCACCTACAGTGATTTACTTGCATATATATATATATATATATATATATATATATATATATATATATATATATATATATATATGTAATATTCAGAAATTTCAGAGTAATTTCGAATGCCCCGCCATTAGCGGTACTGAGCGTTCAAGGTCGTCTGAGGGAAGAGAGCGCTCCCCGCACATAGTGGGAGATTGCGGAACTAGGCCTATATGATATTAAATGTAATTTACCGGATTAATAATGATGCGATTCATGAAGTTAAGGGACTATTATTGAATTTGAAATTATTATAGATCGTTTAGCAGTCTGAATAATGTTAAAGGGTGTCCCAAGGAGTTATTAGTTAGGCGGAAAATAGGTCACGTAGGCCTAAGCTAACGCCTTGAGAGGACACGAGGCGGCCTCTCTCTCAGTCCCGGATAGCACTCACACAAACAAGACGTCTCTGCGCGTCTGTCCCAGAAATAGTCACGTGGCCTAGTCACCTGTGCTGAAATATTGCAGTATAACAAGTAAGTCTCATTCGATCTCAGACAGGGTTAGATAGGGCAGTGATAAAGTAAACTAGAGCTAACAGTGAGTTCATTTCAGGGTTTCCGTGAGAACCCACTTGACTGAAGTTGACTGGAGTTGACCTGAGATTGACTGCCGTTTGAGACTGCCGTTGAGGATTGAGGGTGGCGATTGTCGCCATTGGACCGATCAAAGTAGGCCTGTCACTGTTTAGCGGGGTAGCAAAGGATCTCTTGAGTGAACGAGTGCTCCCGACAACTAAACGACACGGGACGCTAAAGCTTCTCTCAACTGTACAAGGTCTGATTGGCTCACTCCCGTCCGCTTTATGGACGCACTGGGAGTACACTGAGGCTATCTGAGTAGACTAATGGTCACACACTGAGACCGTGAGTCTAGGTCTCTAGGAGATACCTGGAGGAACATTTTCCCTCCCTTATTACGGGTGTAGTTTAATAGTTTCTAGATAATTTTGATAATATTGTTTTGAATGTTTGTGCCATCAAGTGGAACCAGAGTGATACTGTGATTTGATTCTTTTAATGCCTCTGATTGTTCTTCATAATTCTGATCTCAGGTATAACCTTGTTCCCCAGAGTAGTGGTTAGGTTAGGTTAGGAAGTGTGCATCTGTTGGGGTGCTATAATTTTGTTGAGTGCCCTTAAGGCCTATTCATTGTAGAGTATTTAATTTCATGTTTTATTACCATTCCTCAGTGACATATAATTTTGTTGAGTGCCCTTAAGGCCTATTCATTGTAGAGTAGTTAATTAAAATTTTATGTACCTAAGTGACTGATATTATTGTGTGAAAGCCTTTAAGGCCTGTTTCATGTGTGCACGGAACAGTTCTTATTACTTCAAATTTATTGTTGCCTGAGGTTCTAATAATTTTTATATCATGTATAACTTTTATTCCCCAGAGTAGTGTTTTAAGTTCAAGTTAAGAGGTGCGCATATTGGTGTACCATTATTGGATTGTGTTTGTAGTGTTGGAGGGAATATAAGTGTCTAAATGTAACAGTGTGTCTCATTCATCCCAGTCACAGATGCTATCCTTCCACGGGTCACGGACAATTTATTTTGTTTAGTAGTTTTAAGTGTTCTTGTGCTGGTTCGGGATTTTTCTCAAAGGGGCGCTTCCACTGCCATTACCATCTATTAATTTTAAATAAACCCCAAGTCAAGTGAGAAATTAAAGTCCAGTAAATTCCGACCGGTTACAAATGGTAGCAGAGCGTAGTTAATTTTATTTCGTGACTGATAGTTCTGTGGTTGGGATAATGAACGCCATCATGTGTTGGTTAGTACTGGTAGGGATTGAACTCGCACTGATGCTCATCCTTGTGCCCGGACTGAGTTGGTTAGGCTTGACAGTAGAGATGTGTATGAGGAGGAAGAGAGACGACCGCGGGACCTTGGTACAGCTGAGAGAGGAGTTCCGAGACCTAAAGAGGGATTATCAAGCACAGGTAAACAGGTTCAAGTGGGAGTCTCAGGCACACATTCAACGGTTCAGGGAGGAAACAAGGGGTGAATGTCAGGCACACGTTCAGCAGTCAAGGAAGTGTGAGGTCCAAGTGGGAAATATAGGGGTACGTAAGTAGTTCAGAGAGGTTGATCGAGCCCTCCAGCTGAGAGACAAGACGAAGCCGACCGATTACAGTTTAGGGTGCATGGTAATGAGAAAAGGCAGGTTGTCGAGGGTGAGTTGGAGGAGTCGTGAGTAGGGCAGAGGGGATGGGAAAGATGGTTAGGTCAGAGATGTGCGTTGAGTAGTGGTTGCTGTCATGAGCGGGATTGAGTTGCTGTCATGAGCGGGATTGAGAGTACGGTTGTAATGTCCAGGGCCTCACTAATATGGACTGGTACATTGTCAGAGGGTTGGTCTGCCGGCATGAGGTTCGGAGACGTGGACTGAGTATTTTTTTGACACTGGTTCCTCTTAGCTCAAGGGCCAGGCAAAAGGAGAGAATGTTTGTTTTGGACTGTGTATTGTTTTGACACTGGTTCCTCTTAGTTCAAGGACCAGGCAAAAGGAGAGCATGTTTGCTTTGGACTGAGTATTGGTTTGACACTGGTTCCTCTTAGTTCAAGGGCCAGGCAAAGGAGAGCATGTTTGTTTGGGCTGGTATTAATTTTGACATTGGTTCTCTAGTTAAGGGCCAGGCAAAAGGGGAGCGTGATGTTCTGGTTGGTTATGAGTTGGGCTAGGAAGAAATGGGGAAGAAATGGAGTTGCTGGCTGCGAGTGGAATAGTACAGAGTTGAAGGTGGGTTCTAAGTTGTTCTCTCAGCACATGAGGGCAGTGCTGTTTTTCTTTAGGGGGGTCGAGTGTTAGCGGGAGAGAAAAGGAGAGAAGAGAAGACGGGAATGCTGCGTTTAGCAAAAGGGGCAAGATGCAGTTTCTTAGAACAAATTTTAGGGGGGTCGTATGAATGGTCTTCTCAGCACATGAGGACAGTGCTGTCTTTTTTTAGGGGGGTCGATTGTAATATTCAGAAATTTCAGAGTAATTTCGAATGCCCCGCCATTAGCGGTACTGAGCGTTCAAGGTCGTCTGAGGGAAGAGAGCGCTCCCCGCACATAGTGGGAGATTGCGGAACTAGGCCTATATGATATTAAATGTAATTTACCGGATTAATAATGATGCGATTCATGAAGTTAAGGGACTATTATTGAATTTGAAATTATTATAGATCGTTTAGCAGTCTGAATAATGTTAAAGGGTGTCCCAAGGAGTTATTAGTTAGGCGGAAAATAGGTCACGTAGGCCTAAGCTAACGCCTTGAGAGGACACGAGGCGGCCTCTCTCTCAGTCCCGGATAGCACTCACACAAACAAGACGTCTCTGCGCGTCTGTCCCAGAAATAGTCACGTGGCCTAGTCACCTGTGCTGAAATATTGCAGTATAACAAGTAAGTCTCATTCGATCTCAGACAGGGTTAGATAGGGCAGTGATAAAGTAAACTAGAGCTAACAGTGAGTTCATTTCAGGGTTTCCGTGAGAACCCACTTGACTGAAGTTGACTGGAGTTGACCTGAGATTGACTGCCGTTTGAGACTGCCGTTGAGGATTGAGGGTGGCGATTGTCGCCATTGGACCGATCAAAGTAGGCCTGTCACTGTTTAGCGGGGTAGCAAAGGATCTCTTGAGTGAACGAGTGCTCCCGACAACTAAACGACACGGGACGCTAAAGCTTCTCTCAACTGTACAAGGTCTGATTGGCTCACTCCCGTCCGCTTTATGGACGCACTGGGAGTACACTGAGGCTATCTGAGTAGACTAATGGTCACACACTGAGACCGTGAGTCTAGGTCTCTAGGAGATACCTGGAGGAACATTTTCCCTCCCTTATTACGGGTGTAGTTTAATAGTTTCTAGATAATTTTGATAATATTGTTTTGAATGTTTGTGCCATCAAGTGGAACCAGAGTGATACTGTGATTTGATTCTTTTAATGCCTCTGATTGTTCTTCATAATTCTGATCTCAGGTATAACCTTGTTCCCCAGAGTAGTGGTTAGGTTAGGTTAGGAAGTGTGCATCTGTTGGGGTGCTATAATTTTGTTGAGTGCCCTTAAGGCCTATTCATTGTAGAGTATTTAATTTCATGTTTATTACCATTCCTCAGTGACATGTAATTTTGTTGAGTGCCCTTAAGGCCTATTCATTGTAGAGTAGTTAATTTCTTTTTTTGGTACCTAAGTGACTGATATTATTGTGTGAAAGCCTTTAAGGCCTGTTTCATGTGTGCACGGAACAGTTCTTATTACTTCAAATTTATTGTTGCCTGAGGTTCTAATAATTTTTATATCATGTATAACTTTTATTCCCCAGAGTAGTGTTTTAAGTTCAAGTTAAGAGGTGCGCATATTGGTGTACCATTATTGGATTGTGTTTGTAGTGTTGGAGGGAATATAAGTGTCTAAATGTAACAGTGTGTCTCATTCATCCCAGTCACAGATGCTATCCTTCCACGGGTCACGGACAATTTATTTTGTTTAGTAGTTTTAAGTGTTCTTGTGCTGGTTCGGGATTTTTCTCAAAGGGGCGCTTCCACTGCCATTACCATCTATTAATTTTAAATAAACCCCAAGTCAAGTGAGAAATTAAAGTCCAGTAAATTCCGACCGGTTACAAATGGTAGCAGAGCGTAGTTAATTTTATTTCGTGACTGATAGTTCTGTGGTTGGGATAATGAACGCCATCATGTGTTGGTTAGTACTGGTAGGGATTGAACTCGCACTGATGCTCATCCTTGTGCCCGGACTGAGTTGGTTAGGCTTGACAGTAGAGATGTGTATGAGGAGGAAGAGAGACGACCGCGGGACCTTGGTACAGCTGAGAGAGGAGTTCCGAGACCTAAAGAGGGATTATCAAGCACAGGTAAACAGGTTCAAGTGGGAGTCTCAGGCACACATTCAACGGTTCAGGGAGGAAACAAGGGGTGAATGTCAGGCACACGTTCAGCAGTCAAGGAAGTGTGAGGTCCAAGTGGGAAATATAGGGGTACGTAAGTAGTTCAGAGAGGTTGATCGAGCCCTCCAGCTGAGAGACAAGACGAAGCCGACCGATTACAGTTTAGGGTGCATGGTAATGAGAAAAGGCAGGTTGTCGAGGGTGAGTTGGAGGAGTCGTGAGTAGGGCAGAGGGGATGGGAAAGATGGTTAGGTCAGAGATGTGCGTTGAGTAGTGGTTGCTGTCATGAGCGGGATTGAGTTGCTGTCATGAGCGGGATTGAGAGTACGGTTGTAATGTCCAGGGCCTCACTAATATGGACTGGTACATTGTCAGAGGGTTGGTCTGCCGGCATGAGGTTCGGAGACGTGGACTGAGTATTTTTTTGACACTGGTTCCTCTTAGCTCAAGGGCCAGGCAAAAGGAGAGAATGTTTGTTTTGGACTGTGTATTGTTTTGACACTGGTTCCTCTTAGTTCAAGGACCAGGCAAAAGGAGAGCATGTTTGCTTTGGACTGAGTATTGGTTTGACACTGGTTCCTCTTAGTTCAAGGGCCAGGCAAAGGAGAGCATGTTTGTTTGGGCTGGTATTAATTTTGACATTGGTTCTCTAGTTAAGGGCCAGGCAAAAGGGGAGCGTGATGTTCTGGTTGGTTATGAGTTGGGCTAGGAAGAAATGGGGAGAATGGAGTTGCTGGCTGCGAGTGGAATAGTACAGAGTTGAAGGTGGGGTCTAAGTTGTTCTCTCAGCACATGAGGGCAGTGCTGTTTTTCTTTAGGGGGGTCGAGTGTTAGCGGGAGAGAAAAGGAGAGAAGAGAAGACGGGAATGCTGCGTTTAGCAAAAGGGGCAAGATGCAGTTTCTTAGAACAAAATTTTAGGGGGGTCATATGTATGTTTTTCTCAGCACATGAGGACAGTGCTGTCTTTTTTTAGGGGGGTCGATTGTAATATTCAGAAATTTCAGAGTAATTTCGAATGCCCCGCCATTAGCGGTACTGAGCGTTCAAGGTCGTCTGAGGGAAGAGAGCGCTCCCCGCACATAGTGGGAGATTGCGGAACTAGGCCTATATGATATTAAATGTAATTTACCGGATTAATAATGATGCGATTCATGAAGTTAAGGGACTATTATTGAATTTGAAATTATTATAGATCGTTTAGCAGTCTGAATAATGTTAAAGGGTGTCCCAAGGAGTTATTAGTTAGGCGGAAAATAGGTCACGTAGGCCTAAGCTAACGCCTTGAGAGGACACGAGGCGGCCTCTCTCTCAGTCCCGGATAGCACTCACACAAACAAGACGTCTCTGCGCGTCTGTCCCAGAAATAGTCACGTGGCCTAGTCACCTGTGCTGAAATATTGCAGTATAACAAGTAAGTCTCATTCGATCTCAGACAGGGTTAGATAGGGCAGTGATAAAGTAAACTAGAGCTAACAGTGAGTTCATTTCAGGGTTTCCGTGAGAACCCACTTGACTGAAGTTGACTGGAGTTGACCTGAGATTGACTGCCGTTTGAGACTGCCGTTGAGGATTGAGGGTGGCGATTGTCGCCATTGGACCGATCAAAGTAGGCCTGTCACTGTTTAGCGGGGTAGCAAAGGATCTCTTGAGTGAACGAGTGCTCCCGACAACTAAACGACACGGGACGCTAAAGCTTCTCTCAACTGTACAAGGTCTGATTGGCTCACTCCCGTCCGCTTTATGGACGCACTGGGAGTACACTGAGGCTATCTGAGTAGACTAATGGTCACACACTGAGACCGTGAGTCTAGGTCTCTAGGAGATACCTGGAGGAACATTTTCCCTCCCTTATTACGGGTGTAATTTAATAGTTTCTAGATAATTTTGATAATATTGTTTTGAATGTTTGTGCCATCAAGTGGAACCAGAGTGATACTGTGATTTGATTCTTTTAATGCCTCTGATTGTTCTTCATAATTCTGATCTCAGGTATAACCTTGTTCCCCAGAGTAGTGGTTAGGTTAGGTTAGGAAGTGTGCATCTGTTGGGGTGCTATAATTTTGTTGAGTGCCCTTAAGGCCTATTCATTGTAGAGTATTTAATTTCATGTTTATTACCATTCCTCAGTGACATATAATTTTGTTGAGTGCCCTTAAGGCCTATTCATTGTAGAGTAGTTAATTTCTTTTTTTGGTACCTAAGTGACTGATATTATTGTGTGAAAGCCTTTAAGGCCTGTTTCATGTGTGCACGGAACAGTTCTTAATACTTCAAATTTATTGTTGCCTGAGGTTCTAATAATTTTTATATCATGTATAACTTTTATTCCCCAGAGTAGTGTTTTAAGTTCAAGTTAAGAGGTGCGCATACTGGTGTACCATTATTGGATTGTGTTTGTAGTGTTGGAGGGAATATAAGTGTCTAAATGTAACAGTGTGTCTCATTCATCCCAGTCACAGATGCTATCCTTCCACGGGTCACGGACAATTTATTTTGTTTAGTAGTTTTAAGTGTTCTTGTGCTGGTTCGGGATTTTTCTCAAAGGGGCGCTTCCACTGCCATTACCATCTATTAATTTTAAATAAACCCCAAGTCAAGTGAGAAATTAAAGTCCAGTAAATTCCGACCGGTTACATATATATATATATTATTTTGTCACTCGTTATAAAGTTGGGTTCAGTCAGTTCAGTGTCCGACTTTTCTGTCTTCATTCATGGATGTTTTTAGCGCGTGGGGGATTTTTTTTACTCGGGGAAGGATTAACGAAGCCGATAACGAATTCGTAATCTCTATTTGAGACCAGATATACGATATTGTTGGACGTGTGTAAGAACTATACTGTATATGTTGGGGAGTCGTTTTCTTAGCTATAGGCCTCCCAGATGAGCAAATCATATCCCAGGGTCACTACCCAAGAGAAAAAGCATTGGCTGAGAACACTATATAATCAAAACATGGAACACATCTTGATACGCTACAAATTCAACGCTCCCAGCCAACAGCCAATGATTACCTCTCTGGCAGACACTAAGCGATATGATTGGCTTGGCTGGGAGGATTACAGTTATATATGTTTCCTAAATGGTCTTGCTCATATACAGACGGAATAAGTGAATCAAATCATCGCGGTGGCTACTAAGGTAAAGGGATATGACGTGCAAGAATAGTTTGGATCTGTTGATGATATACTGTATAAAGGTGGTGATTCTTTTCTTGTGTGTTGATACAGAGAGAAGTGTTAGTGTGTGTGTGTGTGTGTGTGTGTGTGTTTTGCGCGAATATCCAGTGACAAAAACAAAATATTATTTGTTTTAATAATCATAACCAAAGATATATTGTTGATGGAGAGTGTAGGGGTGAGGGAGGGAGTGTTGGAGGTAGGGTGTGTGGTGTTGGTGGCGAGGGAGGGAGTGTTGGAGGTAGGGTGTGTGGTGTTGGTGGCGAGGGAGGGAGTGTTGGAGGTAGCGTTTGTTGAGTTGTTGGCGTGGGAGGCAATGTTGGAGATGCAGGACAACAGTGTTGGTGGAATGTGTTGAAGGTAGAGTATTGGAGGAAGAAGCAGTGTAAGAGGAAACAGTATTGGAGGAAGCATTGTATGAGGAGACAATGTTGGAGGAGACAGTGTTGGAGGTAGGGTATGGATGGTGTGTGTGTGTGTGTAGGCGTCCCCTAGTGGGTCATGATGGGTGAGAGGGAGAGATGAAGGAAAAAGAGAGAGAGAGAGGGAGAGAGGGGGGGGGGAGGGGGAGAGAGAGGGAGGGAGGGAGCTAACATGCAGTATTAAATCCTGCCCCTCCCTCCCTCCCTCCCGCCCGCCCCGACAGCCACCCTCAATGAATGTGCCAGCCCGGGGTTTATTAAAGCTGAACCTCCCACGCACAGAAAACCGCAACTTGGCAACAGCTTCGACGGGCCTAGTTCTGAACCACCACCACCACCTCCTCCTCCTCCTCTTCCTTTTCCTTACACAGGTCTGAATCTCTGAGGCGTTTTGTGTTTCCTCGGGTGTTTTGTTTTGTGTTCTTTTATTTAATTTTGTTTTGTGTGTTTCCTCGGGTGTTTTGTTTTGTGTTCTTGTGTGTGATTTTGTTTAGTGTTGTGTTCGGTATTTTGTTTTGTGTTTTTTCTTCTTCGGCGTT
This sequence comes from Homarus gammarus, assembly GCA_958450375.1. Lineage (NCBI taxonomy): Eukaryota > Metazoa > Arthropoda > Malacostraca > Decapoda > Nephropidae > Homarus > Homarus gammarus. The sequence continues at coordinate 1,645,015 of CAUDMG010000277.1, forward strand.
TTGTTTTACGTGTGCGTGTTTTCTTTGTGTTTTTCCTCTGTTTTGTTTTGTGTGTGTGTGTGTGTGTGTGTGTTTTTTTTTATGTAATTTTGAAATCATTTTTTTTTTATAACGTGTTCCATGGGTCAGTCCTCAGAGGTGCTTGTTTGTTTGTTTAAGTGTTTGTGTTTTACTGAGGTTTTGCTACGTTATCAACCCCTCAAAGGCGTTTAATGTTTTTCCGTGTATTTGTTTTCTCTTTTAACTGTAATTTGCTGTTTTTCTGTCATCTGATGCGTATAGTGTTTGTTTTTTTAATGAAGAGGAATTTTTGTGTGTGTGTGTGTGTGATTTAGAAAACATTATTTTGCATCACCTGAAGATTGGTTCCTCCTCCTCCTCCTGACGTTACCTGGAGGGGGGGGGGGAGGGCTTAGTTTAAGGTTGGTTTGGGTAGGTAAGTTAGGTTAGTTTAAGTTAAGTGAGGGTTAGTTGAGTTAGCTTAGCGTTAGGCTGGGTTTGGGTTAGGTTAAGTAAGGGTAGGGTAAGTTAGGTTAGCGTTATGTTAGGTTTAGGTTAGGGTGGTTAATCCTTAGGTAAAATAAGCTGGGTTGACTGTAATCAGATTATAAGTTATTTATTTGTTGGTTAATGATTGCTACCGAGTACAAGAATATGTCCCCCAGCCCACCTTAACCTCCCTCCCCCATCCACCCTTACCTCCCTCCCCCATCCACCCTTACCTCCCTCCCCCATCTCCCCTTACCCCCCTCCCCATCCACCCTTACCTCCCTCCCCCATCCACCCTTACCTCCCTCCCCCATCCACCCTTACCTCTCTCCCCATCCACCCTTACCTCCCTCCCCCATCCACCCTTACCTCCCTCCCCCATCCACCCTTACCTCCCTCCCCCATCCACCCTTACCTCCCTCCCCCATCCACCCTTACCTCCCTCCCCCATCCACCCTTACCTCTCTCCCCCATCCACCCTTACCTCCCTCCCCATCCACCCTTACCTCCCTCCCCCATCCACCCTTACCTCCCTCCCCCATCCACCCTTACCTCCCTCCCCCATCCACCCTTACCTCTCTCCCCATCCACCCTTACCTCCCTCCCCCATCCACCCTTACCTCCCTCCCCATCCACCCTTACCTCCCTCCCCCATCCACCCTTACCTCCCTCCCCCATCCACCCTTACCTCCCTCCCCCATCCACCCTTACCTCCCTCCTCCATCCACCCTTACCTCCCTCCCCCATCCACCCTTACCTCCCTCCCCCATCCACCCTTACCTCCCTCCCCCATCCACCCTTACCTCCCTCCCCATCCACCCTTACCTCCCTCCCCCATCCACCCTTATCGCTCTCCCCCATCCACCCTATCTCTCTCCCCATCCACCCTATCTCTCTCCCCATCCACCCTATCTCTCTCCCCATCCACTCTTACCTCTCTCCCCATCCACCCTATCTCTCTCCCCATCCACCCTTACCCCTCTCCCCCCTTATCGCTCTCCCCCATCCACCCTTACCTCTCTCCCCCATCCACCCTTACCTCCCTCCCCCATCCACCCTTACCGCTCTCCCCCATCCACCCTTATCTCTCTCCCCCATCCACCCTTACCTCTCTCCCCATCCACCCTTACCTCTCTCCCCCATCCACCCTTACCTCTCTCCCCATCCACCCTATCTCTCCCCCATCCACCCTTACCTCTCTCCCCATCCACCCTTACCTCCCTCCCCATCCACCCTTACCTCCTTCCCCCATCCCCCATTCCTCTCTTCCCCATTACCCTTACGTCCCTCCCCATCCACCCTTACGTCCCTCCCCATCCCCCCTAACCCCCTCACCCCCCTCCATAACATCCCCCCCCACCCCCCGTGTTGCCAAGATACAGTAGTACCGCTCTACCACTCGACTCTCCTGACCTTTCCGCCAACATTATTTTGACTGTGACACAATTATTTGACAGTGTGTATGTCAAGGTTAAGGTCGCTGGTTGGGTTAAAGTTTCCAAAATTAGTTAGAGGTCATGTACGTTCGTTGAGCTGTAGTTGTTTTATGGTGTGTGTGTGTGTGTGTGTGTGTGTGTGTGTGTGTGTACACAAAATACACACACACACACACCAATGATTCTATCCACTTCTACTAAACAATGAAAAGCTCCCGTATACTTTATATATATATATATATATATATATATATATATATATATATATATATATATATATATATATATATATATATATATATATATATACTGTAAATGCAACCTTAGAGCGGGCAACGTGTGTCGGCGATGACGTCGCCACGGGTTAAAGGTGGACCCCTCACCTTACACGACAGGTTAAAGGTGGACCCCTCACCTTACACGACAGGTTAAAGGTGGACACCTCACCTTACACGACAGGTTAAAGGTGGACCCCTCACCTTACACGACAGGTTAAAGGTGGACCCCTCACCTTACACGACAGGTTAAAGGTGGACGCCTCACCTTACACGACAGGTTAAA
>CAUDMG010000277.1:1652500-1685000 GCA_958450375.1 Homarus gammarus
CAAGGTCAGGAACGCGAAAGTAAATGACCGCGTAGTGTGTGGGAGGCGGGAGTTACGGTTTGGGTCGGTTGGGAGGGTCAGTGAACGGAGGGAGCGAGGGTGGTGGGGACGTGGTGTCTCCGGACCTCCACCAACGCTCTCTGCTCTTGGTCTATTTTAAGCCTTTGCCTTGAGTTAATTTTTTGTTTTTTATCTTCTCGGAGAGGTGAACAAGAACTGTATCTTCACTATGTCGATTTGGTGTTTCCCACGTGCAATATAATGGCCCTAGAACGTTCTTGGCGCCGTAAGAAGCAAGTTAACGGAGATTTAAACATGACTTACTCTACTTTTATCTTAACAGTGACATGTTTAAAGATACTCATTGGTCTTGCGCTTAATTGGGAACAAATTAGTTACATTAAGAGGGATAGAATGATTCTTAATGGTATAACGAGTGACCTGGATGAATTGTGTGAGTTGGTGGCATTATACAGCTTAGTGTCGACTCGTATTCAACTTCATAAAGCAATAATTTTTTTTAATGTATCCTGAAAGTTGGGTTGATGGTCAGTGTGTTTTTGTAGGGATTAACTAGGCGGTTTTATTTTGTGTTTTGTTTGTTGTGTTGATGTTTTTCTTGTTCCTTGTTTACGATTTATTGAATTAAGTGAATCAATGTTATTAAATTATAGTGATTCATTTCTTTAATTGGAAATAAATAGTTAATAATTATAGTTATATTAACGACTCAACGAGTATGATTGATTTATTAATGTTTACAGTTAGGTTAGTGGTAAAGAGCGTACCATCATGGTTCACTGGCTCCCTCTGGCTCATCCCCCTCCCTACCTCCCCCACTCCTTCCCACTGGCTTCCTCCTTCTCTCAGGCTCCCTCCGGTTCCCTCCCTCCCTCTCTCTGAGTGTGGGCCCTTGGTTGAGCAGTTCTAGGCTAATTCATGGGTTGTTAAATTAGTGGGTAGGGAAGGGGGGTGGGGCCACAACACACCACCTCTTGTTGACATACGCCGCCGGGGTCGCTGAAGTCCAACTCCTCACTGCCCAACGAATCCCGATACCTCGAACACCCGATTCCCAACACCTTGATCCACATACGGAATCCTATTTAAAAATTTACGAACCCAGATTTTTATGATTTATGTTAAGATTTTTTATATTATCCCAAAACAAAAAAAATGGCTTTTATAGTCGAGAAATCAGGTGAATTTATTTATTTTGAAATGAGATTGGCCTTTCCTCCGTTCCTTTGGGTCCAGATTCACAAAGGTTAAGAGGAAGATGTTAAAAATGCTCTTAACTCGTCGACCTAAAACAAAACAATTATTCACAGCGAAATATAGCAAATTAGCTTACTGTACTGAGACGTTACCTTCATTAGATAAGTTTAATTAGTCGTAGTCAAAATTAACTTCACGCGATTCTCTTTGAACTAATTGGTCTTAATTTTGTCTCCAAACTAATGCTAAGTGAATGTATCTAGTTAAGGTAGTCGGAGTATAATTATTGTTGTTGTTTTGACTCGTTGTTATTGTTTTAAGTGGGAGGTTAATAAGTCGAGTGGATATTAATATCTTCCAGGTACTAGGAATATTTATTTTAGGAACTTTAAGAGAAATATTTATCATAGGCGCATTGTAGGAGGAATATTCATTATTAAAACCTATATGACTAGGCACTGGGCTTGATCAGGAGAGGAGGAATAGTGGTAGGTGGTGAGGAGGTGGTGGTAGTGTTGGAAAGGTGGTGGTGGAGAGGAGGTGGTGGTGAGGAGGTGGTGGTGGAAAGGAAGTGGTGGTGATGGAGATGTTGTGGTGGAGAGGTGGTGGTGTTGGCGGTGTGCAGGAGATCGGGGGTATAATTGGTAGGTGATAGTGAGGGGAGGTGGTGGTGGGGGGGGTGGTTATCCAGGCCTCCCTGACAGGACAACTAAGCCTCCTGTGCTCCGAGTCGTAGTGTGAAGAAGAATGTTAGTCGCTGCACCTCAGGTTACCGTATTGTCGACGTATGGAAGAGCAAGTTATCTGAGTAGGGCGGTCCAGGTGTGTTGACCTTCGAAGGAAGTCTAGACAACCACTGGGCAGAACACACACAAACACAACAGTATAGTGTCGTATGAGAGCTCCTCAAGTGACCCCCTGAACGAGTGTGACAGCCGGAGCAGCGGTCAGCCCACAAATGACACACACAGCAGTATTTTGTGTCAGTCGTTTTATTGTGGGGATCAGAAGGTTTCTTCCTACCTGGGGCCCCCGTTGTTTATATGTGGTCAGAGGCTGATGGGAAAGAGAAATACACACACACGCTCTTGCCAAGGTGGTGGAGTCACCCACTACCTGCTGAATACTGAGGACCTGGAGCGGCCAGCCCACCCTCTACCATAGCAGACTGACTTTTAGACTAAAAAAACATTTGAATTTTGTAAGTTGTGTTTTCGTGATACTGCAGTTTATATTATAGTTATCTCTTTAGGATACTATATATAAATATATTTATTATTTATCAAAATTCTGTTTGTTTATTCGATTTATATCAATGAGTGATAAAGGATTTTGTGTTAGAGGAAGGATGAGGAGGAATGGAGTAATGGAAGAGTGAGGAGGAGAGGAAGAAGGACGCGGAAGGAAAGAATGAGGAAGCACTGGGAGGAAGGGAAGGACGGGATGGGGGGGGGGGAGTGTGGGAGGGAGGGAGAGGGGTGAGGTGCGAGGTTCAGTAGGTCACTTACGGGAGGGGTCAGCGCCCCGGCCAGTCTCCCTCCCTCCCTCCCTTTCTTCCTTGCCTCTCCACACCTTCACACCTCCCCCCCCTCCCCCGCCCCCTCTCTCTTTTCTTACCATTATATTTTTTACGTGAGATTTTTTTGTCAAAAGGTTATTTTAGCCGTGATATTATAAACATTATATCTTGTAATATTTTTCTCGTAATATTTTTCTTGTTTTTTATATATACTGTATATCCCGGACACGTTTATATAGTTAAAAAATATCGGACTTTTGTTTGGATTTTTTCTCTTTTTTTTCGTGTGTAATCTTGTTGATTTTTCTCCAAGACCTTATTAACAGCATTTTATCCAGGGGACATTTTTTTTATACACCTTGGAGGTTAATAGAACAGCGTCCATGAGATCTATTTTCAATATTGAGGATGTATAGATAAATCTCTCAGTGAGGCTAGAACTCTGACGTCAGACACAACGTGGGAGAGACCCACTCCCACGTTGTGGCTGGTGACTGGGTCGACACTCCAGGGAGAAGTACGGTGTATATATATATATACATACACACCGTGTGTGTGTGCATAGGTCGGTGAGTGTGTAAAACAATATTAACTAGTGTTTTTATGTGTCAATAAGAGATTTCACTTCATGTAAGACATCCTTTGTTTATTTAATATTAGCAAGCTTTACGTATCTCACTTATGGTAAGTTCAGAGTTAGTTGAGTTGGGCCAGTAATGATGATCACACACACCTGAAGCCGGGGCAGGTGTTTAAGTATAGGGGTTATCACCGCCAGATTTCAATACTTGTGACTCGCTTCCTCTATCCTCACACCTCCCCTCCTCTATCCTCACACCTCCCCTCCTCTATCCTCACACCTTCCCTCTCCATCCTCATACCTTCCCTCCTCCCACCTTCCCTCTCTATCCTCACACCTTCCCTCTCCATCCTCACACCTTCCCTCCTCTATCCTCACACCTCCTCTCCTCCTCTATCCCCACACCTTCCACCCTCCACCCTCATACCTTCCCTCCTCCCACCTTCCCTCTCCATCCTCATACCTTCCCTCCTCCCACCTTCCCTCCTCCACCCTCATACCTTCCCTCCTCCCCCCTCTCCTCCCTCCTCCCCCTCCCTCTCCCCCTCCTACCTTCCCTCCTCCCCCTCCCTCTCCACCCTCCTCCTTCCCCCTCCCCCTTCCCCTCCACCCTCATCCTTCCTCCTCCCCCTTCCCCTCCCCTCCCTTCCCTCCTCCCACCTTCCCTCTCCACCCTCCCACCTTCCCTCCTCCCCCTTCCCTCTCCCCCCTCTACCTCCCTCCTCCCCCTTCCCTCTCCCCCTCATACCTTCCCTCCTCCCCCTTCCCTCTCCACCCTCTCCCTTCCCTCCTCCCCCTTCCCTCTCCCCCCCTCCTCTCCCTCCTCCCCCTTCCCTCTCCCCCTCCCCCTTCCCTCCTCCCCCTTCCCTCTCCCCCTCTCCTTCCCCTCCCCCCTCCCTTCCCTCCTCCCCCTCCTCCTCCCCCTCCCTCCTCCCTCCTCCCCCTTCCCTCTCCCCCTCCTCCTTCCCTCCTCCCCCTCCCTCTCCCCCTCCTCCTTCCCTCCTCCCCCTTCCCTCTCCACCCTCCCTCCCTCTCCCCTCCCTCCTTCCCTCTCCCCCCCTCCCTCCCTCTCTCCCCCTCTCCCTCTCCCCCCTCCCCTTCCCTCTCCCCCCTCCTCCCTCCCCCTCCCTCCTTCCCTCCTCCCCCTTCCCTCCTCCCCCTCCTCCCCCCTCCTCCCTCCTCCCCCCCTACCTTCCCCTCCCTCCCCCCTCCTTCCCTCCTCCCCCTTCCCTCCTCCACCCTCCCTCCTTCCCTCCTCCCCCTTCCCTCCTCCACCCTCTCCTTCCCTCCTCCCCCTCTCCTTCCCTCCTCCCCCTTCCCTCCTCCCCCTCTACCTTCCCTCCTCCCCCCTTCCCTCTCCACCCTCATACCTTCCCTCCTCCCCCTTCCCTCCTCCACCCTCTCCTTCCCTCCTCCCCCTTCCCCTCCCCCTCCCCCCTTCCCTCCTCCCACCTTCCCTCTCCCCCCTCCCTCCTCCCTCCTCCCCCTTCCCTCCTCCCCCTCCCTCCTCCCCCTCTCCTTCCCTCCTCCCCCTTCCCTCTCCACCCTCTACCTTCCCTCCTCCCCCTTCCCTCCTCCCCCTCCCTCCCCCCCCTCTCCTCCCTCCCACCCTCTCCTCCCTCCTCCCCCTCCCTCCTCCCCCTCTCCTTCCCTCCTCCCCCTTCCCTCCTCCACCCTCCTCCTCCCTCCTCCCCACCTTCCCTCCTCCCCCTCTCCTTCCCTCCTCCCCCTTCCCTCTCCCCCTCTCCTTCCCTCTCCACCCTCTCCTCCCTCCTCCCCCTTCCCTCCTCCCCCTCTACCTCCCTCCTCCCACATTCCCTCCCCACCCTCCTACCTTCCCTCCTCCCACCTTCCCTCTCCACCCTCCTACCTTCCCTCCTCCCACCTTCCCTCCACCCTCCCACCTTCCCTCCTCCCCCTCCCTCTCCCCCTCTCCTTCCCTCCTCCCCCTCCTCCCCTCCCTCCCCCCTTCCCTCCTCCACCCTCATCCCTTCCCTCCTCCCACCTTCCCCTCCCTCCCTCCCTCTCCACCCTCTACCTTCCCTCTCCACCCTCTACCTTCCCTCCTCCCACCTTCCCTCCTCCCCCTCTACCTTCCCTCCTCCCCCTTCCCTCCTCCCCCTCCCTCTCCCCCTCCTACCTTCCCTCCCCCCTCTACCTTCCCTCCTCCCCCTCCCCTCCCCCTCTCCTCCCTCTCCCTCCCTCCTCCCCTTCCCTCCTCCACCCTCATCCTTCCCTCCTCCCCCTTCCCTCCTCCCACCTCTCCCTCTCCCCCTCCTCCCTTCCCTCTCCACCCTCCCACCTTCCCTCCTCCCACCTTCCCTCCTCCCCCTCTCCTTCCCTCCTCCCACCTCCCTCTCCCCCTCCTCCTCCCTCCTCCCCCTCTCCCTCTCCCCCTCCTACCTTCCCTCCTCCCCCTTCCCTCTCCCCCTCTCCTTCCCTCCTCCCCCCTCTCCTTCCCTCCTCCCCCTTCCTCCTCCCCCCTCCTTCCCTCCTCCCCCTTCCCTCCTCCACCCTCTCCCTTCCCTCCTCCCCCTGACGTCCTCCCCCTCCCTCTCCTCCTCCCCCTCCCTCTCCTCCCTCCTCCTTCCTCCCTCCCCCTTCCCTCCCCCTCACCTCCCTCCTCCCCCTTCCCTCCTCCCCCCTCCTTCCCTCCTCCCCCTCCCTCCTCTCCCTCCCCTCCTCCCCCTCCCTCCTCCCCCTCTACCTTCCCTCCTCCCCCTTCCCTCTCCCCCTCCTCCTCCTCCCTCTCCCCCTCCTCCTTCCCTCCTCCCACCTTCCCTCCTCCCCCTCTCCTTCCCTCCTCCCCCTTCCCTCCTCCCCCTCCTCTCCCCCTCCCTCCCTCCCCCCCCTTCCTCTCCACCCTCTCCTTCCCTCCTCCCCCTTCCCTCCTCCACCCTCATACCTTCCCTCCTCCCACCTTCCCTCCTCCCCCTCTCCCTCCTCCCCTCCCTTCCCTCCTCCCCCTTCCCCTCCCCCTCTCCTCCCTCCTCCCCCTCCCTCCTCCCCCTCCCTCTCCCCCTCCTCCTTCCCTCTCCCCCTCTCCTTCCCTCCTCCCCCCTTCCCTCCTCCACCCTCTCCTCCCTCCTCCCCCTTCCCTCCTCCACCCTCCTCCTCCCTCCTCCCCCTCCCCCTCCTCCCCCTCCCTCTCCCCCTCATCCTTCCCTCCTCCCCCTCCCTCCCTCCTCATCCTTCCTCCTCCCCCCTTCCCTCCTCCACCCTCTCCTCCCTCCTCCCCTCCCTCCCCCCTCCCTCTCCCCTCTCCTTCCCTCCCCCCTCTCCCTTCCCTCCTCCCCCTCCCTCCTCCCCCTCTCCTCCCTCCTCCCCCCTTCCCTCCTCCCCCTCCCTCCCCCTCTCCTCCCTCTCCCTCCTCCCTTCCCTCCTCCCCCCTCTCCTCCTCCCCCTCATACCTTCCCTCCTCCCACCTCCCTCTCCCCTCCTCCTTCCCTCCTCCCACCTTCCCTCTCCACCCTCATACCTTCCCTCCTCCCACCTTCCCTCCTCCCCCTCTACCTTCCCTCTCCCCCTCTTCCTTCCCTCCTCCCCCTCCCTCCTCCACCCTCATCCTTCCCTCCTCCCACCTTCCCTCCTCCTCCTCTACCTTCCCTCCTCCCACCTCCCTCCTCCCCCTCTCCTTCCCTCCTCCCACCTTCCCTCCTCCACCCTCATACCTTCCCTCCTCCCCCTTCCCTCTCCTCCTCTACCTTCCTCTCCACCCTCATCCTTCCCTCCTCCCACCTTCCCTCCTCCCCCTCTACCTTCCCTCCTCCCCCTCCCTCCTCCCACCTTCCTCCTCCCCCTCTCCTTCCCTCCTCCCACCTCCCTCCTCCCACCTTCCCTCTCCCCCTCTACCTTCCCTCTCCCCCTCTCCTTCCCTCCTCCCACCTTCCCTCCTCCCCTCCTCCTTCCCTCCTCCCCTTCCCTCCTCCCCCTTCCCTCTCCACCCTCTACCTCCCTCTCCCCTCTCCTCCCTCCTCCCCCTCCCTCCTCCCCTCATACCTTCCCTCCTCCCCCTCCCTCCTCCCCCTCCCTCCTCCCCCTTCCCTCTCCCCCTCATCCTTCCCTCTCCACCCTCTCCTTCCCTCCTCCCCCTTCCCTCCTCCACCCTCATACCTTCCCTCCTCCCACCGTCCCTCTCCCCCTCCTAACCTTCCCTCCTCCCCCTTCCCTCTCCACCCTCATACCTTCCCTCCTCCCACCTTCCCTCTCCACCCTCATACCTTCCCTCCCCCCTCTCCTCCCTCCTCCCCCTTCCCTCCTCCACCCTCATACCTTCCCTCCTCCCACCTTCCCTCCTCCACCCTCATACCTTCCCTCCTCCCACCTTCCCTCCTCCACCCTCATACCTTCCCTCCTCCCACCTTCCCTCTCCACCCTCATACCTTCCCTCCTCCCACCTTCCCTCTCCACCCTCATACCTTCCCTCCTCCCACCTTCCCTCTCCACCCTCATACCTTCCCTCTCCACCCTCATACCTTCCCTCCTCCCACCTTCCCTCCTCCACCCTCATACCTTCCCTCCTCCCACCTTCCCTCCTCCCACCTTCCCTCTCCACCCTCATACCTTCCCTCTCCACCCTCTTACCTTCCCTCCTCCCACCTTCCCTCCTCCACCCTCATACCTTCCCTCCTCCCACCTTCCCTCCTCCCACCTTCCCTCTCCACCCTCATACCTTCCCTCTCCACCCTCATACCTTCCCTCCTCCCACCTTCCCTCCTCCACCCTCATACCTTCCCTCCTCCCACCTTCCCTCCTCCCACCTTCCTCCTCCACCCTCATACCTTCCCTCCTCCCACCTTCCCTCCTCCCACCTTCCCTCCTCCACCCTCATACCTTCCCTCCTCCCACCTTCCCTCCTCCACCCTCATACCTTCCCTCCTCCCACCTTCCCTCTCCACCCTCATACCTTCCCTCCTCCCACCTTCCCTCCTCCACCCTCATACCTTCCCTCCTCCCACCTTCCCTCCTCCACCCTCATACCTTCCCTCCTCCCACCTTCACATCTCTCCCCCTTACATCCGGTGTACGCTGATCTCGCTGTTGGATAATTTTCGTGTGTAAGGGATGTTTGTGGGGAGAATTAATTGATTATAGACAATGTAAAAGTATAATTATTTAGAAGTCACTTTATAGTATTTTATTATATAAAGTAAAAGAAGAAACAAACAAATTGGAGTTATATATAAAAGAAATTTCCTCCCAAAATAAGTTCTCCTTTTATTGAGATATTTTTTCTTTTTTTGCAATTTTTTTTTTCAATATAGTTACTAAAAATAACAGAAAAGCTTTCTTGGAAAAAAATATGATAGAATCCAAGCTGAAAAATATTGTAGATTACATATTTATTATTCCGTTTAATCTCGATAATCCATAGGCTGTAACATCGGCTTTAAGAAAAACAATATTTGAATGGTTGTAGCGGGGAGAGATGAGGCGACTCTCCCTATACTTGTTGGTGATTGAAGCTGTTCGAGGCAGACTACTTGCAACTGGGGGAGACTGTTATAGGAGACACTGTGGTAGGGGAGGTTATACGGTAATATACTGTATAATATAGAAAAAACCCGCTATAGTAGGTTATTCGGTAATGTATTATGATACTGTATGTGACATAATATAGTATAATATGATGTAGATACAAAATTTATAGGGGTTCGGATATCAATGAATGTTAGTGGGCAAAAGTTACGGGAGTATTGAAGTTATAATATATTACTGCGCCTCAACAACTAAGGTCTTTGAATAAGTTAGTAAATACACACATCATCAAGAATTAAAATAGTCCTACTTATTGAAGGACACAAATCAACCGACACATTATCCTGTATTCCGTTTACCTGCATGTAGTTGTAGCTTGTAGTAGTGTGGCGAGGCTGGGTAATACTTTAGTCCAGTGAACCCCACGTATCGTCCTTATTCTCGTTGGTAATGAGAGCTAGAGTATTTACGGATATTTATACTGAATGTTAGTATCTGATTTTTTTTTATTATTTTTCGCCTTGGTTATGATTCTATTACGGATATTTATACTGTGATTTTTATTTTATTTTGCGGTAGTTATGATTCTCTGTTACGGATATTTCTACTGAATACTATCGTCTATGATTTTGTATTATTTTTCGTTTACACCTGCTATAAGGGGAGAGTCATGTTCTAACGCCCCTTCTTCTTTTGCTTCAGGTAAACTTGTGTTCATCTTGCTACACCCAGATGTGAGAGGCAAGCCAGGTCCAGCCCGGTGATGTGTGCTGAAGCAGGTATGTGTGTGTGTGTGTGTGTGTGGTAAGAGAGATTAAGACGGGGATATTTAAGCTCTGTATACAAACCAATCGTGACGCTGAGCAATTTACGTCTGATAGTAATATTTAGTTAAAAAATTAGTCATATTTTCATGAGTTTCAGAGGAAAAATATTAAAATGAATAGACGGGTCAATTATCTTGCCTCTGAAAGAGGGAAAAGTATTGAGTTATAATTAAAAGTCGTGAGGTAAGAGAGGCTTCATGTTTCACCAAGAGTACAGTACACCTCCCAGCCATGATGACTGACCCAGGGGCTGGACCTTAAACACCCCTCACTCAGTAGCGCCTTACTCTTGTGTTTGGTTGTGAGGTTAAAGTTATCTGGTATACTTTTAATCTACAATAAAAAATCTCTCTCTAATATATATATATATATATATATATATATATATATATATATATATATATATATACTGTAGAAGACATAAATAAGTTTCCATCACTCCGCTCTGGTTTCCTTTGACTTTGAAGTCAGACGAAGGATCAACAAGGTCCTGGACGCTCGTCTTTGTGGCAGCCTCGTCACGTGTAGCATCACACGTGGTGTTTTCTTCACCCACCTGCAGCACCAGCCCTGGCCTGCTTCCCTCCCCCCCCCCTCCAGGCTGTCATGAAGCTTGTACGGGCGTGTGTATTGTGTGTGTGTGTGTGTGGGGGGGGGGGGGGGGGGGAGGAAGGAGAATAATGGGCGGAAAATCGTGTTGGATGTTGCCATGATGTCGCAGCTATCAACCGACCCAACATCAGGGAATACGTTCAATTCACCTTCTTCCTGAGTGCAGTATCACCTTACTCATTGTACTCTTTGAAACGCATCTGGGAATAACCTACGTAAAGGGTCGTTCAGGTGCTGCACAATTAAACAGACTAATCATTAACACTAAAAAGAAAAAAGAAATCAGTCAGGTCAGTAAAGGTGGCCGACGAGCTAATACATCGCAGTCAAAATTTGTTGTCGCCGTTGCTGGAGTTTGTTATGTGTGTCAAGGTGTTCAGTATTTGACACACTACGCTGACTCCCCCCGTGGCCTGGCCTGGGACTATCATTACCCTGGACCGTGTGAGGACGTCCCTGATAGGCTATACCATAAATAATAATAATAGTAGCAACATTAATAATAATATTGAGTTTTATAATGCTAGTAAAAACTAATAATAATATAGAGTTTTATATTACTAGTGAAAACTAATAATAATAATCTAATATTTTTTAATACTAGTCACAATAATAATAATAATAATAATAATAATAATAATAATAATAATAATAATAATACACACGAGCGCGCACTTAAACACACACACACACACACACACTCTCTCTCTCTCTCTCTCTCTCTCTCTCTCTCTCTCTCTCTCTCTCTCTCTCTCTCTCTCTCTCTCTCTCTCTCTCTCTCTCTCATTTGTTTTACCATATGACCCAGGCAGAAGAGGCACTTATTACTCACTACAAAACTCTTCATATACACATCAGACAACACCCCTCATCACTAAACCATCACTACACCATCACTATCACTGCACTATCGCTTCACTGTCACTGCACTATCACTGCACTGTCACTGCACTATCGCTTCACTGTCACTGCACTATCGCTTCACTGTCACTGCACTATCGCTTCACTATCACTGCACTATCGCTTCACTGTCACTGCACTATCACTGCACTATCACTTCACTATCACTGCACTATCACTTCACTATCACTGCACTATTACTTCACTATCACTGCACTATCACTACTCCATCACTACACCATTACTACAGCATCACTACACCATTACTACAGCATGACTACACCATTACTACAGCATGACTACACCATTACTACACCATCACTACACCATCACTACACCACAACAGCAATCCCCCCATACACGGGCTCCATTTTAACGCGTCTTTTCCACCATCCTCACCACCACACCCCGTTTACATTGGAACTTCTATTTAACGGACTATATGGAGAGGAATGTCCGGTATATAGAGGGGCCGGCCCGTTAGTTGTGAAACCTTCCGATTAACGGACTATATAGATCTTTAAGTCCGTTATATCGAGGGTCCGTTAGATGTGAAACCCCCAATTAACGGAATATATGGCGAGAGAAGTCCGTTATGTGGAGGTTTCACTATTTATTACTGTTAGCTTATCTACTTAAGGCTGAATATAACTCCGAAATAGTTCTTAGCTCAGTGATGTTAAGAGTTATAGCAGGAACTAAGTTAAATATATAAAGAAGTTTGTTGTTAGTTTAGTTAACGGTTAGGTTAGGTTCAATTTATTTACATTGTTAGGTTCGGGAAACGTTGGGAGGAGGTCGTTAATTTGTAGGTGAAATGAGCAGGGCGGCTAATCTTAAGGTTATCCGTAAAGATTGGATGGTAGGGTTAGGTTAAATAAGGTTGGGTTAGGTTAGGTTATATTAGGTCATGTTAGGTTGCATTAGGTCAGGTTAACGTTGAGGTTGGTGGTTAATGTTTTGATAAAATAAGCTGGGGAGGCTAATCTTCAGGTCATGAGCTTGATAATACTACCATATACACGGTGGCTAGGAAGTATCCGAACCATTAAAAAAAAATAGAACATGATGGTTTTATACTTGAAATCTTTTTTATTATTATTTTTTCTTTTTGGTATTATCTTAGCAAACTTCCATATGTATAGTTGTGGACAATGTGAATTCGGCAGTCAAGCATGAGGGAGGGAGAGGGAGGAATGGGTCAGATTTTTTTAACGGAACTCCCTGTAAAACGAGGACAAGAGGATGACTTTGACGTTCCGAGTTCAAGGTGACGATAGGGTATTGTATTATCGCCTTTGTTGTTGTGGGGCGGTAGATCCAGCTGCCTCCTCCTACACTAATTACCTTAATTGCTTACTTAACAAAAGGCGCTCTAGTCTGGGGGTGTATTGTGAGGTGGTTTACTCTTTGTGTTTATTAAGGGGATTAGAGGATGCCGTGGCTGAGTGAATAAAGAGCTCACTCGTCTGCTAAGGGTTTCGCTGGTTCGCACTAGGTCACCCAGCTGATGTGAATGGGAGTTTGATCATACACTTTGGGAAATAAAGGTTGCCGAGTGTAGTGGACCTGTTTGTGGCGTTGAGAGTGAATCAGAATTACATGTAAATTTCGTCATGACTCTACGGTAAGAGGAGAGCCTTTCAAATCACTACGGTACTTACGACAAAAAAGACCGGGTGGATCTTTAAGAATCTCAGTACCCTGGGTGTGACGTCACTCGATGGATATACTCTAAGGTGAGAAAACACTTAAATTAACGAGACCAGAAATAATATTACGTTTAGACTAGGTAATACAGCAACGCTTTAAACATTTACTTGGTATCCTGGTTATTGAAAGGTGGAACGTGTGTGTGTGTCCTCGGTAAGCTTATCCTAACCTTATCCGAACTAATTTCCATTACGTGTAGCAATAAAAATAATTTGTTATTAACCATTTGGAAAAATCGTCAGGTATATGTGTTTTAGAGCTTAATAACACACACACACTCTCTCTCTCTCTCTCTCTCTCTCTCTCTCTCTCTCTCTCTCTCTCTCTCTCTCTCATATCTTTCTGCCGTTGTGTGTCTGCCTGTCTCTCTTTTCTGTCTGTTTGTGTGTGTGCCTCTAATATTTCGTTCATTTAGATAGTCTTGTTTAAACACATCGCCTCGTGGCAGAGCTTCCTGATCGTGGAGGTATGTGTGTCGAGGACAGTTTGAAACTAGGACAAGCTTCATGCCTGGGAGTGTAGGTAGGGTAGGAGGTGTGGTGGTAAGGTAGGAAGGGGTGGTAGAGTGCATGGAGGTCATGGTAGGGTGCGTGGAGGTGATGGTAGTGTGCGTGGAGGTGATGGTAGGGTGTGTCGAGGTGATGGTAGGGTGTGTCGAGGTTATGGTAGGGTGTGTCGAGGTGATGGTAGGGTGTGTGGAGGTGATGGTAGGGTGTGAGAAGGTGATGGTAGGGTGTGAGAAGGTGATGGTAGGGTGTGAGGAGGTGATGGTAGGGTGTGTGGAGGTGATGGTAGGGTGTGTGGAGGTGATGGTAGGGTGTGAGGAGGTGATGGTAGGGTGTGAGGAGGTGATGGTAGGGTGTGAGGAGGTGATGGTAGGGTGTGAGGAGGTTATGGTAGGGTGTGAGGAGGTTATGGTAGGGTGTGAGGAGGTGATGGTAGGGTAGGAGGAGGTGATGGTAGGGTGTGAGGAGGTGATGGTAGGGTGTGAGGAGGTTATGGTAGGGTGCGTGGAGGTGATGGTAGGGTGTGAGGAGGTGATGGTAGGGTGTGAGGAGGTGATGGTAGGGTGCGTAGAGGTGATGGTAGGGTGCGTGGAGGTGATGGTAGGGTGTGAGGAGGTGATGGTAGGGTGTGAGGAGGTGATGGTAGGGTATGGGATGTGGTGTTGGTAAGGTGGTGGTGGTAGGGTGAGGCCAGGGACTGATAGGTCGACGAAGAATGGGGGTTTTGTGTGTGTGTGTGTGTGTGTAATAATAATAGTTAACGGTTTCTTGAAAGAATATGACAGCGAAAAGGGTGAAAATATACAATAAATAGGGAAGATAAGCGTTACATAATTGCGGAGTGGATCACTTAATAAGAAAGTCGTACAAATATATTATAACATATAGTAAATAACATAGAATTTCAGCACAGTTCCAGTACAAATGTAAGATTGGCAGGGAGGGTGGGGGGAGGGTGGATGGTTGGATGTTTGTGGGGGTGGGTGGATGGTTGTGTCGACGCGTGTGGACGTAGGAAGTCAGTAGACCAAAGTGTATTGTGTGACGACGCTACCTTGACTGACTTTGGCTGAGTTATGGCGCAGCTGCTGCTCCCTGTGTGTGCGTGTGTGTCCACGCTTGTGTGTGTGTAATAACCCTTAAGCCCCGGGTTACGGTGCTGCTGGCAGTACCCCCCCCCCCCCCCCCGCGGGGTTAAATCGAGAAAAAAAATTAACTTCCATTAATAATATAAAAAAAATGGCTGGAAAATAGGCGGACGTTCTGGAACGTCACCCGGGGCCTAAGGGTAATAATTAACGGTTTATGAAGAAAACATGGCAGCCTGAAGACTAAAAATATACAGTGAACAGAGATGATAAGTTACATATGGTGAAATCGGGGAGTGAGTCACTTCAATCACTTGATTGACAAAAGCTTTCAATACAGAAACATAAGAAACATAGAGTGAACATATAGATTAACTTTAGATCTGGTACTGTGGGAGCTGGTCTGTAGACATTCTTGTGACCTGATGTCGGCGCCAACAAAGTCCTTCCCAGTGTCTTGTTGGCCGTTGTACCTGACTGCTAAGCCACTACCTCACTACAGCTGCAGATGCACCACGTGGTCCGGGTTGGTCCTCCAGCTCACACAGGGTGTTGGAGATGGTTCTTCTCCTTCATATAATGTAGTTAAGAATTCATAGTTCCTCACCTGGGTGGAGCTGAAATTATCTACAAAGTTGCATGTACAGTATATCGAGCAGTGGTCCTCCCCACCCTGCTATATGGCAGCGAGACATGGGTCACATATTGTACAGGAGGCACCTCAAGGCACTTAAAAACTTTCACCAACGTAGTCTACGTTCCATCGTCCGTGTTCGCTGGGAAGACGAGAACAAATGCCAGTATTCTTGCTGACACTAACTGTCGGGGTATTGAAGCTACCATTATCCATGAGCATCTACGTTGAACTGGCCATGTTACCCGCATGGACGACAGTAGACTGCCAAAGCAGCTACTTTACGGTCATCTAACGAATAGTAAACGTAACGCTGGCGGGTAACTGAGAAGGTATAAGGATAGTCTTAAGACAAACCTGAAAATGTGCCAAATCGACCTCCTCACCTGGGAGATGATTACTCCACATCGTAACGCTTGGAGGAGCACCACACGAGATGGTGTCAATACTTTCGAGTTAGCCCGACTGCAAACCGAGGCAGACAAGCGCCAACACCGGTTCCTGCCACCGCCCCTCCCGCACTCGATGTAGCCCTCCACAGGTGCAACATCTGTGAACGACTCTGCCGGTCCCGTATTGACCTCTTTAGTCACCTCCAATCTCACCAATGAAGGTGACATTCCTAATAACTCATATCAGTGTGTCATAGCTGGATGATGGTCATACTCGATTCCGAGTGACAGCAAAGTAGTAATAGTACGTGTGTGTTAGTGCTTGCGTATGTGTGTGCGCACACGTGCGTTACATCTGTTAGTTTAGGACGGTAAAGTTGGTTGTTTCCAATACGTGCTGGCGGCGATTCGAGTTTGAGGTCTGGAGGTACAGACTCACAGGGAAACTGGAGGTATTGTGTGTGTGTGTAGAGGTCACAGAGGAGATAAGAGATTATTTCACCCACGTCATTCTTGTATATACATAACTAACTGTCCTATGCAACAGCCGTTATATTGTGGTGAAAATGTGTTCTTGATCGCTGGAATACCTGATCGCCAGCTCTTAACACTTATTGCTCTGTGAAATAAAAGGAATTACAACCAGGTGACGTTTTAATTCATATGAAGGTTACCTCCCCATAGCTTATTTGACCTTAAGATTAACCATCCTAGGATTAACCTAACCTAACCTAATGTAATCTAACCCAATGTAATCTAACCCAACTTAACCCCCCAGGTAGCGTTACTGTGGTTAGTCATCAGGAGAAATAAGCTGATGGGGAGAGTAATCTCCAGGTCGTCTGGCGATTTCCACAATAAGAGATAACTCTCTCTCTCTCTCTCTCTCTCTCTCTCTCTCTCTCTCTCTCTCTCTCTCTCTCTCTGTCAACTCAATCCCACCTCTTCTGATCTGACTAGTGGATGTTTTTCGCGCAAGAGGGATTTGTTATCAGGTGTGGGTTAGTGCAACGGCTGTAGCCAGTGGACAGTTTCTAATTAGTTATGTTTAGCTCCGAGAAATATGAAGAGTGTATAATCGTCTGTCTGTCTGTCTATGTTAGTTTGTGTTTTTACCTTGATATCTATTTGTCTGTCTGCATGTCTGTCTATCTATCTATCTCTGTCTGTCTGTCTCTTTTCTATCTACCTGTGTGTGCTGGAGATAACACAGACCTTCTTCCCTTGACCTATTAATGTTGCTCTTTGTCTCTGAATGACAGGGGGGGGGGGGGTAGAAGCGTGTAGGTACATCTGTGTGTAGTGAGGATGGTGATAAGGGAGGATGGAAGATAGGGCGGAGGGAGGATTGGAAGGAGGGAGAAGATAGGGCGGAGGGAGGGTGGAAGATAGGGCGGAGGGAGGATTGGAAGGGGGGAGAAGATAGGGCGGAGGGAGGGTGGAAGATAGGGCGGAGGGAGGATTGGAAGGAGGGAGAAGATAGGGCGGAGGGAGGATTGGAAGGAGGGAGAAGGGAGAAGAGGGAGAAGGGAGAAGAGGGTGAAGAGAGGATGGCAGATAGGGAGAAGGGAGGATTGAAGGTAGGTAGAGGAGGGAGGATTGGAAGGAGGGAGAAGGTAGGGAGAAGAGGGAGGATGAAAGATAGGGCGGAGGGAGGATTGAAGGTAGGGAGAGGAGGGAGGATTGGAAGGAGGGATAAGATGGGGAGAAGATGGTTAAGTTAGGGAGAGGCAGGGGATGAGGGGGTGAGAGAAGGAAGGAGTGAGTAGAGGGGGGAAAGCTAGGAGGGGAGGGGAGATGGAAGAGATAACAGAGATATAAACATAAACACAACACGAGAATTTACTGCATAAAATGGCCATGAGGCAATATTGCATCGCAGGGCTCACCAATCCTTTGACACCTTCTGGGAAAGTGAAACTGCGAAATAATTTCATAAACAATTTTTTCCCAGCAAAAATTCGATATCGGTGTAGTGCGGTGCGAACACCAGACGTCACTGTGTTAAAGAAAAAAAAGTGTATTTTTATAGCCATGCAATGTTCCTCCCGGGAGATTTCTGGCAACTCCGACACAAGGAGTTGCCAAAGCTTAATTTCCATATATAAACATAACGAGGGAGATGGAGAAATCCTCCGACGTCGATTCATCCCTATCTGTTGCGAGCTGCCATATATATATATATATATATATAT
Source organism: Homarus gammarus (assembly GCA_958450375.1). Lineage (NCBI taxonomy): Eukaryota > Metazoa > Arthropoda > Malacostraca > Decapoda > Nephropidae > Homarus > Homarus gammarus. Next base: position 1,670,163 of record CAUDMG010000277.1, read on the forward strand.
ATATATATATATATATATATATATATATATATATATATGTATATATATATATAATTTTTTTTTTTTTTGGTGCAACAGCCCGGAGTGATAAGTATCTGGGGAAAAATTTATCGTGTATCAGAAAATGCTGGTTCAAGATCTGGGGCTGCGGGTGTTTGTGGTATGAAGGTGTTGACCAAATTTCATCTTGATCCGCAGAGTCCTTCTGAAGTTACTGAAGGTAAATACCTAAAACCGGACGGACGGACAGACAGACAGAGAGGTGACTGCAAGTACGCCCATTCCCTCTTCCCATATTTCAGTGTGGAGGTAAAAAAAAAAAAACTGGTGAGTGAAGGAAGAAGTAAGAGCTGATCTACAAGGTCTACAAACCCCGCCCTTTGGATCTCCTCGCTCATACCAAGGCCGTCACCATCAGAAACACCCCTCCCCCCTTCAGTGCTTCACGAGGGGATTACAGATTGTTAGATGTGCACCACTCAGACATGGATTACGGATTTTAATTAGTGATTTGCAATATGGCAACAGATTACGGATTGGTCTGAGGTGATTTGCACGGCTGGAAATACTAACAGATTGAGATTATCGATTTGTAGTCAACTGGTCATCTGCACTATACACAAACACAGATGCTGCCGATGGGTGACTGGTGATTTTTGCGCTGCACAAACACAGATTCAATTCTCAGTTCTCAGACTTTTTCACCTACATCATCTTGAACCATGAAGTACCCAGGCTACACCATCTGGAACTTATTAGTGGATTTGTCATTAATTTTAAAAGGATATTGGCCTAATACATTTTATTTACGATATTTAAAGTCAGGTCTAAAGGCAGGGGTGAGGTCAAGTGAGATGAGCTGAGCTACTTACTGTATTACAAACTATAAACCAATAACCTAAGTACTAATATAACTCACGAATGACAAAGCTTAAGAATTTAACTTAGCCTAAACCCAACTTCATATTTCCGAATTTCACCTGATAGGTCAATCTAACCTGTTGTGTGTTAAGTTGGAGACAGATATAGCTATGGACGCCTTGGAATACTGTACAGTCATAGTTACTATTGGTGTTGTAATTAATATTATTTTAGTTATTATTATTAGTTATTTTTATTATTATTATTTGTTCTTGTTCGTATTGTCATTTTAGTTATTATGTAGTTATGCTTTTACCTTTGTATTTATATTCTTCAGTAATGGTTACAGTATATAAAAATATATATTTTATATGACCTTGAACTATGAAGACGTCATAATCAGAGAGACCCAAGCCTGCACCCATGTGTTAGTGGCGTACCTCGAGTGTTAATATATAAACACTTCATGTGCGGTGGAGAGTTAGTGATACAGCAGGACCTCTCTTGGTCTACCCCCAGGTGAGAGAGAAGGGGAGGGGAAGGCTGGGAAGTGAGAGAGAAAGGGGAGACTGGGAGAGAGGAAAGACTGGGAGAGTGGGGAAGGAGGGAAGACTGTGACAGGGGGAAGGAAGGAAGATTGAGAGCGGGGGAAGGAGGGAAGACTAAGAGCGGGGGAAGGAGGGGAGACTGTAAGAGGGTGATGGATTGGAGAGGGGGAGGAGGAGAAGACTGGGAGATAAGGAAGGAGGGAAGACTGGGAGAGGTGGAGAGAGGGAAGGCTATGGGAGAGAAAGGGGGCAAGGGGTGAAGGAAATGGGGAACGGAGGAGGTAAAAGATTGTAGGATGGATTAAAGTGAGGGAAGGAGGGAGGGAAGATAGACTATACACAGAGGGAGAGTGAGGGAGGGTTGTTAGAATAGGCAGAGAGGTAGGGGTAGAAGGCTAGACGCAGGGGGGGGGGGGAGATCGATCAGGAGGTAGACACTAGACAGGGAGGCAGGTAAAAGAAAAAGGAGGAGGAGGAACTGGAAGAGATTAAGTTGGAGGAGAAGGAAGAGGAGGAGGAGGAACTAGGAGAAGAAACAAGAGGAGGAGGTAGGAGGCAGAATTTTGTGAGACATTATTCAAGATATTACGAAGAAGAAAGTCATAACATAACATGGACAACATTTAAGGTGTCACGGAGGTAAGGTCCTCAAGCACTGTTTTATAAGTTATTAAAAGTAAGAAGAAGATTCATATGGAGTTTAATTATGAATGTTTATTAATGGAAAAAAAAAATGAAGACCTCCCTCACAGTCGCAAAGTGCTCATCAGTTAGGTCAGCACATACACACACGAGCGAGTGACCTCAGTAATCCATTTTGGCTTCAGTTAGGTGGGGAGGAGGTCACACCACCACCCGTACACCATAACCTCGGCTGGAGAAACCTGATCAATTCTATTTAAAAAACTTTTCCCCATCGAAGTTTAGGAAAGTTTGGCTGCCTGTGAGAGTATTACCGTCCTCTCCCTTCAAACTCTTATTGTGCCGAAGTTTTTGTTTTTATTTATTATTATTATTTTTGTGTTCGTCGATAGTTTTGTTTTAGTGTGTGATAGGTGGAGTTATATTGACTTATTGATAATGATAAGTGAATTGTGTTTTGTTTGTTTTAGTTTTTCCGGTTTATTTGTGAAGGTTTGGGGGATCACCTGAAGATTAACTCCCCCCCTCTGTTTATTTTACCTGTTGTTTAATTAGCTATTCGTAATGCTACCTGATTGGTTACGTTAGATTACAAAAGGTGAGAGTTATGTTAGGTAAGGTTAGATTAGGTTAGGTTACCGTTATGTTGGGTAAAATTATAGGTTAGGTTAGCGTAGATTAGTCTTGGAGAGGTTAGGTTAATTTTTTGTTGAGGAAATTAGTTTAGGTTGATGTTGGTGAGGTTAGGTTAATGGAAGGGAGGTTAGGTTAATGTTGGAGAGGTTAGGTTAAGTTTTTGTTGAAGTTAGTTTAGGTTGATGTTGGTGAGGTTAGGTTAATGTTGGTGAGGTTAGGTTAATGTTGGTGAGGTTAGGTTAATGTTGGTGAGGTTAGGTTAATGTTGGTGAGGTTAGGTTAATGTTCGGGAGGTTAGGTTAATGTTGGTGAGGTTAGGTTAATGTTGGTGAGGTTAGGTTAATGTTAGGGAGGTTAGGTTAATGTTGGTGAGGTTAGGGAGGTTAGGTTGATGTTGGTGAGGTTAGGTTAATGTTAGGGAGGTTAGGTTAATGTTAGGGAGGTTAGGTTAATGTTAGGTTAATGTTAGGTAGGTTAGGTTAATGTTAGGGAGGTTAGGTTAGTGTTGGTGAGGTTAGGTTAATGTTAGGGAGGTTAGGTTAATGTTAGGGAGGTTAGGTTAATGTTAGGGAGGTTAGGTTAATGTTAGGGAGGTTAGGTTAAGATACTGTTGGGAGATTAATCTTAGAGGAGAAATAAGCTGTTTGGTTAATCTTCAAAGGAGGGGGTGTTGAGAGGGGTTACGGGGTGTTGAGAGGGGTTACGGGGTGTTGAGAGGGGTTACGGGGTGTTGAGAGGGGTTACGGGATGTTGAGAGGGGTTACGGGGTGTTGAGAGGGGTTGCGGGGTGTTGAGAGGGGTTACGGGGTGTTGAGAGGGGTTACGGGTGTTGAGAGGGGCTACGGGGTATTAAGAGGAGGGTGTTGAGAGGGGTGGGGGTGTTGAGAGTGTGGGGGGAGTGTTGAGAGGGGTGGGGGTGTTGAGAGGGGGGTGTTGAGTGGAGGAGAAGGGGATAAGTGATTGTAATGTTGATTTTGTTGTTTTGTTCGAGGGGGGAAACTTTTTCGCGTGGGGGTGGAAGGGGAAGTGTTTGTGGGCGTGCGTCGTCCTGTGCTGCCACCTGACGAGCTACCCCTATCTCCACAAACACGTGCACCGCCACGCCTCCTGCTAAGCACCCTTACTCATCCCCTTTTCTCTCTCTACACACACACACACTCTCTCTCACTCACTCACTCCTGTACTACTACTTCTCCCCCTCCTCCGCCTTCAGCGCATCTTTTGACAACAGCTGTGCACAGCTGGAGTTTTTCGACATGGTGTGTGTGTTAAAGACGTGAGAAAAACTCTAGTGTGTGTGTGGGGGAGGGGGGGGCTCCAGTACTCAAAAGAACACAAGAGGGGAGGGGGTGTGTGAATGGCAGTATTAGTGGGTAGCAGTTGGGAGGAGGAGGCTGCAGTAGTAGTAAGGGGGGAAGACTGGTCAGGGAGGGGCGCAAGGCTAGGCAGGGTCACGTGGCCAGTAGCTACAGGTGGCGGCGGCCTCTCAACTTCGACCAGCACGTGCCGCTGAGTAGGGGAAAATTGGTCCCACGCTCTCTTATTAACCGGGGGAAGTAAGGGTCTCTCTCTCTCTCTCTCTCTCTCTCTCTCTCTCTCTCTCTCTCTCTCTCTCTCTCTCTCTCTCATAAAGAAGGTCTCTTACTCTCCCTCCTTCCCGTCTCTCTCACCTATCCTCTCATCCATTTATCTCCATCCGTTTCCTTGAGTCTCTAGGTAACACGTCATCTACTGTACTCGTCTTGGTTTATCCTCCGCTGGCCAGTTCTTGACGTTGGCAACACTTATGGATGTAAGGCACATTTGGTGTAGGAGTGTGTTGTGTTATGGTGTGAGGCACATGTGTAGCAGTGATGTTATGGTGTGAGATACATGTGGTGTAGCTGTGTGTTGTGTTATGGTGTGAGGCACATGTGGTGTAGCTATGCTTTGTTGTAAGGCACATGTGGTGTAGCAGTATGTTGTGTTGTGAGGCACATGTGGTGTAGTAGGGTGTTGTGTTATGGTGTGAGGCACATGTGGTGTAGTAGGGTGTTGTGTTATGGTGTGAGGCACATGTGGTGTATCAGTGTGTTGTGTTGTGAGGCACATGTGTAGCAGTGTGCTGTGTTATGGTGTGAGGCACATGTGTAGCAGTGTGCTGTGTTATGGTGTGAGGCACATGTGGTGTAGCAGTGATGTTATGGTGTGAGGCACATGTGTAGCAGTGTGCTGTGTTATGGTGTGAGACACATGTGATGTAGCAGTGTTCTGTGTTGTGAGGCACATGTGGTGTAGCAGTGTGGTGTGAGGCACATGTGGTGTAGCATTGTGTTGTGTTGTGAGGCACATGTGGTGTAGCAGTGTGCTGTGTTATGGTGTGAGACATATGTGGTGTAGCAGTGTGTTGTGTTGTGAGGCACATGTGGTGTAGTAGTGTGCTGTGTTATGGTGTTAGGCACATGTGGTGTAGCAGTGTGTTGTGTTGTGAGGCACATGTGATGGAGCAGTGTGTTGTGTTGTGAGGCACATGTGGTGTAGCAGTGTGCTGTGTTATGGTGAGACATATGTGATATAGCAGTGTGTTGTGTTATGGTGTGAGACACATGTGATTTAGTAGTGTGTTGTGTTGAGGCACATGTGGTGTAGCAATGTGTTGTGGTGGGTGTTTGAGGCACATGCGGTGCAGCAGCATCCTATGTTTGTGGTGTATCTATGTATACCACAGGGCTGTTGGGGAGCGACACACACACACACACAGTCACACACACACACACAGTCACACACACACACAGTCACACACACACACACACACAGTCACACACACAGTCACACACACACACAGTCACACACACACACACACACACACACACACAGTCACGTGGTGCTCCATGCTGTTGGTATTATTTTATTGTGGCCGCTTACTCTCGTCGTCTCTCTGTCTCGTGTTATTATTTTTTCCTTGTGTTCTTGAAGATGTGAGCCGTCGTGGTGTTCCTTTATCCCACTTCCCGGAACTTTCCATGTCTGTCTTATTTCCTCACGTTTTATCGATTACATGTATTTTAATTTTTTTCTTCTTGTTCGTTGTGTGTTGTTTGACGTTTTATTATCAACTGTTTTTACTATTCTCTCTCTCTCTCTCTCGTTCGTTATCGTTCCTTTTCTTCTGAGGTTTTTATCAGTTTCTCTTTTCTTCTTGTTCATTGTATATTCTTCGCAATGTATCGTATTTTTTTTATCATTATTATTTTCGTCTCATTATTGTCCGGTGTATTTTCTCACCTTTTCTTACCGAGTTATTCTTTTTATCTCTCCGTCTCTTATCATTTGTCCTTTGTGTTAACCCTCTCACCTTTTATCGATTCTCCTAGTTATTTTTGTCTGGTTATGTAGGTGTGTCAATCTCCCCCCCCCCCCCCTCTCTCTCTCTCTCTCTCTCTCTCTCTCTCTCTCTCTCTCTCTCTCTCTCTCTCTCTCTCTCTCTCATTCTCTCATTGTGGGTTATTCGTTATTATGTCACCTCCCTGTGTGTCTGTCTGTCTGTCTGTGTGTTTATTGGATGCCTGTTCTTGTTATATATTCTCACTACCATCACATTCTTCTCTCCTCCTTCACCGCCGTCTCCTCTTATCCTTCTACCTCCTTCACCGCCTTCTCCTCCCTCCTTCATCGTCGCCTTTTTCTCCTTCCTTCACCGCCTTCTTCTCCTTTCTGCACCTTCTCTTTTCTTCACTTCCTCCGTTCTTCAATGCCTCCTCCTCCCTCCTTCACCTCCCGCCTTCTCCCTGCTTCACCGCCGCCTCCTCCCTGCTTCACCGCCACCTCCTCCCTGCTTCACCGCCACCTCCTCCCTGCTTCACCGCCACCTCCTCCCTGCTTCACTGCCTTCTTCTCCCTCCTTCACCGCCTTCTTCTCCCTCCTTCACCGCCTTCTCCTCCTTTCTTCACCTCCTCCGTCCTTCAGTGCCTTCTCTCTCATTCACCTCCCCTCGCATTCACCTCCTCCCTCCTTCACCGCCGCCTCCTCCCTCCTTCACTGACTTTTCCTTCCTTACATTCCTCCTTCTCCCTCCCTTTCCTCCCTCCTTCATCGCCGCCCCCTCCCTCCTTCCTCGCCGCCCCCTCCCTCCTTCCTCGCCGCCCCCTCCCTCCTTCCTCGCCGCCCCCTCCCTCCTTCCTCGCCGCCCCCTCCCTCCTTCATCGCCGCCCCCTCCCTCCTTCATGGCCGCCCCCTCCCTCCTTCACCACCGCCACTTCCTCCAGGTAGGGTCTTGTTGTGGCCTGCCTGCTGTCACGTTGTCTCGTTAAGTGTCGACCTTGTGTTGTGCATCGTGTGAGGTCGTGCCTCTTTTCCCTCAACCCGCCACATGTAGCTTGATGAATGGATGGATATACAGTAGACATATAATTAGAGAGAGAGAGAGAGAGAGAGAGAGAGAGAGAGAGAGAGGAATATGTGTATAGATAGGTAAATAGATAGAAAAATAAATGGATAGATAGATTGAAAGATAAACCTACCCCCACCCCTCATTCTTTTCCCTACACCCCCATCACTACCCCCATCCCAACCTCCATCACTCCCCCCATCCCTACCCCCCATCCCTACCCCCCATCCCTACCCCCCCATCCCTACCCCCCATCCCTACCCCCCATCCCTACCCCCATCCCTACCCCCATCTCTACCCCCCATCTCTACCCCCCATCTCTACCCCCATCCCTTTCCCCTATCCCTTTCCCCTTCCCTACCCCATCCCTTTCCCCTAACCCCAATCCCTACCCCCATCCCTATCCCCCATCCCTATCCCCCATTCCCACCCTCCAAAATGCCACCATAAAAGTTTTAATCCTCAGCTCTTTCCACTGATCTCCTGCCAGTAAAACCCACTTTGTGTTCAGTAATTACCACGTGGACAAAGGTATTACTCTTCATAGCCTGGTCTGGTGTCAGTGGCCGTCAGTAGTTCTATTTTTCATTGCCGGTTAATAACTCTAGGTAGCCATAGGTCTACAATAATGAGCAATAATATAGGTATCCGTAGGCCTACAAGAATGAGCAATAATATAGGTATCCATAGACCTACAAGAATGGGCACTAATATAGGTATCCATAGACCTACATCAATGAACAGTAATATAGGTAGCCATAGGCCTACAAGACTGAGCAGTAATATAGGTATTCACAGGCCTACAAAAATGGAAAATAATTTGGGTACTCAATGAGGATTTCTCTTTCCAACTTTATTGTTCGGCATATTGTGGGACGCACTTTTAGATATACCGATTAATTTGAGGATTTTCAAGTAGTTTTGATTATTTGTTGTCGATATTTGACATGGCTGAATTTATGATGCAGTTCTGTATTTGTAAATTAACTTTTTATTTTGGCAAAGATAATTACTGCTTTATCGTATGTGTGTATGTGTGTGTCTTACGCCATCATTCACGTCACAACTTAGTCATTACCTACAGCACTCTCCTGGCTTCACTGCGTCATCATCCACGTCACTACCCCACCATCACCAACGTTACTCTCCTGGCTTCACTGCGTCAGCATCCACGTCACTACCCCACCATCACCAACGTTACTCTCCTGGCTTCACTGCGTCATCATCCACGTCACTACCCCACCATCACCAACGTTACTCTCCTGGCTTCACTGCGTCATCATCCACGTCACTACCCCACCATCACGTACGTCACTCTCCTGGCTTCACTGCGTCATCATCCACGTCACTACCCCACCATCACCAACGTTACTCTCCTGGCTTCACTGCGTCATCATCCACGTCACTACCCCACCATCACCAACGTTACTCTCCTGGCTTCACTGCGTCAGCATCCACGTCACTACCCCACCATCACCAACGTTACTCTCCTGGCTTCACTGCGTCATCATCCACGTCACTACCCCACCATCACCAACGTTACTCTCCTGGCTTCACTGCGTCATCATCCACGTCACTACCCCACCATCACGTACGTCACTCTCCTGGCTTCACTGCGTCATCATCCACGTCACTACCCCACCATCACCAACGTTACTCTCCTGGCTTCACTGCGTCATCATCCACGTCACTACCCCACCATCACCAACGTTATTCTCCTGGCTTCACTGCGTCATCATCCACGTCACTACCCCACCATCACCAACGTTACTCTCCTGGCTTCACTGCGTCATCATCCACGTCACTACCCCACCATCACCAACGTTACTCTCCTGGCTTCACTGCGTCATCATCCACGTCACTACCCCACCATCACCAACGTTACTCTCCTGGCTTCACTGCGTCATCATCCACGTCACTACCCCACCATCACCAACGTTACTCTCCTGGCTTCACTGCGTCATCATCCACGTCACTACCCCACCATCACCAACGTTACTCTCCTGGCTTCACTGCGTCATCATCCACGTCACTACCCCACCATCACCAACGTTACTCTCCTGGCTTCACTGCGTCATCATCCACGTCACTACCCCACCATCACCAACGTTACTCTCCTGGCTTCACTGCGTCATCATCCACGTCACTACCCCACCATCACCAACGTTACTCTCCTGGCTTCACTGCGTCATCATCCACGTCACTACCCCACCATCACCAACGTTACTCTCCTGGCCTCACTGCGTCATCATCCACGTCACTACCCCACCATCACCAACGTTACTCTCCTGGCTTCACTGCGTCATCATCCACGTCACTACCCCACCATCACGTACGTCACTCTCCTGGCTTCACCACGTCATCATCCACGTCACTACCCCACCATCACGTACGTCACTCTCCTCGCTTCAGCACTTCATCGTTCACGCCAGTTCTCAAGGTACAGCTGACGTCATCACGCGTCACTAAACCAGGTAATGCAAAGAGACTATATAGGAGGAATTTGTTTAGGCAGAGGGTGGTGAGTCTGTTTACCAGCTGAAGCCGTGGAAGGGACGACAGTACGGAGCTCCATAGTGGCCCTGGACGAGGCTTAATCTAGAAAATGGCCATATACGTCCTTACTCCTTTCCTTTATGTGGCCATGACACACACACACACACACACACTTACCTACCTCAGCAAATGTGTAAATAACTTAATATCCTGGTAATTTAAGTATAATTGTGTTTAGAAGCTTAGTCAAGTTTATGCATAACTTTATGATACATCAAAACGAGATTGATATGTAGGTGCTTATTACTGAAATATGTACAGTGGATACAGTTTATGTAGGGTAAAGTAATGTATAATGTGTATATATCATATTTGTATATATGTCTGGTCTATGGTAACAATGTATAGTTTATTCTTCAGTTGACTGTAACTCTTTTAGGAGGTGAAATAATGTATAGTTATCCATATAGCAGCAGGTATTGGACGTTTTCTTGTTTAGTTGCTGAGTAAAAGAAGAAAACGTTCCATAGTAAAGGAGGAACTAAAACAAAAATATTCTTGCCTGACCATTGTTGTCTGTCATAGGAGTCGCTCACTCCATGAAGTAGTGTCATGAAGATTTTGTCCTGTTTATATTTCGAGAGTAATTTTTTTCCCTGAAGTAGAAAATCATAAGAAAACTGGATTAAATTATTAATGGCTCCATTGGAATCATGACTCATGATGAGAGAAATATATATATATTTATCGTATCGTGTGTGTGTGTGTGACTTACGCCATGTTGGACTTTCAAGAAAATGTTTAAATTCCCGGTATTGGTGCAATAGAGAGAAAAATGTAATTATTACTTAGTCCATTAAATTCCCAGTAACATTGGAAATTTATTACTAGTTTTTGGTGTATTTGCTGACCAGACTCGACTATATTTATCGAGTGTCTCGTGAATATATACGGGGTAGTTTGAGCCTTTCCACGCCCAGGGGGAGACGCGGGACAGAGGGATTAAACTTGGGTTACAACTGGATTAATGTCAAGGGCGTGGAGGAAGGTGAGACAGAGCCGGGTGGAGGTGAGAGCTGCTGGTTTAGTCATAATTTTTGTGACTTGCGTAAAGTGACTTATGTAATTGGTGATTTTTATAAGTTTTTATTTTAATTATACATATTATTGTTGTTAGAGGGATTATTGTATGGGGTTAAAGGTGGCACGATAGAGATATTGGTGTGTGTGTGTGTGTGTGTGTGAATAAATCATGGTAACTATGAACCTGTGAATTAGCCCCTAAAAACATTAATATCATCATGTGGAGATAAAATAAATTACTTGGTGACGAAAGGTTCCCGACTATGGTCAGAGATTCTATCGACACTTGCTAACTATATCTCCACCTCTCTCCTTCTTCGCTTCTCGTCAGCTTCAAGGGCAGGTGTATCAGCTGTGGGGAGTCGGTTCCTTGGGCTCGTCCAGTCACTCATTTAGAAATTTCACAATCACTCTATCTTAAGGGAGCGAAAACGTATAGTATAAGAAGACTCCAGAGATTAATGACCCTTGGTTGGTTGGTAGATGAATATTGAGTGTTATCGCCACACAAGGCCACATTTGGTCAGCATGTGCAGATACTCAAACAGTGGTAAGTCTGTGTAAGCAAGGACAGTGAGCGTGGGAGAGATTAATTATATCAACACAAGTCTAGTCTACAAACCCCCGCCATGTGTCCCAAGTCACGGGGAGTGTATAAGGACAGATGGTCATTGGTTATATAATGTAACCTTGTTCCTCACGGGTATATAGAGAATGTGTAGAGCTTATGGTTGTACAGTGCACTTAATAGAAACAACATTTTTATCCACTCACATAAAGTTATTGATAAATCACATCACAGGGAACCTCACACTGGACAAGTGTCTTACTGAGTTTGTATAGCATTGTTAGTAATTGACGTCACACAGTTGAGGGCGGAGCTTCCGGGCGAACACGTGGTAGTGGTGACGAGGACAAACAAAGCGCTGTTACCTTGGATGGTAAATTCAGGTAACCGCTGCTACAATTATTATCTTACTCATTAAAACACGTAGAACAAAATACATTATGAATTATTTTTATTGAGATGTTTGTTTTCTGTTCCGACGTTGCCGTGTGCTGCCGTGCTATGTCCCGTCCTCTCGAATCTATATTAATTAACATGGGCGAATGACGAACAGTGCTATACAGAATCATCGGAAAAGAATACCCCGATTTTTTTAATGGTTTTATAAAATTAGAACTTGATCGTTTATTATTCAATTGACGTGGATCATTTTTACTACGTGTGAGTTAAGACGAAATTATCTTCATGTTTTTATTTTATTTGTTTATTTTTTTGGGGTCACGCTGTCTGCTTTTCCTGGCTAGACTGATGGATTTTTTCTTCATTGTGGGGATGTTTTTGACCAGTGTCGCCTAACGTAATAAATGAACAATTGGTGGCCACACGTGTTTTTTCGGTCGTTTTTTTCGGTTTTATTTTGTGACGACGCATGAAATTTAAATAATAAAACTTTATTAATCGCCGAAAAATGGATATTCATTCTTTCTTCTTCCTCTTATGGATGGATGGATAGACGGAAAGAGAGAGGTTGGGTGCGAGTACAGATTGATTGCTTCTTTACACACACACACACACACACACGCGCGCGCGCGCGCAGTCCGCCACTACAACAAAATTCAGCCCATAGGAGCCCGCACCGATAGATATAAGAACAGCACCATCCCATCTATTGTTAAAATAATAAACAACTCCTGATTTATGTACTGTACAGCCCTGTAAATGTATTCAATTCATATTATATCATTATGTCTAAATCAAATGTAAGTGTATATTTTCAGCCACCGGCTGCAACTCTATTAATAAACCGTTTAATATTATTATTATTATTATTACACTAGAAACAATATATATATATATATATATATAAATCGTACCATCATATCCACTCTGAAACCCGTAATAATGAGCTCTTATCGTAGTAGTAGTGCATGTTACTTATTGATTGACATAATGTATATTACCTCACGTTGTCTACAGCTGCCCGCCCTTACTTGAGAAACACAGTGTTTCGTTAGATAGAAACACTACTGCAATAGATAGAAACACACTTTACCTCGATAGATAGAAACACACACTACCTCAATAGATTTAACTATATCTCTCCAAAATGTTCTTGTATGATCTGTATAAAGTATTACTAACTCATACTTTTCCTGTACGTATTAAGACAGTGGCATTTTATTCACAAGACCGAACACTTGACCATTTCAGGCGGCGCGTAAGATTCAATGATATCCAGTGCTGTAATTTCGTTGCGTAAGCGTTGAATGTTTTTTTTTTTATCATAGAACAAGAATGTATTTTTTATTTTTTTATTATAAGGTTCTATGATTGTTGTCAGTCAGTCAGTCACGAAGTTTCACCAGAATGTATCGTTGTGGGTTGATTTCTTTTAACGCTATGTAGCATCTGGCGTCATCTGGTGAGGTCTTATCTGATTGGTTTATAGATGGTAAGGTGGTATCTGATTGGTTTATAGATGGTGAGGTCTTACATCTGATTGGTTTATAGATGGTGAAGTGGTATCTGATTGGTTTATAGATGGTAAGGTGATATCTGATTGGTTTATAGATGGTAAGGTGGTATCTGATTGGTTTATAGATGGTGAGGTCTTACATCTGATTGGTTTATAGATGGTGAAGTGGTATCTGATTGGTTTATAGATGGTAAGGTGATATCTGATTGGTTTATAGATGGTAAGGTGGTATCTGATTGGTTTATAGATGGTGAGGTCTTACATCTGATTGGTTTATAGATGGTGAAGTGGTATCTGATTGGTTTATAGATGGTAAGGTGGTATCTGATTGGTTTATAGATGGTGAAGTGGTATCTGATTGGTTTATAGATGGTGAGGTCTTACATCTGATTGGTTTATAGATGGTGAAGTGGTATCTGATTGGTTTGTTATCTCTTATCAATACTTATTCCCCTGTTATTATGTGGGGGGGGGGGGTGGGAGATCAAAAGGGGTTACAGATATCATGAAGAATAGGGAGAGGAAATAGGGAGAGTGATGAAAGATGTGTGTAGAGAGGAACAAGAAAGGGTTGCCAGAGATAGAAGATAGATCCTCACTGTTTATAATATCATCCTTAACTTGTAAATGTGTTATGTGAAGTTCATCTTATTGAGGAAGACAGAGGTGGCGTCGTATTCATCAACACAAAGGTGACGATATCATAGCCTTTGGTCTTGGGTTCCCGTGAGTGTATACAATGCAAAGGTACTTACTTCACTGACCAGCTAAAGTTGTGGTGTTGTGTGAGGTTAGTTTTTGTTGGTCATAAAAGGAGGAAAACCGGGCTGTGATACTGATGAGTCTGACTGCCACAAACATCGGGTCGTGTTGGAGGATCTGAACTAGTTTTTTGATAGAGGTAAAAGTTAATTTGTTCAAGTACTGCTACGTGTGTGTGTGTGTGTTCTAGTGATGGAATCAAGTTTTTGCTCATCCGGACATGAGAAGTTATTGTAGCTTGGCGTTATTCTTTTGTCTGTTAAATATCTATAAAACACTTTTGCGCTTAGTTCACTTTCAGATTATTTATTTATTTATTTTTGGTGAGCGTATTTTTCACTTTTACCTGTGGGTGTTTTTTTTAATCTCGTATAAAAATGCATGAAGTTTGGCTACGCTATGAACGTTAAGAACCATTATTTACCAAACACATTCAACCATATTTTTTTTTTACTGCCGTGAACATATCTTGTTAAGGTTAAATTTGAACCCATCATTGGACATTATTTTATGTTTTGTAGCTAAAGTCTATCAGCTAGAAGCTTTCTTAAATATGTTCATTTATAAAGAACATTCCTATACGGATCTTTGAGAATCTGATATGTGATGAAACGATAAATAAATTAAATACGAAATAAATATATAAAGCGAACAGTCTATGGACCTTGGTGGGTGAGTACACAACGCGCCCCTACACCGATCTTCCCGTTAAGTTTGTCCTTCAAAATTCTTATCAAGTGTGTGTAATTAGAGATATAGAGATCATGTGAAGATTAGACACCCTCAGTTTATTTCTCCTTAAGATTAACCACCCTAATGCTAACCTAACCACCCTAATGCTAACCTAACCACCCTAATGCTAACCTAACCTAACCACCCTAATGCTAATCTAACCTAACCACCCTAATGCTAACCTAACCTAACCTAACCACCCTAATGCTAACCTAACCTAACCACCAC